>CM076242.1:0-475000 GCA_038380155.1 Pseudococcus jackbeardsleyi
ATCCTGATGTTTATGAAAAAAAAAAAAACAGGACAAGGTTGAATTGTTGCATGGGGCGGGCAACCCAGTGACAGTGATTGGGGTCTTGACCCAAGGCCTATTGGATCTTGGATCTTGCACCTAATCTTAGTCGTGGGTTCCTTGTCAACCATTGGCATGGTACCGGGCGCGTCCACAGGTTGCGGATAGTGGGCTCCTTTTCATGTCAGAGCATGTGTCTAGGAGTTGCAGGGAATAAGGGTGCGACGATTCGTTTAAATATGCACCTGAATACCTGCTCTCGGACAAAGCCCGTATGGAAAATAACACTCTTTGTTGAATTCCATGCGTCCCCCCTTCTTCAACCTCCCCTTTTCCGGATGTTGAAGGCCGAGCTATAGGGCCTACCTAACAGTAGGTTCCAGTTCGTTCGAGTAAGTGTTGGTGGACAGCGCCCATCGTTAATCCTAGCGGCATGGAGGCACTTGCTCGTTACCTTCCTCATCCACCCTATCTCTTTTCTTTTTTTTTTTGGTCGGTGCCCCAAGGGGTTACGTATTGCCCTGCTGTTCCAGCTGTGGAGACGGGTTATGTACTGACCATGTCGTGATCACGTCCAACTAGCCTGCTAGTTGGGTTACGTATCTCTTGTCATGGCTTTCACATCCTTATCCTCAGTAGGTGCTTCAGGCATTCACGTCCTGAGGGGAGTCACACCACCCATGTGATAGCTACGTAGTGATCCTGACGTGGAGGTCTGGTCAAGTCAGTCAAAAGCCACCACTTCTTTAATTTCAGAATGAACATGAACAAAGAAGATAACCGACCTAGTGCTGCCTCGAACGCTAGGAATGAAGCAACGGTATCCCATGTGCCGGAGGGATTACCGCCAAGTGGTTCCGGTACAACCCCGCCTGAAGCAATGTTGATTGATTCCGCATTGAAAATTCCTGAACATGATGACCAACAAGATTCCGGTAGCCTGACCATTGACGATATTAATGCCCGCTTTGCGTCAAGAGACCGTGACACATTTAAGAAGTCACCTCCCTCCAGAACTAACGTGAAGAGGAAGCAGCCAAACGAGAAAACCCATCGGACCTTATGCCAACAGAAGATGGATAAGTTGCTTGCTGACTTACGTTCTTACGGATACCCAATGGACCAGGTACCAGCAAGCCTCTATGAGGAGAAGAAGCTTCCATCAGAAACCCAAGCTGAGTATGCCTCGCGTAGGGTCAAAGATGGTATTTGGCTTAAAAGGATAGTTGCCAAGTGGAAAGGAAAATCTCAGTCTAATGGACAGCAGGATCATCCAGAATCTGCCGGCGACGAATCAGACTCTTCAATCAAGACCATTGTGTCCACTTCATCTATGAACTCGGTTGGTCACAGTAGGGGAGCACTCCTCTCTAGTTCCTCCGATGATGATAACCAGTCATTAGAACCAGATACCAGCAAGCGGATGAAGTTTCCTGAGATTAAGCTGCCCATTATCCAGCCTTCTGAGTTTTCAGCCGCCACCCCCACATACATCTACTGGTGCCTCTGATGTTCATCCAGTGGGTGGTAATGGGACCCAACTGATTGACTCCAACTTATACCTGCAGGAAATCTCCACTCTAAGAGCCTAGAACCTTCAACTGCAAAAGGAGAATGCCAACCTGATAAAGATTATCAATGAGAAGCTAGATAAAAAGTTGGACCCCAACATACCGGTTACCCAGGCTCCGCCAGTTCAACCTACTTTTGACCATCAGTACCTCCAGGATATCCTGGTCAGCATTCTCAGCAGCATTCTCCCACTGGAACTCTCCTCCAAACTCCAGAGGACGCAGAATCTAGGAGCAGGACAAAATTCAGTCACCACTCAACATAATCCTCTCTATAGCGCAGTAGCATCTCATACAACCTCACCCTCCAGTCGCATTTGTGAGGTACCGGGTGATGTGTTCACGGCTCCAAAGACCACATCACTGGCTCATTGTGTTGCTGAAGACCTAGCTATGAGTGCCGGCATTGCAAAAGACTTTTGTGGCAAGATTTGGCAAGGTTGAGCTGCTGAAGGCACAAAAGCGCAAGGTAGGAGAAGTTGCAGTCTTAGACCTACCATCTCGGAAGATATTTCACGTCATCACAAAGAAAACAAGTAGTGGGAAACCAAACTTGGCTACAGTATCCAAGGCGCTCTCCCCCTCAGGAAATCATGCGAGGAGCTTGGAATTACTCATCTAGCCATGCCACGTATTGGAAGCGGTCTGGACAAGATGCCTTGGCCAGTAATGATGGATGCCATCTGTAAGTGCTTCCAAGGATCAGAAATTAACATTTCCATCTATACAGGGCAGTCAGCCATCCCAAGGCAGAAGGACACCTCTACGGCCCAGCTAAGCAAGACTCCAATTATCCAGCCAGCCCCTAGCACATCCAAGCAGGTTAGCTTTGACCCTGAACCTACTGCGCTGACTCCAGTCACCTCAGAGGGCGAATGGTCAGCACAACACCGCAAAAGAAGACGGAGCAAGAACAAAGAACAACCCTCCAAGCCCGCCCATGCACCAATAGCAAAACCAGCCAGGATCTCCCAGCCAGTCATCAGTGCCAAGGCTGATAAGGAAGACTGCGTACTCCTTGTTCCCACTGCAGGAAAACCAGTCCAGGACATCCTCACGGCTAGCCAGGTAAAACCTAGAGACCTCAACATCTCCCGAACTGTTGCCTTCCCCTCTGGAACCCTCCTTGTGAGGTGTAAAGATAAAGATGGAGCAACAAAGTTGAGACAACTCGCTCATAGCCTTCCAGATGTGACACCAAAGGACTAGCTCCTAAATCATTTTCGCACACCAATGATTTTTTGTCTAATTGCTAAGTTTCACCATTTTTTACGGTAGTATTTTGTGATGTGGTGCAACTAAGGCAAGGAAAATTATGATGAGGTGTTGAGAATAATAATTATTTTGAAGTTACTCTATTTTTTGTTAGTATTTTTCACCATCTAAATTTTTTATTTAAATTAAATTTTTTTGATAACTTCTGACCCTCAGAGAAAATTTTTCAATGGAATGACTTTACTGATATGGAATTTCGCATTCCTAATTTATGTTCCTGTTCTCATAAAATTTATTTTAAGGATTTTTACAAATGAGGAACATTCAAAAATAGGTTTCATTACTAAAAATCGATTTCCTGAAGAAAAAAATGGACAGAAGATTGAACATGAAATTTAGTTCGTTGAATTTTCTGAAGTCCATTTATGTATAGTTATTTCAATTCATTTTCTTTCAGGTTTCTTAGTTTTTACAACAGTTTAACTCGGGACTTCTTGGGAAAAGTTGAGAGAAAAACAAATCAAACAATCAAGCTTTATGGAAAACGGAAAAGAAATTTTACGTTTAAATACGTTCTAAATAGACTGGTTATCGAAAATTATCAAAAAATGTAGATATCTAAGTAATAAAACCTAAAACAATTTTGACGAAAAATTCAAATTATGAAAAACATTAAAGAGATGGAAAAAAAATTCAACCCTGGGTATGCCAATTTGTCACTTTAAGATTGGTCAGAAACTCAGAATTACATTACATATCAGTAAAAAAAAAATGTTTTAATTTTGTTTTAAACACATTTTGGATGTTTTCAATCTAAACATATGTATTTCAAACAGAAAAAAAGTATGTAAAATTATGATTTAATCTGAGCAAGTAACTAATAAAAACCCTTGCGCACAACAAATCGAGAAAATGGCTTGAAAAATTCAAAAATAAAAAATAGAAAATTTGTATTATGTATTTTATTCTATTTTCAATTTTTCATAATCATTTCCTCAATGAAAATTGAAAATCAACTCTCCTCCCGTAAAAGTACCCACCCATCGTCCTTAATATAAATTATAAGTCCCATGTCCCGATTACGAAACGAAAACATCATCTTTCCAAATTATAGGTAATTTACGGAAAATACGGTAAAGATCATTGGTGCGCGAAAATGATTTAGGAGCTAGTCACCAAAGGACCGCAGAAAGTTTCTCCCCTCAGTTCGGCTTCATGGGGTGAGAGATGATACCACAGTAGAGGATGTTGCTGCAGACATCGAAGACCGCTTCCTCATGAAACCACAGGAGGTAACCTTTGGCGGATATAAGTCTGCAGACAAGCAGGGTAAGATTGCTTACCTCAAAGTAAGCCCTGACCTGTATGAGAAGATGCAGGGTGTCAGGTCCACCAGGATTGGCTGGTCATTCTGCAGAGTGGACTGTTCCATCAGGACTGACCTGTGCAACAAGTGCCAGCTGCTGGGACACCGTGAGAAGTTCTGCTCTGCTAATGCCAGAACCCCTCCGGAAAAGGAAGAACCCTGCATTGACTGCCTGCAGTACAATCGGAAGATTAAAGAAAGCAGGACAACAGATCTCCACCAGCGTGATACAAACCATAACACTGGTCATCGCTCCTGCCCAACTAAGAAAGCAGTGCTAACCAAGTATAAGCATCACCTTCAGATGAAACCAGCAGCAACGGCAGGAGGAGTCGAATCAATCTCTCAACAACATGGAGCCTAAGAAAATGAAAATCTTGCAGCTCAACTGTAACCATGACCAGAGAGCAACAGATCTTCTACTTGCAGAGGCCCACCGGACTCAAACCCATGTTCTAATCCTTGCTGAACCATACTCTCGGAGAGGTGCAATTCAGGCTCCAGGATGGAAGGTATTCCTCAATGATCACACAGCTATTCTAGTGCGTTCCGGAATTCCAGCATCTAGGCGCCCTGATCATCACCCGGATGCAGTTGCAGTTGCCATCAACAGAACTCTACTGGTTGGAATATACTCTCCCCCGGGAGGAGACATCCAGGGGTTGCTCCAGAACCTCCACAATGAATACCACGCAGAGTCTAGGGTTGTTTATGCAGGCGACTTCAATTGCACTACTTCCATCATCCCTGGACAAGTCACAAACCAGAGAGGTGTAGCTTTTGAAGACTTCATCATTGAGAATGGGCTCATACTACACAACACAGAACAACATACCTGGGCAAGGATGTTCATGGGTCGGCAGCTGAATTCTTTGCTGGACTACACCCTTGCCACTCCTGGGATTACAGTTACAGACTGGCGTATCCTTGCAGGAGACAACCTATCCGATCATCGGACTATTGGATTCACCGTAGATGAAGCTGCACCAAATCTCACAAAGACTGTGTTCAAGCTGGATGGGGATTCCCTCAAGGCCATCATCTGCAGCCTGCAACTTCAAGAGATAGCTAATGAGGCAACACCTGATGAGATTGAACAGTATGTCGAGGAACTTACCTCTCACCTCCAGGATGCGGCAGCAAGGGCCACCAAGTCCTTTAACCTACCTACCCAGATTCGTTGGTGGTCTCCTTACCTAGAGATCTTGAAGAAGCTGGTTAACAAGCTCAACTACCGAGTCCGCCGGACACGAGGCTCCCCTGCACAGTTTGTTTTACTACAGCTTAGAGCTGCAGCCAAGCGAATCTTCAGGGAGGCGATTCAGTTCAGCAAGCAGCAGGCATGGAGAGAATTTTGCAGCAGCTCCAAGCTTTGGGGAAACCCATATCATACGATGAAGAGGAAGTTCTCAGGTGCTCTTCCACGCACATCGGACATCCCCCCCATAACCAGGGAGGATGGCAGTAGCTTTGACTCTACTGATGATGCAGCTAGGTTCATCATTGCCGAAAAATTTCCAGCAGACCCATGCCCTCAAGAGCTCCAGGATCTCCCAGAGGGTGGTTCAGAGGCCCCCCAGGACAGCATCCAGCCAGAAGAAATTCAAAACACCTTGAAGAAATGCGGTAACAAGAAAGCACCTGGCCCGGACGGCATTTCAGCAAAAGTCCTCAAGATCCTCAACAAAGCTAATCCTGCGATTCTTCTCTCACTGTTCAACTCCTGTTACCTCAACCAATACTTCCCCAAGTGTTGGAAGATAGGCAGAGTGGTTCTTATCCCCAAACCAGGGAAAGATATTTCCAAGGCTGATGGATATAGGCCTATTACTCTGTTGTCCATTCTTGGGAAGGTGTACGAGAGACTAGTAAAGAACCGCATAGAGGCTTTTGTGGAGCACCATCACAAGATTCACCCTCTCCAGTTTGGCAGCCGGAAAGGGAGAAGCTGCAAAGAGGCCTTACACTGTGCCATCGACAGGATTCGGAGATTGCGACAGGATCACCTCATTACAGCTGTAATTTCTTTGGATATTCGTGGTGCTTTTGACCACGCTCGCTGGGTGCTTATTCTCCGCACGTGCATGTCGCTGGGTATTCCATGGTACCTTGCGAGGATCCTAAGGTCATACTTCTCGGATTGTGTGATTCTCCTTGCACGTCTACAACACCTCGTCACTAGAGGGTGTCCCCAGGGCTCTGCTCTGGGGCCCCTTCTCTGGCTAATAGTGTTTGATGGCATCCTGCGTGTTCTGGAAAACGAAGACAACCTTATCCAAGCGCATGTGCAGTGCTTTGTGGACGACACATTCATGTTACTGGGTAGCAATAAAGCCAAGGACTTTGCGCTTGACACCGAAGCTGCCCTCACCGCTGTGATGCAGTTCCTTGCCAGAAGCGGACTCTTCCTTAATGCCAGGAAGACCCAATGGATAGCTTTCGACCGCAGGAGACCAAGAATACGCCAGCGGGCGCCATGTGACATGCTCAACATAGGTAACATTGCAGTTCCCAGGAGCCGCCACCTGACATATCTTGGAGTGATCATTGATGATAAGCTGTCCTGGAAGCCTCACATCAAACATGTAATTCAAAAGGCCAAAGGATATATCCCAATCCTCACATCCCTATGCCACAACACCTATGGCTACTCTCCATGGGCGAGAAGAATTATGTACAACGCTACAGTTACGGCAGTCATTGGTTATTGTGCCAGCGTATTTGTCCACAAGCTGGACCTCAAGGAAGTCCTTCACGATCTTTGGAGCCTGGAGCGTCAAATGGCTATTAATATTGCCTGCCTTTATAGACGGACAAGCAGAGATGCATCTCTCATTATTGCTGGAGTAATGCCTATCCAATTGAGATTAGAGCTTCGCGGACTAACCTGGTGCATTCAACATCAACTGAACGTCTCCCAGGAGCAGAAAGCCAAACTCATAACTCAACTTGAAGAACGTGCATTGCAGAGGTGGAATGCAGAGTGGGTCCAGTCTACTCACGGTGAATGGACTCACACTCTGTTCCCAACAATCCACACAAGGCTCCAAATCCCACACCTGGATGACGAAATGGATTTCTTTTTAGCACAGGCTCTCAGTGGCAAAGGTTGTTTCGCTGCATTCTTGGCCCCCTTGGGGCGTAGAGCCAGCCCTGTATGTCGGTGTGGACACCCAGAGGAGAACGCCAGGCATGTACTCACAGAATGTCAGCGGTTTGCTACACAACGCCCCAACCTACCAATCGACCTGTCGGTGGCAAACCACCGGTCATATTGCCGAACAGTGATCAAGACCTTGTGGGCGGAGGAAGCCTCTACCAGGAGCCAAGGATGACATCCACCATTACCTCCAGTTATATACAGCATTTTGCTTGGGTTAGTGTTGTAATTTTTCATTTTACACTGTGTTGTTAATTTATTTATATTGCTGAGGCGGTGACAAGTATCCGAAAGGTAAGCCGTTATACGCATGAGTAGTGAGTCCCTCCTTCAGCATATTAGTTATAAGTTCTCCCCTACCATTACATTGTTAGCCTCCCTCTCTGTCCTCCACTGGTAAGCCATCAGGCAAAAGTGGTGGCAGAGAGTAAATGTATGTAGGATATACAAAATAAACGTTATAAAAAAAAAAAAAAAAAAAAAAGGTTGAATTGTTGACAACCTTACCTGTATTACGGCTAGTGCTGGGAAATATCTATATTTTTTTCACATCGATATGTTTCGATATCTCAAAAATCATGGATCACCGATTATCGATATTATCGATATTACAAAAAAATATCGATATCAATATCGATATTATCGAAAACGTAAAAATGCCCGTTTTTTGGTGGAAAATGATGCAATTTCCATTATTTTTGATGGTACAATGAAAATTACACTCGACTAGTAACGTGGAAACCAACAACACACCTTGATTTCAAATATCGTCCAATCACAGCTCAACATTCATGAATTTTAAAGTGAATTCTTTCTTTGTATCAACGCAAATAATACGGAAATCAGCAGAAAATTTGTGTATATTTTTTTCGTGGAAGGCAAATGGGCTTGTCCCGACTTTTTTTCAACAATTTTTTCGTAAAACTGTTCAATTAGATCGTTTTAAAGGAGATTTTCAAAATATCGATATTTTTAAAAAGGAATATCGATTACATCAATATCACTTTCATTCCTGAAACATCGATAAATATCGATATCAAAAAAATCGTAATATCGATATATCGATATTCATATCGATATTCCCCAGCACTAATTGTGGCGCATGGGTGATTTTTTTTCATTTTTGAAATATAAAGCTGGAACAATGCATTGACCCAATGCCTGAAAACTCCTGAAGAAAAACCTAAATCTCGATGTTTTGAATAAAATTCTTAGTGATTCGGGCAGATGGGTGAACTTTTCAAATCTGAAATTGAAAGGTGGAACACTGCTTGACCCATTGCCTGAAAACTCCTGAAGAAAAACCTAAATCTCGATGTTGTGAATAAAATTCTCAGTAATTCGGGCAGATGGGTGAATGTTTCGAATCTGAAAATGAAAGCTGGGACAATGCTTGACCAATTTCTTGGAAACTCCTGAAGAAAAACCTAAATCTCGATGTTTTGAATAAATATCTCAGTGATTTGGGCAGATGGGTGAACTTTTCAAATCTGAAATTGAAAGGTGGAACAATGCTCGACCCATTTCCTGAAAACTCCTGAAGAAAAACCTAAATCTTGATGTAGTCTCAGTGATTCGGGCAGATGGGTGAATGTTTCGAATCTGAAAATGAAAGCTGGAACAATGCTTGACCCATTGCCTGAAAACTCCTGAAGAAAAACCTAAATCTCAATGTTTTGAATAAAAATCTCAGTGATTTGGGCAGATGGGTGCTTTTTTCAAATCTGAAAATGAAAGCTGGAACAATGCTTGACCCATTGCCTGAAAACTCCTGAAGAAAAACCTAAATCTTGATGTAGTCTCAGTGATTTGTGCAGATGGGTGAATGTTTCGAATCTGAAAATGAAAGCTGGAACAATGCTTGACCCATTGCCTGAAAACGCCTGAAGAAAAACCTAAATCTCGAAGTTTTGAATAAAAATCTCAGCGATTTGGGCCGATGGGTGCTTTTTTCAAATCTGAAAATGAAAGCTGGAACAATGCTTGACCCATTGCCTGAAAACTCCTGAAGAAAAACCTAAATCTCGATGTTTTGAATAAAATTCTCAGTGATTCGGGCAGATGGGTGTACTTTTCAAATCTGAAATTGAAAGGTGGAACAATGCTTGACCCATTGCCTGAATACTCCTGAAGAGAAACCTAAATCTTGATGTTTTGAATAAAATTCCCAGTGATTCGGGCAGATGGGTGATCGCTTCTAAGCTGAAATTGAAAGCTGGAACAATGCTTGACCTATTTCCTGAAAACTCCTGAAGAAAAACCTAAATCTCAATGTTTTGAATAAAAATCTCAGCGATTCGGGCAGATGGGTGCTTTTTTCAAATCTGAAAATGAAAGCTGGAACAATGCTTGACCCACTGCCTGAAAACTCCTGAAGAAAAACCTAAATCTCGATGTTTTGAATAAAATTCTCAGTGATTCGGGCAGATGGGTGTACTTTTCAAATCTGAAATTGAAAGGTGGAACAATGCTTGACCCATTGCCTGAATACTCCTGAAGAGAAACCTAAATCTTGATGTTTTGAATAAAATTCCCAGTGATTCGGGCAGATGGGTGATCGCTTCTAAGCTGAAATTGAAAGCTGGAACAATGCTTGACCTATTTCCTGAAAACTCCTGAAGAAAAACCTAAATCTCAATGTTTTGAATAAAAATCTCAGCGATTCGGGCAGATGGGTGCTTTTTTCAAATCTGAAAATGAAAGCTGGAACAATGCTTGACCCATTGCCTGAAAACTCCTGAAGAAAAACCTTATTCTTGATGTTTTGAATAAAATTCTCAGTGATTCGGGCAGATGGGTGTACTTTTCAAATCTGAAATGGAAAGGTGGAACAATGCTTGACCCATTGCCTAAATACTCCTGAAGAGAAACCTAAATCTTGATGTTTTGAATAAAATTCCCAGTGATTCGGGCAGATGGGTGATCGCTTCTAAGCTGAAATTGAAAGCTGGAACAATGCTTGACCTATTTCCTGAAAACTCCTGAAGAAAAACCTAAATCTTGATGTTTTGAATAAAATTCTCAGTGATTCAGGCAGATGGGTGAATGTTTCAAATCTGAAATTGAAAGCTGGAACAATGCTTGACCCATTGCCTGAAAACTCCTGAAGAAAAACCTAAATCTTGATGTATTCTCAGTGATTCGGGCAGATGAGTGAATGTTTCGAATCTGAAAATGAAAGCTGGAACAATGCTTGACCCATTGCCTGAAAACTCCAGAAGAAAAACCTAAATCGATGTATTCTGAGTGATTTGGGCAGACGGGTGAACTTTTCAAATCTGAAATTGAATGCTGGAACAATGCTTGACCAATTTCCTGGAAACTCCTGAAGAAAAACCTAAATCTCGATGTTTTGAATAAAAATCTCAGTGATTCGGGCAGATGGGTGATTGTATCAAAGCTGAAATTGAAAGCTGGAACAATGCTTGACCCATTTCCTGAAAACTCCTGATGAGAAACCTAAATCTTGATGTTTTGAAAAAAGTTGCAGTAAAAGGTAAATTGTTGACAATCTTTTCTGTATTCGGGCAGATGGGTGATTCTTTCATTTCTGAAATTTAAAGGTGGAACAATGCTTGACCCCTTGTCCGAAAATTCTTGAAGAAAAACCTGAATCTTGATGTTTCGAAAAAATTGGCAGTAATTTGGGCAGATGGGTGATTTTTTCATTTCTGAAATTTAAAACTGGAACAATACTTGACTGCTTGCCTGAAAATTCCTGAGGAAAAACCTGAATCATGATGTTTTAAAAAAATTGGCAGTAATTTGGGCAGATGGGTGATTTTTTCATTTCTAAAATTTAAAGCTGGAACAAAGCTTGACCTCTTGCCCGAAAATTCTTGAAGAAAAACCTGAATCTTGATGTTTCGAAAAAATTGGCAGCAATTCGGGCAGATGGGTGATTTTTTCATTTCTGAAATTTAAAGCTGGAACAATGCTTGACCCCTTGCCTTTCCTTTCTGGAAATAGTTCGTTTTGTAATGGTTCATTGTCTGAAAAATTTGCCAAGTTTTCAAAAATTTTCGCCCTTTTTCAAAATTTTCCGACTTTTTCCAAGATTTGCCGACTGACATTGGGAGGGGGGTTCAACCGCCCGTCCAATTTCGCCCCTCCGTAGGGGCGTAGTCAAGAGAGGTTTTGGAAGCCTGAACTCCCTTCCTCCTTGAGAGCAAGATTATGCATAAAAAAAATTCCTTGCTTGGGCATTTAAAAAGTCATTTTTCTCAAGTTTTTACTCTCGCTTCGCTTGGGCATTCACGGAATCATGGTTATCTTATTCTATGTGCTGTGACAGTAAAAACATTTTCGTGTCTCCTATTTTCTCACCTGTTTTAAACCAACTTTGTATCCTTCCAAAAAGCTTCCTTTTCAGAAAAGGGAGGCAATGTTGCCTCAAATACTTAGTTGATAATATTTAATTGCAATTTCGTTCCGGCTCAAGCGAAACGAGTGCAAAGTTTTTAAAAAAAATTGTTTTTTTTTTAAAGCATTAAAAGTTTAAAACATTTAAAGCAATGAAAGAAGCCTTTTTGGGGGCATTAAATATTCAATTTTTTCAACACTTCGCCCTCGCTTCGTTCGGGCATAACTTGAATCACAATTATTTAAATTATTCAAGGCTATAAAGGGCAAAAAAGGTCTCTTTTTATCCCCCTCCCACCCGCCCCAAAAAACCTTCTGGTTTTTCGTCTTTGTAATCATTTTGCACCCACCCCAAAAAAGCTTCTGCTTCCTCAGGTTCTGACCACCCTTCAGACGTTTTTTGTAGCTACGCCGCTGTCCGAACTTTCAAGTTTACCAAGGACGCTCAAAATTAAATTAAGATTCCAGATTTATATCACATGCAATATCTTTGAGGTTTTAAGTTTTTGAAAATTTTCTGTTTTTTGGTGAGTTGAAAACTAAAATTTAAATACATTCCGAAAAACAGGGTTCGGGAGAGGAAATACGGACTCGGTACGAAGATTTTTCCAAACCATTTTTCAAGCTGTCTTCATTACTTGAATATTCCGAAGTTAGGAAACAGTATTGCATGTATTATAGCCTATGGCCCGAGCGAAGCGAGGGCGAAAATTTTTTGTACATGTTTGGAAAAACTGAAAAGGTTAAGTAGGTGATTTTTTGCTCATTTTTCATGTTATGTCAAATCTGATTTTTCACAGATCTTTCAGTCAAAATCATTGATGGTCATGAATTAGAAACATGGACAAATTGTAGAAAAAATCGTTTTCATTTTTCTACCTCTTGACCGTAACAGTCATGTGTTAGAAAGGTCCTGTTGTAAAAAGGGCAACTTGTAATGACTTCATTAAATCATTAATTATCTAGATTTTAGACATAATGGACAGCGACAACATGTAGAAAAACGATGAAAAAATAATACGAAAAAAAAAATGAAAATAATTAATATGTTGCCAACCTTTGAACTGAAAAATTATCTAACTACTTCGACGAATGTGATATTTAAAAAAGAACGAAACTACCAGTACTTTTACTAAACACGTTCGCCGTTTACCTGGTATACCGTCGGTGTTTTCTCGCTTCTCCAGTCTCCACGATCACCGTGGGACGCGTGAGTCATTCTCATTTGACATTACAAAAAAAATGGGTGTTGGTCAAATGACGTCTGCGTTTGTAAACAAAAGGATTTGTGGGTCAAAAGTCAGTAGTGGCAGACTGACATGTGGGTTCAATGTCATTCAAAAATTTTGCCGAATGCATGAATTCGGCAATTAAGTACCTACATAGACATAGAATAGATTAGGCGCAACATACACACTGGGGTACGGCCATCGGTACGGCGAAGGCATATTTCTGACGAGCAACTCGTCGTTGAAAATTTTTTAGCGGGGGGGGGGGGAGGCGTATTAAATTACAAAAAATGAAAAAATACTTTTAAAAACCTGTAGTTTTGCTGAACAAGTATCTAAATCACTACTTTTCAGGAAAATCACTACTAAAATCACTACCTTCGTTTTCAATGGTCAAAAATCACTAATTGTAGTGATAGATCACTACTGTTGGCAGCCCTGATTACAGAGTCCCGTTCCGTGGAGGCGCCAAAAAGGGAAGAGCATCAATAAATTTCGCCACAGTGATTTTTTTTCACAGGATAATTTTTGTCCTCATTTTTCAAACCTACGTTCTGGTGACATATTCGGATGAATTTGTCATAAGTAAGTAATACATACTTATTTCGTCAATTTTTTACGCGGTTGTGGCAGTTGAAAAGGATCCGAATTGTGATGGAAATTGTCAAAACACTTGTAAAGACTCTCAAAATTCCGCAAATAATGATGAAAAATGTGTGCAAAAAACCAACATTACCTAGTGAAAATCAATAAAAAGTAGCATAAAACCCATTAAAATGAATTAAATTCGTGCGAAAAAGTCATAATATTCCAGCAAAAACGATGAAAATTTCGTTGAAAACGACTAAAAGTGCGACAAAAATTCAAAACAATTTCACTCTCTACAAATTTGAATCTTCGAAGTTTTTCTTGACAGCTCGTTTTTTCTGAGATGAACGAGTGCAAAGTTTGAAGGCTTGTGATATGTAGGTCACTTTTTCTAATAAAGTTTCTCCCATTTAACCATAAAGATTACATATCGATTTAAAATGATTACAGACTTGTGCATAGAAAGATGAACTTTAGAGCTTTAAAGCTCACTTTTGGGACATTCGTTTCTGCGGTGATCACAGACAATTGCGTTGACAAACCGACTTGAAATTTTTATGGTGATTTTAATACGTACTATAGAAAGTACCTAGATTAAATTTTAAGTTCGATTCATGCATTGAAAGTTGAACTTTCTGAGTTCAAAGTTTATTTCTGTTTTAGAAAATGGATATTTCGCGCGAGCGATGCTTTGTAGGAAAAAACAGAGGCTAAAAGAAAATAATTCTTCTGAAAAGTTCGGTGTTGAAAAAAATGAATTTAAAGTTTGAATTCTTACGATAAGTCACTCAATCCTCGCTCATTCTTCCATCACTGGTATTTCCTGCGGCCAAAATAATGGATATTTACAAGCGAATAATTTTTATTCTTCACGTACTTGGGAAGAAAAAAAGTGTCGTGTCCAAGGTAATCAATACTCGTCGATATGATCGTTATTACACGTATTTATTTAGTATTCGTTTTACATCCTAAAAGTACAGTAGGTGTAGGTAACGTTTGCACAAATAAGTACCCAAGTAAGTACATGCATTAATGTAACACAACATTGTGTTACTTACAGACGCATCAAAGTAGGTACAGACTATCGCAACTCGCAAATTATAAGGTAGGTAGGTAGGTAGGTAGCTCGAGAACTTAAGTTAAGAAGAGAAGAAAAAATCTCCAAATCATACTTTTCCCCTTCGTATTTAGTAGGTACCTAGGTAGAGTTCAACTGCAATACCGACAAGTACACCTATAGGTACTTAAATGCCAAAGTACTGTATAGAAACTGGATAAGTAAGTAGGTATCACAACGGATCGTACCCAACATCGCGAGGCAGTCGTCAATTTAGTAATTTACAAATCTGTTAAATTGTCGAGCCGGTTGCAGTTTTTTCAAAATCATCGATTCAATTAGCAATCGACGCGTAAGCCCGTGTACATGCAAGACGAGTAGGTAGGTAAGGTACTGGGTACCTGAATAATTTCCTACCTACATACACAGGTACACAGACATACACTTATGTGATGTATGCATAAGTTGATAAAATACATATTAACATAATTATTATAAAACGGTTAACGTACCATAAAAACGTGCCGCATTCGCTGACGCAGCTCACAACAACAATGATAATGCATAATGCAGAGAAAAGAAAACTGAAACGTTCAAAAAAGTAGCAAATATGCGGGAGCATACCGGTAGTGATGTACAAATTCGCGAAAAATCTTTTTGCGAGAATATTCTTGAGAATATTCGCGAATATTCGGGAATATTCTCGCATATTTTCATGCAAGACTCATATAGATACACAGCCTTCACACAACTTTTAAAAACTGATCAATGATCATGGTGAAAAAAGTTTGCAAAAAGATCGATATATCAAATAAGTAACATTTTATAGAAGAAAATCAGACATCTGATCCAATACCAGTAACTACCTCGTCAATACCAGTATTTTGATATGCCACAAGCTATTTGAAATTTTTGGTTTTGTGAGAATATTCTCTTGAGCCTCGAGAATATTCGCGAATATTCGCGAATATTCTCAGATTCTGCGGGTGAGAATATTCTCCTTGACATCACTAAGCATACGTAAGTAAGAATAACGACGCAACACATAGAAGATAAATGGTTGTTCTATGTACAAGAGTAATGGACTCGCATTACGCCATAAATACAATTTCATTAGGTAGGTATAGGTAGATAACGTTGCATGTAGGTAGAGCTAGGTACCTCTGTGTACGTGGAGGTAACTTTTGGTAGTTCAACGCTCACGTAGCCTGCGTTTCACACATCCGCACTGTAGGCTGTGGGTACCTACTACCTAACCTATGCACTTACTGTACCACAATATGGTGTACGTACCTAGGTCTAGGTAGTACATTACAAGTAGGCACCAAAATTTATCAGCATTGGTTAACATTCGGCGGAGTACTGAGATATTCGTCAGCTCTTTTGTGATCGGTTAACGCCTTAACCGTATACGTGTCATGTGGTAACTCTGATTTTCGTCTTAGTAACGGTTTATCTTTTTTGGCTCTTTCAATCTGCAACAACCAACAATAAATATATTACAGCAAGCAATAATGGCTTAGACAGGTACGCGGTTATATGCGCACCAATGTACGTGACGCCGCGCCGGGAGAAGAAAGGGGGTTAATTTCCGGGCGAGGGTTCCTTCCGATGGGAGTGGTATCAGGTTCCCACGAAACAATAATTAGGTACGTAGCTACTGGCAAGATTCGAATGATAAACTTCTTTCTCGGGGGGGAGGGGGAGGAGGGGGGAGATGTCACACGTAATACACGTTAAGTAAGTAAATGTATTAGAAATATGTACCCACTGTGCGAGTATGTACTTGTTGTATGATGTATATCCTACGTAGGTACTTGCGTTTGCGTACTTCTTACAGCAGTACAAACAAAAATCTACACCTTTACCTAAAAACTATTGACGTACCTAGGTAGGTAGGTAGGTATGCAAATACGTGGAAAAAGAAAAGGTTGGTAGGTACACTACCCAGTTAGTACTCATAATCACGATGTGACCGCTTACATTTTTAGATCCTGATTCTATCCTTTCGTACAAATCGAAATCTTCGATATCGGCGTCGTTTCCTGAAGGAGAACACACGCTGGAGTTGGATAAAGAATTTTCTCCGTTGCAATGGTAACCGATACCAGCACCGGCACTTTGTTTTGCCAATAATTCTATTTTATACCACATTTCCTCTCGATCCTTCAATCGTTCTTTTTCCCTGCAAGAAACAAAAACGTCGTAATAGTTAAAGAAACTGTTTCACATTCACCGGGACGTGGTGAGACAATTTTTCAGAGGGGAGGGAGGAGGGAATAAGAAATTTTCCAACTGAACGCCATGACCACGGCGCTACCGATGCCATCTATAAGTTTAAATTTTCGGCGGTGTCGTATAGCGCGAAACACAAGAAAGTGAAAACTTTTCAATTTTCATTTTGAAAAAATGAACAAAACCAGCGGCAACAGGCAACAGTAAAAAAGTTCGACTCCAAGTAATCCAAGTGGCAACTTTCCTTATTTTTCTCCGTTACCTACCAATTGCGAATCAAAAATTTTGCTACCAATAACGGATCGATCCACAGTTGATGAGATTTCAACTTCGGTTTTTCAACAATTTGTTGATGAAAATCTTTGAAGGCCATCTTTATAATGTTAAAAATACAGCCAGACTGAGGGGGGGGCACAACTTGGGTTTTATTTGATGATCCGTAATTAAAAACCACCAAAATTGGTTCATAAATAAGTCAGAACACGAATTCAAAGAAAAAGTGATCTATAACTGGTATATTATCTTACGTCAACTAAACATGCCTTTGCATAGGTACTGTTTACAGAAGTCAGTCAACTCAATGCCGAACCGACAAAACAAAACAGCTGTTGATTTTTGTCTTACCTGAGTCTTTCGTTTTTATACTTTTGAGTACATTCGTCAAATAGTTTCTGATTCATTTCGGTAAACAATTTCAAAGCGTTATATATCAAGCCATGAATAGTTCTACAACAGTCAAAAATGCCTACATTAATCACCACATCTTCCTTATTATGCATATGAAAACAGCGTAAAAAAAATAAACAGTGATTACGCAAGAGAATAAGTAGGTACCTATCAGAAAAAAAAAAATAGTAGATGATGAGAAACATCACAGATGCAAGATGCTAGAACACTTTGTGTCAATTTCATTCAAAGTAAAATCAATCATTGTCTGATGGGTTGGCGTTGTAATTAACCTCTTCCTCCAATGGTTGAGTTCTTGTGTGCGTTACCACTTATTTTAACAAGAGTGTGTCCCCCAGTTTTGATGAGGTGTAACAGCTCTATACCAAGGAGTTGGATTTCGACCAAATTTAGTGAGGTGGTTTACTTTGAGTGGGATCTCTCCCTAAATAAATTAGAGACCCCCAGTGAAAAGGGGAGGGGGAAAGGGGTGCTCAAAGTACATTTCTGGGATCATAAGCACTGTGGATGACAGTATCTCAGTGATAATGGTAGATAGGTATCATTTAGGAAAAATGATGAAATGTAGTCTTAATCTTATTTACGATATCACCTTTTACTGGATAATTGTGAATTTAAATGGACTATCAGAAGCATCATACTCATCTCTAGTACCTGTACCTAACCATCCAACAACCGATCCGGACCCCGGACTGTTCAGGCCATTTCGTTACTAGCGAGAATTCGACTTCTTTCCACATCTTATCAGTACCTATGTGAAAGAACTGAAAGAGGGGAACTGGAGAGTGGTGAGATAAACAGGTTCGGATTTTGTCATCTTTGGCGCTCAAAATGACAGAATTAGTACAAGTTTTCGAGTACCTACGTATTATTCAATAATAATTTGTAAAAATTCAATCATTTAAAATACAAAAGAAGACAAAATCCGAACCTGTTAATTTCAACACACTGCAGTTCCCCTCTTTCAAATACTGGTAAAACCATTGGTCTTTCATGCATGGATACCTAGCGTGTACAGCTGCTTATGGAGGATTTGTGTCTTAACCCAGTTTTAGCTATCTGCACAGTGGTGTGCGCATCTGATGAGGAAATAAACTTGGAATTTAAAAAACAAATTCACTTTTATCCAACTTTTTGTAGATAACCATTAATATTACTGAATCTATTGTTTATGCGGGATTTAGAAAAATGAGCAGATAATTGGCGCAGAATGCGAAACCGGATATTTTGAAAGTGGGTGTTACCTGAATGAAAGGTAGACCTACTGAGTATCCATAATTATATAAAAGATCGATGGGTAAAACGTAAAGAAGAGTCGATTTCTCACTGACCAAAATGATGATGAATGGTCCGGATAGCAGTGATCTAAGCATCTTTCCCTCACAGAATACAGGAACCATAAATGATACATAGGTGAATTGCCTATGCTTACTTATTCCAATGAGTTTTGGAGTTACGATACAAAGGCGCAAACATGATCGGAAGTATCACGCTGACGTTGTCACTGATCAAAGACATTATATATTCGTTATTCCAATAATACAATGCTCTTTCGGCTACCTGCAAAACCATAGAGTGCAGAATCCATCAAAGTTAGGTAATGTAGTGCCTGAAATATGGAGCATGCAAAAACCAAGGAAGTACGGACTGGAGACTAAAGAAAGAAGTATTATTATAATTATTCCTTTTCTTTTAGCGAAGAAAATTCTACCCATTTTACAGAGAATTCTACATGTATCTTCCGCTCCCTCCTTCTCTTTGTATTGCCATCTGTGTGATTTCTATACACTAGTACGTAGCTGTCTAGAGAGCCAGCAGAAACGAGGGCTCTCGCCTTCTTCCGCAGGTGTTTGATTTTTTTTTTTCCGTCTAGGATAGTGATGTAGTTACTTGTATTTGGCACATGCCTCGTTTCTCACCTTCAGCAAATTTCAAAAAAAAAAAAAAATCTAAAACCCAGCTTCACCTCACCTTGACTTTTTGTTGGCGACTTGATATAGGTACCATCCATCTTTCTAAAAAAAAACTGGTAAAATTTTGACAAAAACATTTTTGAAAAAATTGACCTAGTAGCTGGTTAAACCAGAGCCCTTTCAAATGGCAATCCAATGAACGCACAAACCATGCAGCTGCTATAGTTCTGATGGCTGAAATTCGTTTGACAACGCTACACATAAAACAATGACACAAAACTATTACACACCCAACACCCTCTATGTATGGAAGAACTTGGATGAACATGTAATGTATGTACTCGATGTCCCCGGCTCCCTAGTTATCTAGAACACAATTTGTTTTCCAAACAACCATCAACCACATTTCAATTCATTTTAACTTTCACAAGCTTCAAAGTTACACTGTCCGCATTCTATTTCATCCCAAATTAGCTTCAGCACATATTCATGAAATTTGTTCAGCCTCTGACAAACATGTACCGTGAAATGAATACGCATGCTTTTACAAAATAACACAACCAGCCAAAGTGTATAATTCATGAGGTAAGGCAGCTACTAACTTGAAAATGTGGACTGGAGATACATTTGGCGAGCTGGTGAAATAATGGCACCATAATTTTCTGGAACTCTGCCGGTTCAATCACATCTAAAATTTCTTCCATTTCATTGAGAAACATGACCTAACAGAAAAGGGCAACAAACAAACAAAAAGAATACTTAGTCGTGTACTTGCGTAGATGAAGAATTGAAATGCAATTGGAATGGGTAGGTACCAATACTGGATGACAGTGAGTGCAAAGTTCAAAATTTGCTTACTTCTTTAGGAGAATGGGTTTTCGGCCAATATTTCAAAAGTGAACGAACAACTGGTTCACTAAGAGAAGCGTCCTTTTCCAAAAATTGGACAACACAGTAAGCCAGCTGCGGATGATAGGCGGATAAAGACTTGACTTTATGTAATGGCAATAAAACTTTCAGCAAGAAAACTTTATGTTCTTCCTTCAGCGGCAATGCGAAGCCATTTATTATGCTGCGTTGGGGGGAAATACAAAATTAAAAATGAATATTATCATCATCAAAAACATTGGTAAATACTTCGGTAAGTAAGTACATGAAAATAATGTAGACATCATCAGAGTGCTTATACCATTACCACACCATGATGATATCTCTTTTTCAAACAAATCTGGACAAGTTCTAGGTACCCATAGCCGAGGGAAAAAATGAAATTAGAATTGGTACATACACAATTTCCCTTCAATGATACATAGGTGTTAGCTGAAATAAAGGGGGGAAATGTCTCAAGGATACACAATAAGCGAAAGCAAACTGAGTACCTACACATGTAGCAGAGCTCACTGCAGAATTTAAATGGGCACCCTGCAATTGCGCCAATTGACAGCATTAAATGTGTGTAGTTGCACGTAGACTTAGATAAAAAGATTGTCCATAATTATTCCGAACGAATTCATAGTAAAAATGAACCTATTTTACCATTCTGCATGAAATCAAGCCAACTTTTCTATTGTTTTAGGTAAATGATACAAGGTAGCATGTACCACTATCTATTTTAAGTTTCCGAGTTATTGAGGTTCTGAAATATCTAATTTTTGGTTCCTAGCTTTCAGCTATCTCAAATACCGCCTCACACAGTCACGGAACCTTAAAAAAAGGCGGGGGTATTTTGTAAAAATATTTCTTGTCTCGAGCTCGAGGGTGAATTTAAGGCCGGACGCCGGAGAAATTACGTGATGATCAATGAAAATTATTGAGATGTATTTTCATCTTTGAATGCTCAACCAAATTACTCATATCTCCGGCGCAATTTCTCTTACACAACAATAGCTCCCAAGCTGTATCTGTAAGGACACTTCGCGATACAAAATCACTTGTACCAATCGCGATATGTACTTACTATTTCGGACATTGTATCCAACACGCACACTTCAAGAATTTATGTAGTGGTAGTACAACTGAGAGGTTTACGCTACATACTCGAGTGATAGGTATGTAATATACTAAGTAAGCGTGCTAGCTAGCAATATGTTTCTTACCTCCCCAAGATTTCCAATAATTCTGCTATTCCATTGTGATGTTCGGTTTCATAAATGAATCTGAAAGAAATAAAAGTAGTCCACGTGGAGAAAAAAATTACGGCAATATGTATATTGTATAACCTAAATTTTAGGTCTTGTTTCATTACATAGGATTAGGTAATAAACATGTCGCTTACCTATAAAAAATATTGTTGATTTGTTTTCTTATGTAAGCTCGCAGGCCCAAAAATTTACCATATATTCGATGAAGTGTGGTCTTCAGAAAATCTCTCTCCCTAGGATCTTCCGAATCAAACAACTCCAATAACTGAAACACACCACAAACCTAAATAATATTCTTGAATTGTAGAAATTACACGTAGTATTCTTGGTTATGGCTACTATTCATGTTAGAAAGACAATTTAGGAGTGGATACATCTTCAATTATTACAGTAGGTACAGTGGAAATCTAAGTCTGGTCTGTTTTTCTGGTAGTAACAAGCAGATATTAAGTATGTATGTACTTACCCCTTTTCCCCAAAAAATTTCAATGTACAATTACAATCTCGCACATAAAATTCTACATCTTTTCATTTTTGCTATTACAAAATTCAATATACATATGTACTAAAGAAGTACTACATATCACGTACTATATGTACTTGATGCTACTGCCAAAACTTTTATAGTCAATGCGTAGCCTCTGGTGCGTGTGTTAGTGTTTTTTTCAGGTTTGAACATTTTTGCACATGCCAGGCAGTCATTCACCCTCGCTCACAGTACATTACAGAGTGCAACGTAATATGATGCCAGACGGCCAAATCTAATCAAGAGACGAAGCAAAGAATGGCGGCTTACCTGTAGAACAAACCTCTGGTCTACATGTTTTTTGGCAATACTTGGTTGAAAATCTGGCGACTCGATGAACCTAGAATGCGTTACAATTCCAATTGTAATCGATTATTCAATGGGTAAATAGTTTCTCTCATACATTGATCCGTTTTCTATTATTTTCCAATATTCAATTTTGCCCAATACTCAAGTCCGTAACGACCTGCTTGAGGAGACAAGGGTCTTCACTTACCTCAAAAAAAATTCGTACACCAACTGTAGATGTGGCCACGCGGCTTCAAGAGTTGGCTCATCTTCTTCCGGATCAAACTCGGCGCCATTGGGATTACTGCATGGTGGTAAAGTACGGAACACATTTACAGCAAACTGCAAGTGCACAGAAAAAATGGAGGTGTCGAAATGACAACACTGTAGGCAATGGCGATCATACGGCTAGCTCCTAAATCATTTTGGCGTACCAATAATCAGCTCCAAAACTAAAAAATATGTAGAAGTATCTTCAAAACTATACCTATTATTTGCACCTCATTGTAAATTTCCTTGCTCCTGGATTGCGAAAAATATGGCGAAACTAGGCAAATCTAATGAAAAATCATTGATGCGCAAAAATGATTTAAGAGCTAGTGATCATATGGCGATGGTACCGGGTGCTCAACTAATTCTGGCTTCCTCCGATACTTTTTGGTATTACAAATCGTAAGTTTGTAATACTTGGTTAAAAATGGTCCGACCCTCCGATCATAAACAAATGAAAAAGTATTGCCAACTTACGATTTTTACCACAAAAAGTATCGGGGAAGGAGAGACAGAATTATGTAATCGAGCGCCCGGTAAAGTAGGTAGCTAGATGGTAGATACTTAGGGCTCGGCTCCATACTCGCGGTGCGGTGCGGTACGGCGCGGCGAGCTGCGGTACGACGCGATTTTTTTCCGCTGCAATTGTGCTACTCCCGTTATTTAAAATGAGTGTATATGAGAAAAGGGACCTAGGTGTTCTGAAAAAAAGTTATACCTGGGTACCTTTTCTCATGTACCTTTGTTTTTTTCCCGTGCATGGAATTTCTTAAAAATTAAATTTTGATCTTGATTCTTGAAAAATGTCGTTCCCCGACTGTTTTGACTACCATCAAAGTATCATAATATCTACCTATGTGTTCCATTCTATAGTTCTTAAAATTCATTTTTTGTTTGATCAAAAAATTGATTACCTATTACTTCATGGGAAAACGAGTTATTTTTAATCGAAAATCGTAGGGTCAATCTCTCAAATAAAACATCAACTTACGACGTTTTTGATGAAAATTGTGAAGTCAAAAAGTCAATGGTGGAATTACATATAATCAAAAAATGACAATACCTAATTCGGATTTTTTCAGCCATAAATGTTGAGACGCTTTCCGATATTAAAAACTTGATCAAAAAATGTCAGGCTTGTTATCGATTTATTAGTTGCAAAACGATAATTTTTGACTTTTTGGTCATATACCACAAAAGTAGGTATTACAAACACTTATGAATACTACTTTTTTTTTTTTCAAGGTAAGACGCGTACATTAAGATGTCCAGTCACGCATTGCGAAGTAACCGTTATTAGGGTAGGTATTATAATCAATACTGTGACGATTGTGGTTTCATCAGATAAACATATGATTACCTATCCCAGCTTCTTTGTCCTTTGAAAATTGGAGCATATCGAAAATGGTGCCCCAGTCATTGGTGATTCATTACGCACTTGTTATTATTGTTATTATTTTTTTTGAGCTTTTGCCCTCATCAAGTTGCTTTGGAAACCGCTGAAGTGAAAGCCCCCACCATAAGCTGAAACTAATTTAAAATTACGACAATCATTTGTGCTCGATTGTGTAATTTTCCCTTTTATCAAGATGTACAACGTTTCACAAGGTTGAAGAAACAGAAAATGAACACAATTTCATTTTTTGCCTTATTCAAATAGTAGATACTTGTCGCTTTGGGGGAAAAGGCACCAAAAATTTTGAGCACAAATGGTTGACACCATTTCTGACTTGTAGCAAGAACCATCCGGCTAAAGCAATTGTACAGAAACAAAGGCAGAATTGGAGCTTCTTCAAATTTAAAAACACTACAAAGTAAAATGTCCACCAGTCCACCTCACTTTTATAGCGACAAAAGCACAAAAAAAAATATATACCTATGTATAATGAGAAGAGTTGCATCTCCCCCTGCTCTTCCATAACAACTTGACAGGGGAAAAAAGCACAAACAAAATAAAAAAAAAAAAAACTGTGCACAAACCGATGGCGCCACTCCCACTGGAGTAAGTACAAACAGTAGAAAGCAGATACAACACAAAGGCAAATACATATAAGACTTTAAGGGTGATTATTCATACAGAAAATATGTTCCCAAGGTGAATAAGGCAAACTTTATGCCAATTTTTTTCGCCTCAAGGTCCCTTGCCGCACAACGTGGCACACAGGAGGAACTTATTGGTGTCAAGATGAGACATAGGCCATCGGATTGGTTTTCGGCTTCGAGAAAATCGAAAATCGATATTTTCGATTATAAAAAAATTCCGAGGAGGAAAGAAGTCCAGATACCTATTTGGCATGACAAAAACAAAAATGCGAAAAATAGTTCTCCTCCACCCATATCTTCTTGGCTAACGAGGTTGATGAAAATTCACTTGTTCCAATTCGAAACTGAATCGATGGTGTGTCAGTTTCATCCTGCAGCTAAACTCACTCATCTATTTTTGAACGCAAAAACGAGAGAAATTTCATTTAAAAATCTGTGAATCAGTTATATTATGCAGTATTATGATAGACTGTTTCGGATACCTATATTATGTCTTGAAACCAAGGTAATATCAACGTGTCTCATATTGATACTAAGGTTGATATTTGTTCATATCCCTTTCTGTTGTATGTAGTTTGAAAAAAAAAACTTGGAGCTCGTGAAAATCGAAATGAGCGTTAAAAATATTTAGGTAGGTACTAGGTATCTCAACTAGATTTGCCTGAAATTGGCGTTTGTCTCATCTTGATATTAAACTCCTTGAATGCAGCAAATATGCACGGTAAAATTCAAGTAGGTAATAGTGAAGACATAGATTGGTTAAGAGACAGTAAAATGTGCTAACACTATACACACCATGTGGACAGCTTCAGGGTATACAGCTTCTGTAATAACATTCTTCTCCGAGGTGACATACTCGACCATTTCTTGTAAAGCATCTCGTTTCACTTCTTTCCATTTGATATCTGACAACGGATCCGAAACAAAATCAAATAGAACACAGCATTGTTGCAATTTTTGGACAAACAACTCTTCTTGCTCTGAAGGTGCAGCATCTGCAACAAAAATATATAGAAAACCCCATGTATATGTTACAGCCGCACTGAGAAAAAATTGTAGTATGTACTTTTTACCACAATTTGTGGTTAGATTTACTACAATTATTGCAGTTCTATCAATTTTAACTACAACTGTGGCATTTTCCACCACAATTTATGGTCAAAATTACCACATAAAAAAAAGACTACCATTTTTATGATCGACTGTACTACAATTATGGTTAATCCTACTACAATTGTGGTACACATTTAAATGCTTTACTATTTAAATTTGAAAAATAGCGTCAGCAATGATAAAAATTAAAATTGAATGATCTGTCGATCGTCTCGAAGTTACCTCTAATCGATGGCAATTTAAACATCTCCCTGTTGCTGCTGATGTTGAATCTGGAAGAGCTGCGTCGTTTATCTTTACGAATGGTAGAAGCACTCAGTTGTAATTTGTTGATTTGGGTCGGAGGCGGAGGAGTAACCACCGCAGGATGCGTGAATGAGGGAGAGTTGGCGACACAATCAGCAGACATCGAGTCCCACGACACCACATCATGGACCATACCTTTATTTGAAGCCCTCAAAGTCGGCGTGCCCGTGGTCACATTATCCACTACTGTTGGTGTCGGACTGCTGTTCAAATGAGCCAATAAATTTTAATTTCCGCCTATGACACCCTGTATTTCCAGGCGCAAAACAAAATCAGTAAACATACAATTATATAATGGCAGTTTTTTGTTACACTAGCACTTTTACGCAAATAGCTAAGTATTTAGTGGGTGTGTGATATTTAGGTAGAGAAGAATGTCGTGTTGGTTATAGTAATTACCAAGATAAATGAAAACAATTTACCATTATAAAACTAAAGCTGAGAAACCCTTAAAGCTCAACATTTCAAACAACAAATTTTTGATACCTACGGGTTGTTTCTTTACGCAACGATGGCTGACTTTGTATGTAGAATTAACCCACAAAGTGGCTGACATGTCCGCCCGTCAAACATTTCGCTACTAAATTGGTGCCAAAAAGGTAGTTTCGCTACTATTCCTGTTTACGGTAGCAAATTAAAAGTTTCGCTACTCAAATACAATGAAATTTTGATAGCCCCTACCGTTTCGCCACCACCTAAACGATGGTAGTTTTGCTACGGTAGCCGCTAACAAAAAATGTTTGACGGGCGGATATTACTACCTATATATACCTATTAGCCAGGGTTGTCATGTAGAATGTAAAATGTAGAATAAAATGTAGAATAAAATGTAGAATAAGTTTTGGAAAAAATGTAGAATGTAGAATAAGTAGAATAAGTAGAATATGTAAAATAAGCCGGAAAAACGTCAATTTAATTGAATTATGTTCAAATTTCTTAACTGTAATATTCAATTCATGAGTTTTTTACCGATCAGAGACCTACTGATAAGTTTTCAATCCTTTTTTGAAAAATGTATTCATTTTTAGGGCAGAAAATTTCATTATTGATATCATATCGTAAAATTTTTGGCTGAAGTGAAGACGAAGAGTGGAAATTATGTTTACCAACTAAAGAAATTGAAAATCCAGATTGACGAAATAATAATGAATATACTAATGGCAACATTTAGACAAAAAGTTGTTTATATTTGGAAAAATGAAAATCGAATTATTAATAAAAATAACAAGAGAACTTAAATTAAATCCAATGTTCAAATCGAAAGATTGAATTGAAATTCAAAATCAAAAATTATAAAAGTAAAAACGTCATGGTTTTTCAAGCCATCATTGTCTTATTAGCCAATCAGAAGAGCTGTACAGCTTATTTTACATTTTACACTTATTCTACATAAAAATTCAACTTATTCTACATTTTTACGTAAAATGTAGAATAAGATATTCTACATGTAAAACGACAACCCCCCATACCTATGTATATCATCATTGCAAGATCGCTCGAAGGCTGATTTACCATTCTCACTCGTGCATGCTTTTTTAAAAAATATGTAAGCAGTTTATCGTTAATAAGTAATTATTAAAAGCTTTTGAAAATTTCCGAACATTTATACGTGAGTATCACGTCTTTTTATCAAAAACTTTTAGTCCGACTAAAAATGCACAGATCAGTTTTCATTCGTTTTCAAATGGGTAGATACCTACACCTAGTACCTACTTGTAATTTTGAACATATTTACTAGAAATTTGATATTTTTGTAATAAATAAATTTATAAATTTTTTTCAAATTCAAATTATCAAAGCTTTGATAAGATTTCAAAATGAGTAAAAAATGAAGCAATTTTTCGTTACTCGGAGAAATAAAGTGCACTTCATCTCTTTCCCGCTGATCACTCCACGGTACACTGCGGTAGTAATAAATTTATCTCACCCAACTGGGAAGATGATCGATTTTCATTGAGCTATTTACCTCGCTTCATTCGGGTAACGCTTGTCGATAATCACTTCATCTCCCTTCTCCTTAATTGCGTATTATACCATAATTTTTTCTTTTTTCACTTCTGAAAGATTGCTATTTGCAATCGTAAACGAATTATAGAAATGCAACAGATTTTGCGATTTTTCTTTAAATTCCAACTAGAAAATAAAAATTAAGAGTAATAACGTCGTGACGTCATAGTACTTCGTTTCGGTGTACTTCTGCGCTGAGACATAGGTTATGTTTTACATTCAATAATTATTCGCCAATTCAGTCAATAGGGTTTCTTTGGCCCTTAAACCTTCCCTTGGCGAATTGGATTCATTCCCTAAATTAAAGTACAGCACTTAATTCTTCGCAAGAAACAATATCAATTTCATACCGATATTGCAAAATTTGCGTTGTACTCCTGCATGAGAATGGAGCTTACGCAAAATTTTTATACACAAGGGTCCGGTCCGCGGCGAAAAATATTAACGACAACAAAATACTTCATTAAATACATAATGTATCAACTAGAAAAACACATTTAAACAATTTCCTAACCTATGAGTTGATTTCCAACGGATCGCCCAACAAATTGACTGAAATGAACGCAGCAGCCAAACACTTCTCGACTAAGACATTTGATCTCCAACTGGCCGGAGCCGAAAACGAACGCAATCAACGTAAAGCTGTTTTATTGTAAAGTTGCTCAGTAAAACGAAACACCAATACCGACAATCCGACAAAATTCGAAAATCGAATACCACAAAGTTGGAAAAATGATTTCTGATCAATGACACGATTACTCAGCCGCAATACGCAACACCACACAATCATACAAATAGAAACGAAAACAAAATATAACCGAAATCGAACAATTTCGCAGCATGAACTGCTGTTCAAGTTGAATCTTCGGATAGCGAATAACGATTTAATGTAAACATTGGCGTATGGCAAATAAATCCACCTTTCTTCGTAACAAATAATACTGTCATTTGCGGAAAGCCCCGAACGACGAGAAAATGAATACTAAAATTATTAAATAATTCCGAAAAAAAAAAAATGATAATTATAATGTAAATAAATGAAAAACTGCGATTGGGCATTAGGCTCTGCATGTGGCTCTACTTTTTTGTGTATCCGCTTTGTGCTATGCACGCTGGCTATGAACCAAGCCGCAAAATGAATCACATTGGAAATTTCGTTCACCGCTTGATTCGTTGATCGGCTCCCAAGTCTTGACGTCATCTGGGAAAGTGGGATCGTCGCCTCGTCGGAGCTCCACCGTTTTTTCAATTTTATTTTTCTCAATTTTGATTCGTTGAATTTTTCATTTTTCGAATATTTTGCCGAGTCAAGTCCTTAAATTAGTCAAAATTGTTAAAACGAAAAGAATTCAACGTGTCAGAAATTTAAAAATTTTGAAAAAAGTACAGAACTCCTATAAGAACCTATGTTAATTTTTCGTCAATCCCCCTTTTGAGAGTCTTTTGAACTGATGATGTGCATTTGAGTCATTTTCCTAGAAATAATAATAATTGTGATTGTGAGTGAAGATTTTTAACAAATGATGAGTATTGAAGTACTTACTATAAATTGTAAAATTAGACAACACAGGTTTCTATGTACTGAGCTTTAAATATCAAAATTCGCGACTGTTTTTCGCAACATTCTCTAGACTTTTCTGATTCAAAGTTCAAACCATGAAACTTGGCGCCAGCGCGCCACTCTACTAGAGTATAGGGCACTGCACTACGTATCAAGTATATATGCATACAGGGAATCTTTCGATTCAGCGCCAATCACAAACGATTCCTAAGAAAACACAGATCCACTTTTTTCAGTGACAAATTCATTGCCAGTATGCACCTATGCAGACTGCAGAGGCGAAACCGCGTAACCATCAGGGAGTGAGCCAGGCTCACCTGAAAAATCGTCCGGCTCTCCTGGCCCCATCAAATGAAAATAAGCAGGGTCACAGGCGACCTGGCAATAGGGTTCCCGTTCCCAAATTGTCGAATTTTTACGCGAAATCAATAGTAGGTAAGTAATAATTGAAGACTGAAACATTCAGAAGTCAATAAATACGCATTACAGAATAATATTAACCGTACATGTCCAAAAACCGTACATGAGAAAAAAATGCACTTAAGCTTAAACGTTAAACGTACAGGAAAAAAATGTGCACTGGATCGTTTCAATACCTTTATTCCATTAACATGCTCCCTATTTTTTTAATTTTTTTTTCAAAATTCCCAAATTCTGAAAATAATTTGGAAATGTAGAAAATAATTTACGATTTAAAACAGGCACATAATGCAGTAATTGCTGCATTCTGCATCCACAAAAATAGGAGCATGAGAAAGAAAAAAGCAAGGTTGTCTTTCCACCTGCGCCACAAATGACAGGAAACAAAGCAGAAAACCCCTTCACTGCTCCAAATAACATCGGATGGACATGATTTTTGAAAAAAAAAAAACAAAAAACAAAATTGACATTCAATAACTTCCTTGTATTTCTGACTGCTCAAATATCTGGTAAAATTGTTAATCCGCTCTTCAATTTCTCAAGCACCATTGTGAAAAATTGATGTTTTGTTTTTCAGCACACGTAGCACGTAGGTTATCATTACTCGTGGAAATAATGCGCGGACACTGCGGATTACTAGAGTACCTTGGTTTTGTAAATGGTGATTGTAATGGAATGTTTTGTTTCGGTTGTCTAATGGCTTGTTCAATAGACAATTCAAGTTCAAGTTCCACGAGGTACATAGATTGGTCTGGATATCAAGATGATTCTATCGGATAAAATGGTTGGCTTGGATAGGGTGATGGGATGATACTTGATACCTATGTACATAAATGACAACTGAAAACTGCGAACGCTGAGCTGAGCTAAAAGTCCAAAAAATTCTCCCGCATTTCCAATTCATATTTAATTATTCCGATTGAAGAAAATTTAACGAAATAATATTTACAAAGTTACTTACAATACTCAGCTCAATCTCAAAAGTCAAAACGAAGTAATGAAAAGGTGATTAGGTAGGTACTCTTAAATAAAGTTTCTATTTTTGAACAACTACCAAAATCAAAACTACATATACCTATTATTTGATTTTGTTGCTTGTTTGCGAGTTTCTTCTTTTCTCCGTTTACGATTGCTGATTGCTTCTCATTCAGCTTCCGCGCCCGCCTTATTCGCATCATACATATACGAGTACAACAAACTAATACAACATACAAAGTCCCCTATGTTTTTTTGTTGTTTTTTTTTTTTTCAAAATTTGACTTTCAACAACAACGATTTTTTCGGCTACCAAAGTTTTCGTTGGTGAAAATTCCAAGTTGAACGGTTTCGTAATCCGTGAATAAGTGGTAAGTAGACTCGATGTAAATCTGCACATGATGCGCACTGCGCAGACCCGAAGCAAAATAAATAATCACTCAGAAAACGAAAACAGAAAATAGTTGCCTAGTACCTTCTATTGCAGTGAAAACAGTAGGTGGCCAACAAAGACAATAGGTACCTATACTGTCTGTGTAGGTAGTAACGGTGGGAATAGGATGCGGGCGGATCCCCCACGAAACTTCGTTTTGGGTATGGGTCGGACTCTAGCGTTTGACCGAAACGCTAAGAATTTCAACTTCAACAGAATACAGAAATATGGAAACGTAGCGGGATGCATACGTATAATTTCAAGTAACTACATAATAGGTACTCGATTAAATTTCTTAAAAATAATGGATACTTGGTTTTCTTCGTTTTCGCGAGTTGACGATCATGTACGCATTACGGCCCAGCTACCTACAGCCACGTCGTGTAGTCCCAAATTTGAAATTGTAACTGGTTGCGCGATGGCAGAGTTGCACGCTATAGGTACTCGAATATCCCAACAGCCGATCCAATTTTTCAGCTGCACACAAGGTCAATATTTAACGGTATCGAACGAGTACATATTTCTGAATTTGAGAATCAACTGACGCTTCATTAACAACTGGTTGCGCAAGAACTGCAGCTGCTGCTTCTGCTCCTTTTTGCTGTATTCGATCCCAGGCAGGCCTCTTATCTGAAAAACGTAATAACGTTATCCGTCGGTACCGAGTACCTACCTACACGTTTTCTGTTCTCTAGCAAGAGACCACAAATTTTTCCAAACAATAAGGTACACGTAGACGCATTATTATGTAAGTAGTGAGCAGAGTACATAATTTATTTGTCGACCGTTTCCGATTTTGATTTCTTGCGAAGTATCGCACGGGCAACCGTAAACCACCTACCAACGCTCGAGAAAACGCAACGGTAAAGGCGGATGTATGATGACGGATTGACGGATTTTACGTTATAACCATCATCACACATATTGCGGGTCGCAGAACAGAAATTGCGAAAGCCACGGGTGACAATCCCCAGAATAAATTATGTACACAACTACCTACACAGAACACAGTACACACACATCGTCGATCATTCTTCGGAAATGACTGTGTACGAATGTAGGTGCTGTGATGGCGCTGATACTCCTTGAGCGCGCAATACTCGGCGCATTTCACGTGCACTGAAAAAGCAATCACCACAACATTCGCGTACTCACGTATTCACGAACTTCGTCCAATTTTCGTAAAATTTCCATCACTTTTTGGCTAACATCTTGAGATTGAGCGTTTTTCTGAACAGGATCGTGAGGATCGCGTTCCAAACTGCGAATGAATAATAAAATGAAAATTAGCGAAGCTTAGACACTGGTACCAAAAAAAAAAAAAAAAATACAAATTCAACATTCGACCGCATTCCTATTTAGGAGTAGATACCTTCTGATTATTTCGTAAATCAATGGCAAAAAAGTGATATCTATGTCTTTACTCCGGCTGGTATGGGAAAGCGGTTGTTCGTTGCACTGCTCTTCATTACTCATGTCGAAATATGGCCGCACATAGAACACTTCACAGTAATTTGTACGTACAATGAAAATTAAAATGAAGAACTTAGAATGAAGACAAAGACAGTGAAGACACTTCGCTTATCGTTATCAGGAAAATGATAATTGGCAGGGTTGAATTGGCATTACAGCATTACTAGCGACGCCGACGCGTACGCTGAACTAAGCTGAACTGTGAAGGCCTATTTTTTTCCCACGCAAGATGTGTCACATCAGAATATAAAGCATGGAAAAAATGACTCTTTTTGGCATCCGCAGTCGCACTGCAAACCGCAACGGCATCGGATACCGCAGGTCGACGACCTATGACTTTAATCTACACGAATGAGGCTAAAAATTAAAAATGTCATAAAAAAAATGAAAAGGAAAAAACATGGGACCAGGAGAAAATATTATGACGAAATTTTTCCAAGTCCAGAAATCGGGTGAACTTTATTCGAGTGAACGAATTCGGAATCACTTCACGACTGAGTTGGCAAATAGCAAATAGCAAATCGCATTGTAAAAGCCCAACTTGTTTAGGTTTTAGGTTTTATAATTTTTACTCGTTGATAAAGAATACCTTATTTCGCTGTAGCAGATGGCATGGCGCTCGCAAGCGAATCGTTGATCTAACCAGGTATCTACTGTACCTATATAGTTTTGTTATATGTAGGTGCAGTTTTCCGAATTTTATTAATATTATGCATGAATGTACTTACAGGTACGTCTACATACCTACCTACGCAGCGGATACCTGACCGAATCCATGCACACGCGCCTGCCTGCCTCCTCACTCACTCACTCACTCACTCACTCACCTACTTACTTACTCACTTACTTACCAACCTGCCTAGTGCCTGTAATTTATAGGACTATCTGCATTTACTAATCACACGGTCACGGTCAGCATACTTACGTAGGTATCATCATTTCAAGGCTCATTTATAATGGCACTGAGTTTGTCGCTGAAAAAAGTTGAATCTGTGTTCACTTACGGAATCGTTTATAATAGGCACTGAACGAGTCCCTATCTTTTTTTCAGTGAATTATTCTGTGCCATTATAATTATAAATAAGCCTTCACTTACGAGTACCGTATTTCATGTAAACACATTCACTTGATGAATTCGACGGCATTTTACGAATTACGACATTTACTCAGGCGTAGATACACGTTCACGTTTGGCCGTTTGGCATACCGTTCGTCACGTGTCGTCGAGATTAGGCGAAGCAAAGCTACGAACCGGCGGCAGCAGAAAACGGCGAAGCGACCGAACAGCGGTACCGGTACGTTCGTGCAAAGTGGATTCACGTTTAGGTATCCTACATATTTTACCGCGTTCCACCGGTATACTGCTGTACTGCTGTACATACATCTGCGGGCGAAACTAATAATGCGGAGTCGGCTTCGGTCACAACCGACCGAATTCACCTTGGCTTAAAATGTGGCTTTTCGGTTACGGCTCCTTGATATGGAAAGCTGATTTTCCGTACAAACAAAAGCAAGTTGGTTACATCAAAGGTTTCGAACGACGTTTTTATCAGTACAGCACAGATCACCGCGGAACCGAAGAAAACGTAAGTCCAAGTACTTTAGTAGTGTACCTAGACCTACCTACCTACCTACCTTCGACACTGGACGATGTTCGACCCGCCTTCTCATCTACCTTACGAGCTACGCTACGACCTACCTGTATCTACTAACGGGAAAATTCGCGAGTCCGAAACCGCCTAATAAACGCTGACGGTGGACAAATTTCACTTTTCTTATTTATACTTAGGTATTGACACACAGTCGCGTAATTTTCTGTTTCATGCTTACTACCTACAACGGCAACTAAACAACCATTGCACAACTGAAACTAACAGCCAGGCAGAGTTGTCACTCTGTTGAAGTCGAAGGATCCCGAGGTAAGGAATACTCTCACATAAGGTTATGGTATGGTACACGATACACATTATCATCAGTACCTACTAAGTACCTACTCCTACATATTATCAAGTACCTACCTACTTACCAACTAACTTATCCGTACACTCGGCATATTATTCGGTAGTTACCTATAGGTATGTTACGCCTAAGCCTATAGCCTAATTCGTGTAATTGCCAAAATTATGCAATGGGCAAAAATTTTGCCTAATGCACGAATTAGGCATCGCTCGTGTAATTTATGAAATTTATAGATTCAAAGCTTTCTACCATTTCTCTTACATCAAAGATAAGAATTCAAGATATCATTTTCAAAAAAAAAAAAAGCACCTGCATATATATACCTAATTAGCAGTTGTAATAACCTATGTAGGTACCAAATTGCTTCATGTGAATTTAGTGGGTAGTGGGTACTTATTGCTACAGCTGCTCAAGTATACATAGGTACATATTAGGTGGGCGGTTTTGCATACCTACCTACCTACATAAATTTATAATAAGTAAATACCCGATGCGAAGATACCTAATCGAAAGGAAGGAGCGGGTGCGGTGATGCATTGTATCTTCAATAATAACATTCCAATTTGCTTACGTTTCATGTTTCCCCAACACAAACACTAATCGGAATTGGAATTTGGAATCGCGTGACGCCGCCGCAGCAACGAGTATGGGGCGTAGCTTACGAAATAGACGACAACGAGAATGGCGCAGTATGGAATCGGCTAGATTTTCGCGAGAAAAACGGCTACACAAAAAAAGTGTGCAAATTTTATCCGAAAAACGAAGCTACACGACCTTTCGATTTGGTCGTGTATATAGGCGATCCGGACAACAAGTGGTACGCGGGTGAAGCATCTGTAGCGCGAATCGCCGAAAGTATCATCTCCGGCAAAGGCAAGTCTGGTTTCAATTTGGATTACCTTTGGCAATTAGCCCAGTGGATGAAGAAGGTTGTTCCCGAAGCGGACGATCCCCATTTGTTCGACTTGGAAAACGTAACGTTGCGCTTGATGTCAACGGCGGACGGCAACCGCGATCTCAAATCAACCGAACAATGAAAAATCGCACCTGTCGCTGTCGCAGTCGAAGTCGCTATCTTTTGTACGTGACTCCACCTAAAACCTACCTAACTTTTTTGTGTGTTTGTGTGTGTGTGTGTTGTTTTTTTTTTCAAATGTATATTTGATGAATATTACTTTGTTACCTACCTACCTACCTACCTACCTACATACATACGTAGACGTAGGTAGAGATACCTAGTTACCCAATAATACGTAGTAGATGATGGTGAGTGGCTAGGTAGTAGGTACATTTCCAACCATTTTTAATCCCAATTCAATGAAACTGCGCCGAGTAAAAAAAAAAAATAGCTTCGTAATCACGCAACTCTGCGTACTGCGCTGCAGGATTTTGATTGAATATTTGAAAATAAATTCGTTGACTTCATTACCAACCGATAGTCATCTACAACACAGATAGGTATACCTACATATATGCATTTGATGGATTAGGTATATATGTGTTAGACTCAAAGTCCGAAATAGTACGTATCGCGATTGGTACAGGTGATTTTATACCAACCGCGAAGTGTTCGAACAGTGTCCGAACTATCGAACTTTGTACAATGATCAATGTACAAATCGCGATACGTACGTGTAATACCGAACCCTCCGCGTTCTGTTCGGACAGTGCTGACACTCTGTACAGCCGGCCGCGGCCTGTGCCAACTCCGAAATAAAGGTTGCTGGGTCATACTCTGCACCTCTAAAACGCTGAAGTAATTTTTTTTTTCGTGCGTAGTACCAAGTTTTGCTTTTATAATGAACTCACAGATGCAAAGGTTCAAAAAATGTTATTTTTCCAAGTCCAATTCCTTGCAGCTTCGAGTAGACGTTGGAAAAATAACATTTTTTGAACCTTTGCATCTGTGAGTTCATTATAAAAGCAAAACTTGGTACTACGCACGAAAAAAAAAATTACTTCAGCGTTTTAGAGGTGCAGAGTATGACCCAGCAACCTTTATTTCGGAGTTGGCACAGGCCGGCTGTACAGAGTGTCAGCACTGTCCGAACAGAACGCGGAGGGTTCGGTATTACACGTACGTATCGCGATTTGTACATTGATCATTGTACAAAGTTCGATAGTTCGGACACTGTTCGAACACTTCGCGGTTGGTACAAAATCACCTGTACCAATCGCGATACGTACTATTTCGGACTTTGAGTCTAACATATGTATATATCAATCGAAATTGCATGCGAGTTGAGCAAGTATGTAAGTATACTTACGTGTTACGCCTAATCCATGTAATTGCCGAATTCATGAAATAGGCAAAATGTTTGGCTAATGCATGAATGAATTCGGCAAAAAACCTTAAACCTTCTACCATTTTTCTTATTTCAAAAATGAAAATTCAAAACATTTTGGCATGGAAAACTAACATTTCGCTAGGTACTTACATTTTAAAAAAAACTTTTAACCAGCTATTTTAACTGAAAAATTTTTGTGATGCAAAAGAAGATTTTTCCATTCATTATAGTTTTCATTCGGTGTAAATAATTTTCCAAATGAAGTATGTAGCTGGTTGAAATTTTTTTGAAATGTAGCTAATGTAGCTAAACATTTAGTTCTTTGCGCCAAAATATTTTGAATTTCATGAATTCGGCAATTACATGGAAATGGATTAGGCGTAACATACGCACAGTAGGTCTAGGTACCTACGTCCGGTAATTACCTATTTATTTATTAACTTAAGTATATCATCTATCTGGTACGTACCTACCTAATTACGTAACGCGTCTAGAAGACAACTGTGAACTTCGCTACCTATTCGGTTATTCGTTACAAAATGAAAATAAATTCTTCGAACAATCTATCTTTATTTAGCGGGAATGTATCAAATGTCACGCGCTCATCGTATCTTGGTAGATCTGCGAGGACGACTATCGATGCATATTGCATAATTATATGTATGTAGTATATACCTACTACCTAGTACCTAGTACCTACCTAATACCGATAGCCAAGTAATATAGGTATCAACTGGTTTTTAGTCAACGATTCGCTTTTTGTAACCACAAGCAGTGGATGGTGATAAGACGCCACGCGCGACGCGACGCGACGCGACGTGATCCGACTGCTTTTTTCTTCCATCAGTGACAAATTCGTTCCAGGTAGGTCAAAGTCTAGGTGAGCCCCTATTCGCTAATCGCTATTCGACAAGAATGATTTTTATTGGTTACTTATAGGTATAGCACTTATTTATTATTTACGTGGTATCACATGAATGCTAACGCGTGAGTTATAAAGTTACAAAAATTAGGTACCTATCTGGTATCTACTGTACCTACATAAAAACAATACAACAACAAAACCAGAGAGAAAAAAGAAAGAATAAACATCGAGATGAGAACTAATAATATTGACTTGCCTAACTGGTAGGTATAAAGTACGTAATTAGGTACCTATGTATTATTATTAACAAACGAGTATTTATAAGTTTAGTAAAGGAGTGGTACAAAACAAACGTAGTATGTATATAGGGCCTCATTTGGGTAATCGATCATAAATAGCTCTGGACCAAAGCATTCAAAGTGTCTCGGAAAATATCCCAAAATGTACGCTATAATCCTTTGCGCACATTTTCGTTCAAAAGGAATCAAAAATTGAAGCGGGGCGGTTTCCTTTTATTGTAAAACAAAAAAACTACATTTCTTTGGAAGGGAGGTTCAGAACTTCAGAAGAGTGGGTATAAACATGGCACCCACCCTATATTTTTTCATAAGAAGGGATAAAATTACCAACTTGATCAAACTTTTTTTTAAAAAAAAAATAACGCGACTTCTATTATCGAGACTATGATTTATACTTAGGTACATACATTCGGTTGGTAACCAACTCGCGGAATGACGTACCTACCTAAAATTGAAAAAAAAAAAGAAGAAGAAGAAGAAAAGAAAAAAACGTTTACCTTGGAATGCCACGTTGCCCGCAACTCTATTCATCACGTTGAGACGAAATAAAATTAGGTTAGGTACCTAGGTACTTTACGATAAAAATTGTGAAAAACCAACTACATATATCACATTAAAAGAGATAAGTCAAGTACATAGTACATACCTACAAAGTTACATGGATTTTTCATATGAAATCAGCTTTGTAGGTACATAATAAATCGGCAATTTTTGATTTCTAATTACCTACTTGCCAATTTTCTAAAACATGGGTACGAAAAATTCTTGAAAACTCAGAATCAAGCAAGTACCTAGGTATCTATACAAATAGTTTCCATAAAACTGCACATCTTGCGAATTTCTTGCGTTTGATGTTCGTTACTAAATAGGTACCTTGACCTACCTACCTACCTGCCTAGCTAGCTAGCTACACTGCGACGCGCGACGACACCTTTCAGTAGTTACCACCAGGATGTACTCATTAATACTCCAGAATATAAAGGGTGCCATATTACCCGCAGGCGCAGGTGCCATATTGATATTTGTACCACCTGCTTTAGGTGAAGAGTGAAGAAATACTACTGAAAAGATACAGATGGCGCGGTGCGGCGAGGTGATATGTACCGATGTAGGTAGAGGTACTATGTTATTTGTAGGTCTCAGCGTCTGAGTACGATACGAAGTCAAAACTGGAGTAGGCACTAGGCAGACGCAGAGGTACTTGATCATGGATCAAACGTGGAAGCCCATCAATACTAAACTACCTACCAACGCAAGAAAGAACTAAGTATTCCCGTCTGTTTACCTCGTTACGCGTAATTAGTATTGTTTTCCTCTGAGTATAAAACTTCAATTTACGATGAATTCTGACTTTTTTTGTTTGTTTGTTTGTTTGTTTCTTTCAATTTCGTTCGTGACTTTTTCCCGTTAAATCTTGAGCTGAGAAATTTTTTCTACACATCGGACAAGTACCCTGTAATACGACTAAAAATTAGGTAGGTACTTACTTAGAAAATGTACGTGAATACTTACGGGTTGGTAGTGTTGGTACTACCCAAGGTAGGTATAGGTACTTAGCACCGCCACACTACATATTATATTTTATGCATCAAGGTGGAGTGAAAAAAGAAAAAAAACGTATCTACGATTTTAACCAAATTTGGTGGAGTTGTTTACTTTGAGTGGGAGACTTCCCAAAAAAATTTGGAGCCTCCCAGGAGCAAGAGAAGAGGAGCAGGGGTGCTCAAAGTGCATCTCTTTTTGAAAAAACGCCGTTTTTGTGTGTTTTTTTTATTTAGAAAATCAAAATTGTGTGAGAAGCCGTCACAGCACTAAAAAAGATGCCATATGAGTTTCTTTATTTCCTTAAACTATCGCCGGGTGTATAAAATCTTCATTTTTTTTCTTTTTCTTTTTTTTTTTTCTGAATTCACTCTCTGTGGGTGAAAAAAAGCTTTGTTCAATTACTCGATGAAAAAAAAAATCATTTCAGCCGAGTGAAAATTTCATACTATACTTAATTGAAATATTGCAATCTTCAACTTTACTTTTCAACCCCCGGTAGCAGTCTAAATTTTGATCGTGGACGAATGGCGATGGTTTAGGAAGATGTGAAAATCCAAATCTCATCTTTCAAGTGCTGTGCTGCTGTGACGCCGTGACGGCTTCTCGCACAATTTTGATTTTCTAAAAAAAAAAACACATGAAACGGCGTTTTTTCGAAAAGAGGTGCACTTTGCGCACCCCTGCTCCTCTCCTCCTTGCTCCTGAGAGGCTCCAAATTTTTTTGGGAAGTCTCCCACTCATAGTAAACAACTCCACCAAATTTGGTCAAAATCCAAGATAATTATGCTTTTTTTTTTCACACCATCCTAAATCCTAATATGAAAGTAGTATGTAGAGGCATGAGGGGGGAGGGGGGGATTCAAACCACATCATCCATCCGAAAACGAACTCTCCAATCCTTCTGCTATGCCATCTCTGTTACGACTACAAGTTGAAGTTGTAGAGAGTAGCGTATAGGTATTAAATATGTAGATAGTAGGTACTAAGCAGTGAGTACGTCTATGTACAAGCAGAAGTAGGTAGTTGTTTTCGAACTGAATACAGAGAGAATCCGATTAGTCAACGTAGCATTAATTCGCGCGCCGAGATGCCGAACATACGAGTATGATAGGTACCTAGATAGGTAGGTACTAGGTAGGTAGGTAGGTAGGTAGGTAGGTAGGTGGATTGTACTCTCTCCTCCATCATACAACCGACCAACCAACCAATCTACCTACCTAAGCTATCTACCTGTAGGGTTTTTTTGCACGTAAAATAGCTTTACGTTAACGTATCTAATAGGGTATAGCCGTATAAGTAGGTAGTATGCAAACATTATGAGGACGTACTGTTTCCATTACAGAGCCCGCGCACGTGTCGAACCAATCGTTTATGCATTGGAAGTGGAAGCAGTGGTTACATGGTAACTTTGTCAGCACGTCCGTTTTCCGGATGAATTCTTTACAAATCGAACACAAATCGCTGACACTATGAATCGCAAATCAAAACGTCAGGGATGATGCCGAACTTTACTTAGTTGTGCACAGAAAACTAGGTTAAACTACGTGTACGTAGACGTACCTATCTACCGATACGCACGTGTGGTGTGGGCAGGGTAGAGGGTACGCATACCTATGGACCAACGTTTCACAACTCATACGTACTGGCCCACCGGGTGTTCGGTTAATAATAGATATTACGAGTAGATACCCCTCCCCCGGTTCGCAGACGAAAAATCAATCAAGTTTTTCCTCAGTTCAATTTTTATACTATTTCGTCTGGTATCGAAATACATAAATTGAATTATGTATGTACTTATACTTATAAATGTACCTACCTATATTCAACATATGTGACCCTGCCGTAAAGAAGGGACCTAGTGTAAAAAAATCGATGTATTTGTCCAAATGACACCAAATCTGAACCAAACACATAAGACATAAAAAATGAAGACATCGATTTTTTTTTACACATGGTCCCTTCTTTCCGGCAGGGTCACATATACTTAGGTAAGTCAGTACATAATAATTATATTGTATTAGGTAGCGGTAGCCATAAGTAAGTACATATACATAGGTACAGTGGCGTAGGAAGCATTTTTTTTGGGTGGGTGCAAAATGAGTATAAAGACTTGGAAAATCAAACAATTTTTGGGGAAGAGGGGCAACAATGTACCTTTTTTCGCACTTTTGCCTTGAATAGTTCATATAATTGTGAGTTTATTTGTGCCCGAGCGAAGCGAGGGCGAAGTTTTGAAAAAATTGGAAATTTAAGGCCCCAAAAAAAACATTTTTACATTATGTTAATGCTTCGAAAATTCTGCTCTGGTGTGATTTGGGGGGGGGGGGGGTGGTGGTGCAAACGATACTTTGCAACCCTGTCAGAATTTTGGGGTGGTGCAATGCACCACCTGCACCCCACTTTCCGACGCCGCTGCTTAGGTATGTTATGATAACATAATTTTAAGTACATACTCACATAAATTCCAACGAAGTACGCTGGTCTTTCCTGAAAAGGAGAAAAAAGATGAGTAAACCTACGCAGATGGAGGTAAGTATAAGTACCTACATTAAGTAAACGCATGTACGTATATGAAAACGGGACTACTCTGGGTATTGTAGGTGTACCCATAGGTATTGGTAACCTTTTTTTTTTAATTTTATTTCAATCAAAAAATTTTATTCATTATAATAACCTATACAAAGGGAAACTGAAAAGGTAGGTATTTATAGAATAGGTGGAGGGAGGGGGTGTATCATAAGTAAGACATTTATACATATCATACTTAGTAGATGGATAACTGCATAATGTAGGTAGGTAGTAGGTACACATGGGGTCAGAATCCCGGTAGGGTGGGTCAATATTGTTTTTTTTTTTAGTTCGAAACTGATTTCAAGTCATTATCTAACCTCCTTCAGTTGCAAAATAGGTAGGTAGATGGTAGAAGAGGTAGGTAATTCGATATACACGAAATGAATGCGGCTTACTTCTTCCTCTTCCTGTTGACGATTCTCGCAGCAGTTGGAGTAGGAGTAGGAGTTGACGTTGACGAATCTGGCGTATCCCAAGTAGCTCGACGATTATAAGAATTCCGCGTGTAAGATGAGTATTCTTGTTCGTGATTCTGCGTATGCGGTTGATCGTACAACAAAGAATACGCTATCGTGCCAACAGCGACAACTACCATAACACCTACACCCAACAGTCCCAGTCCTGCGGCAATGTTCGGCATTTTCCTATCATTCCGGTATCACTTTTGTTTTGTTCTGCTGGCGCAAGTCGGACGGATATGGTGCTGCACGCGAATATTGAGTGAACCTAGTAAGTCAGTAAGTAAGTAAGTCTAGGTACATAATTCGGTATTCGGCCGCCAATCACTAAAGCCGAATCCGAATCGTAAACGTAGTACCTACAGTACCTACTACCTACTACCTAGTACCTAGGTGCTTGCTCTCAGTGTTTTCGACTTTCGACATCAACAGGTAGGTAGTAGGTACTAGGCACCAGTAGGTAGTGATTTCAATCGTACGATTCGTACCTACGCTATCGCTACGCACGTAAGAAGGTATTTGTGATTCTCAGGTACGTAGCCTAGCTACGAAATGGAAAACCCAACACTTATTAACGGCTCATCCACCCAACAACTTGGAAAACGTAAAGTACGTACACGCACCAACTTAGGTAGGCACGTATCACGTATCACAACAAAACAAAGACGAATAAAAATATTATTATAGGTAAATTCCGTTTCAAATAATGTGAAGTCGAAAGTCGAAACCGTCTTTAATGAAGCGAAATGACCGCGACAGCGACTTTCTGGCTTCCAATCAAACGACCAAAACACAACGGCAATCAACGAATCTGAACGCGAAAAAAACAACAACCGAAGCGAACGCGGTTATCAGTCAAGTACAAACGATAAACGAAATAATTGAAAACAACACGACTCGACCGAACAAACACTCGAGCGTGTCCGACGGTCCGACCGAGCTCGAACTGAATCTGCTTAACAAGTCATTTTGTTAAGCCAAAAAATTACGGACCATTTTCGTTTTATCCATTTTTCGTATATAGGTTTTTTCTTGGTCAAACGCAGTCTTGTCGGTTCATAATGGACCGGAACATGGAACGGAACATGAACCGCTAAAAACCACTACGTCGTGGTACATTATTGTTTGGTCCGAAACAAAAAGAAATGCAGTGGATGGTACGAAACTGGACCAAATAAAACGGTCCATAGCTGTGGTACGAAACCGAACCGAAATAAATAACGTTTCGTTCCGTTCCAGACCATTTTCCCCTTTTTTTTGGACTTGTCTCCCCGTGAACATCGTAATTAAAGAAAATGTTATTCTTCATTTTTCTTTATTATTTTTTTGGTATTCGATTTCAAATTTCATTAAATGAATTTTCATACTTTCTTAAAAACGTAGACGTTTTGTTACATTTCATTTAATTTCATTTGGTATTTACGTTAAAATTTGATTTTCATTTTCCACAAAATACTTTTTAATCTCTGTGTTTCTTAGCAATAGCAATTAGCAAAAAATTTTGTAATAAAAAAAAATGGAAAACACTGAAACAAAAGAAAAAAATGTTTAAAAATTTGGACCGGAACTGGAACTGGTACGAAACCGGAACGAACCCGGAACTCTGGACCGAAACCAGAACCGGAACAAAATTATTTCGTTCCAATTTTGGAACGGAACGGAACGGTACATTTTGGGTTTTCTTTGGTACATTTACCTGTGGTTCGAAACAAAATCATTTTGTACCGACAAGACTGGTCAAACGTCAAACGGTCAACTTCATGTTCATAATTCTTTCTTTTCTGGTTTTTGTTTTTAGTACAGGAGAATCAAAATACCTAGTAATGAATATTGTGCTCACTATATATAAATATAAAAAAAAAAAAATGAACAAAGAAGAAATGAAAATTGAAATCCTGCCATAAAAACCAGCTATGAAGGTATGAAGTATGAACTATGAAGCAGAGTATTGCAGCTAGCTAAAAGCTCAAGCCAAAAGCCGAAAGCTAGCCCAATTTTCATGGAAAAATGAGAAGCCAAGCCAAAAGCTGGCTTTTCCAAAATTGAGGTTCGGCTTTTTCAGCTAAAACTGCTAAAAGCTTTAAAAAAATCAGCTAGTTTTCGGCTGTTTTATCAATTTTAATGATTTCGATTTAATTAATGAATTGCCGTTTTTTAAAAATTTCAAAACAATCAAACAGGTAATTCAAAAAATTTTTAAAACAATTCATGAATTTAAAATTTAAAATTAAAAAATTATTATATGTACCTTTTCGATGTTTCCAAATTCAAATTTCAAATACTTATGTACATAAATATCTTCAAAATACTTATGTACATAAATATCGAAAAAAAAAAAATTGTTGAACTTATTTTCGTTTTCATGTTCTGTTTGCTAAATAATAAAAGAAAATTGTGTATAACTTTTTCAAACATCGCAAAAACTGTTTTCTATGTATATTTTTGGAATCTACGCTAAATTCTATTGTCAATAGAGAGGTCGCGTTATTTTTCACTTTACAAAGCTAGCCAAAAAATTCGGCCAAGTTAAAAGCCAAAAGCCAAACCCCAAATTTTCAAGGTTGCAAGTTTAAGCCGAAAGCTTAAGCTCAATCTTTCGGCTGCAATACTCTGCTATGCAGTTGACAGTTTTCCCTGAAAAAGAAAAATCACGAAAACCATATCCATGCTCGGTCGGTCGGTCCCAATCGTCAAAACTGAACCATTACCTATGACCTATGACATGACGTGTGAGGCTATGCCATGACTATGAGCTATGATTGTACGTAATTGTAAACAAGTTACATTAATCTCGCTTCTGATACTACGAGTACGTATACGCCTCGCTGGACGCTGATTCGTTCGTCGCCTAAAAAATACTAATCACCCATTGGTTACAAATTTGAAGACAACAAACAGAAGAAAAATTGAATTTGAAATTTTGAATGCAAGCACTGGCTCAACTGGCTGGCTGATTCAGTTGTTGTTGTTGTTGTTGTTGTTGACGATTATCCTGCTCTCTGTGGCTTAAATTTGAAGCGAAATGAGCAAGAAGCATGATATGTCGACCGACCTGGCGAAAAACGAGCCGAGCCGGACGCCGGAGGCACTTGGAAAAAAATTCGGAGCCGGAGAGACCAGACCGGACCTCCCCCCCCCCTCCACCCGACGTATCTTTGACATCTACGATTCGACTACCAGTGCAAATACACAGACTCCATATAGGTAGAAATCGTTGATGTAGGTATAATTCACCAGCCAACACTATTCTTAAAACTATCATTAATCTGATTAATCTAAAATCGCGGCGCGGCGTTCGATATCTTTATCATTCTAGTTGTTTTTCCGCGTCTTAAATCCGCCAAGTGGGAATATTGAAAAAACAGCAAAATTTACCAAGGGTTTACACATTTCATGTTACACGGGAACATAAGCACATCTTGCTGCATCAGTAAAATAGTATTTCAGGTAAGTAGGTAGGTAGGTAGGTAGGTACATTGACAAAATTAAAAGAATAATATTTATTCGGACGTCTAGAAAGAAGTATCAAAATTATAACAAGAAAACGTAAATTTTTTATGGAAAACATAAACGAAGATCTTCGAACAATCAAATACACATGATAAATGTTGAATGTACAAATCTAACAATACGAATACACAGATAGGTACCTATAACCTATAGAAAATAATCGAGCTTACTTACTTTAAAAAAATATTAAAACAAACAAACAAACAAACAATATAAAATAAAAACACCCGACACGCTTTCATCAAAATTCAAAATTAACAAAATTGTAACAACAAATGAATATAAACAATAGGTAGTAATTCTAGAAATAGTAAGAACAACAGGTATTCGTAATATGTTACAAAAAAGAAGAAAAAAAAAGACAAGACAAGACAAAACAAGTACTTAAGTAAAATTTGAAAATAACTTTACAAAAAGAGAAAGATAGAGGGGGGGGGGATGAAAACGACAACAAAAAAGGACAAACAAAACAGCGATAAAAAAATCAATAATAAAAACAAACAAAAAAAACTAGAAAAATGAGACCTATCAAAAATATTGAAATAAAAGAGTTTAAGCAAACATATGTATCTACCTACGTGATTTTTTTTGCGAGTGTAATGTAAAACAAAAATTAAAATTGATACCTACACCCCAAAATGTTTTAGAGTAGGTAGTATGACGTGAAATTACGTATCAAAATTTTGCTTTCGTTTCGAATTTGCTGCAGTACCAGTACCTAAGCATGTACACTTTCACACAAAAAATAACAACGGACATCATAAATAAATGTAGGTAGGTGGGCATAAGTGTAGGCAGTCGGTATAGTGGTAAGTGTGAAATAAAAAAATGTACCCAAACCATGAACGCACTGCATTGTGCATGATATACACACACGCCTGATATATATGTAGATGGACCTACCTTAGGGTGGTCCTTATTTTCACTTTTTCGAGTAATCTCGCGCACACCCCCCCCTTCTCAAAGTTGTTCCTTTTTATGAGGAAATAATGATCCCTATTTTTAAATATTTTTTTTAATTCAATGTTAACACGTGCCTGTAAGCCCCTCATTATCTCTCATTATCCAAAATATGAAAAAATACCAATTTTCATTTTTGTGCACAAATCTCTTTCCAAATGACTCATTTTTCATAAAAAAGACTTGAGATAACATTTTAGCCCCATTTATGATAATTGAGGGGGTCCTAAAAGTGGTAAAGATTTGACCATTTTCTCTATAATAACATGTAGTCAAGTAGAATCGACATTCTGTACCGAATATTGAAGTGGCAAGCTGAATTTTTGTATGCTGATCCATTTTCATGTCCAGAACACGAATTCAAAGTGTCCGGTCCCATCCGGACCGCGCGTTCCCCCGAAATTGTTGATCTTTCTCCCCAGTCAAGTTTTTAGCCCTTATCTGCCAAAATATTGGTTCTAGAGCAAAAATGAGATCAACGAAACCTATTCCATGTCAAATTTTCAATCAGATGTCTTTTGAATAACATTCAAAAACCCAAAGGAGCTGAATCTGTAGTTGATAAGGGAGGGAGGGGGGTGTCCTTATTTTGATTCATAAGTAATCTATGTTAAAATTCAGTCACTAATCGTATAGGTACTCTTTTTTTAAAAAGTTGCATGAAACTTGGTATGATGAGCAACAGAGCCGAAATAAAAATTTAGAGGAGGAAAGCAATTCAAAATTTTCCATAAAGGGTAGGGGAGGCCTTTTAAATTGTTCGCTCCAATCCTGCACGGTGATAAGTTTGAGCATAGCCGTTGTTCTTTGTCTCAATTTTCTTATATTTTGACTACTCTGAGCACAAATATTCTAATAATTTTGAAATTTGATAGTTGAAAGTGTCCCAAATTTCAAAAAAGAAGCTTTTTTATTCACTAATATTTAGGAAAAATCTTCAGACACTTCTAGCTAGGTTTGTATTTAATTTCAACAGTACAACAGTAGTAGCATATTCGTGCTCAGAGGCCGGAATGCATGAAAACGATACCAAAACCGATCACTTTGCTCAACTTTATCGCCAAAACAGTTGGGGCAAAGTCATGCATTTTCTTCTAAATAGGTACACTACACACTACACAGTTTGTGACTGAACTTCAACATAAATTTACCTATGAATCATATTATAAACTCCATTCTTTGCTCACATGCTGCTCCAGTCTCCTTAGGTTAGTGCAAATCATTCATCACCATTTGATGATAAATTAGAGGAAAACTATCGTATAGCCCCCATTTTTTTGCTCTAGAATCAATATTTAAGCATACCTATTACCTACATATATAAGTACAAGTCAAAAGTCATGTATTTGAATACCCCCCCCCCCCTCTCATTGATCAACCATAGCTCTAGCCTCTCTTAGGTTTTTGAATGTCATGTAAAAGTCATCTGATTGAAAATTTGACATAGAATAGGTTTCAACCAATATTTTGGCAAATAAGGGCTAAAAATTTGATTGGGGAGAAAGATCGACAATTTCGGGGGAACATCCGGTCCGGACGGGACCGGACACCTTGAATTCGTGTTCTGGGTTGCGTTCAGGATGGATTGTGTATACACAAAAATGACGTCATGTTTAGTTGTATACAAAAATTATAATTAACCAATCAGATTGTTTTCATTCCTGAAAGATTTAGATCTGAAAAAATAGTGATAAAAACATGCAAAGAACATAAAACTGAAATCATTCAGTGTAAATTCAAGGCAAAAAGGGTATAGGCGGATTTATGAAAATGGATCAGGGGAGGGCTAAGCCCCAGGTCAAAGGCATTAGAAGATTTTTCGGAAGGATGCAAACTGCAATATCGATACAAGGACTAGGAATACCAGAAAAAGTTTATGAAGAAGTAGGAGAGAGCCTTCTTTGACACTGTCACCTCAAATAATTTGAATAATTGTGATTTTATTTATACCCCAGCGAAGCGAGTGTGAAGCTTTGAAAAATGGAATTTTTAATGGCCATAAAAGTGATTTTTTCGTATAAGGTAACATACCAGTTTTGGATCAGGCTACCAATTATGGATCATTTTTTTGAGGCGCTCTACGTCGTTCCGAAATGGTCACCAAGGATTGATACCAAAATAATCGTGTAGTCTGAAGTCTTACCTTTCAGAAAATATGTAAACTTTGCATTTTTCGTGTTATCAAACCGCTTGTAGATTCATTTGAAAAAAGTGAGTCGCATTTTTAGTTGAAATTTCGTATTTTTTGCAATGGCGATTGTTAAAAAGTGTAAGTAGTGTTATTGATATTTAGTTTTTGATGCGGTTGCTGATTATTTCATGTTCACGGGAGTACTATCGACACATTTTTTGCGTGATCAACCCGTTTTGCGAATTTTGAGTGTCATTTGCCAAGCATCGAAGAAAACGTAAATTGGCACCAAAAAAGTTGGATTTCTTCACCAAAATTATTTGTTCCGAGATTTTCATCATGTTTTTATATATTGGGTGATTAACATTATTAAATCTGCGCAGTGAAATTCCAAAGTGAAAGTGATCCGTAATTGGTTTGATCCATAATTGGTAGAAAAATTTTCAATTTTCAATTGCGGATCAAAATTTTTCCTACCAATTACGGATCGATCCACAATTGGTAGTTTTTCAACTTCGGTTTTTTAACAATTTTTTGATGAAAATCTTTGAAGGCCATCTTTGTAATGTAAAAAATACAATCAGAGTGAAAAAAAAAAAATGCATAACTTAAATTTTATTTGATGATCCGTAATTGGTAGAACCCCCTAAAAAGGCTAAAAAGGCGTATTTTTTCTGGGGTTTTCAAGCCTGGATAAAAAAATACTTGGAATCGTTTTTTTCAAAATTCAACCGCGCTACTTTGTAGAGGAGAGTTCAACGTTTATTTTTTTAAAAAAATCACCAAAATTGGTTCATAAATAACGTCAGGAGTGTCAGGACACGAATTCAAAGAAAAAGTGATCCAAAACTGGTATGTTACCTTATTACTGATTTCAAAATTCTTATTTGATGTTATTTTAGGGGGAGGGGGAGGGGGAGGGAAAACATATTCGCAGTCAGTAGCATTGGGAGTTTTTTTTTGGGGAAAATACAAATCGAGGAAGAAGACATAAAGTACTGAAAGGAATTTTTGGAGAAAGGAGCCTCCTTCTTCAACGTTGCCTAAAAATAATTTGTGAATTGTGATTTTGTTTATGCCCGAGCGAAGCGTTGAAAAAATTGTGTATTCAATGTCCAGAAAATACTTTTTTTTTTCATGGTAGGTAGGTACATTCGAGTTTGATTGTCAAACAGTTTGACAATCAAACACGATTCTTTTTTTGGAGGGGGGCTGAGCCACCGCCTAACCATCAGTTTTTAAATTTTCATTTTTGAAAGGAATGAATTCGTACATCCTCTGAATTTTTTATGTACATATGTTTATACTTTATACACAATCCATCGTGAACGCAACCCTTGACTTGAAAATGGATCAGCATACAAAAATTCAGCTTGCCACCTCAATATTCGGTACAGAATGTCGATTCTACTTGACTACATGTTATTATAGAGAAAATGGTCAAATCTTTACCACTTTTAGGACCCCCTCAATTATCATAAATGGGGCTAAAATGTCATCTCAAGTCTTTTTTTTGAAAAATAAGTCATTTGGAAGAGATTTAGGTACAAAAATGAAAATTTTGAAATTTTTTGTTGAAAATGGGTATTTTTTCATATTTTGGATAATGAGAGATAATGAGGGGTTTATAGAATTATAGGCACGTGTTAATATTGAATAAAAAAAAAAATTAAAAAAATAGGGAATTATTTTCTCATAAAAAGGAACAACTTTGAGGGAGGGGGGGGGTACGCGAGATTACTCAAAAAAGTGAAAATAAGGACCACCCTAACCAACCTGCATAAAAATGTAGCATATAGGTGTAGTTGGATACGTTTATGTTCCTACTTACCTACTTACACGAATATTGGATAGGTACAGCAACATTTGCACTTAATATTCGTTCAACATTTAGGAAGAAAAAGAAGAAGAAGAAGAAGAAGAAGAAAAAGAGAACATTATTAAGAGTTGAAGTGCGCATTCTTATCATCTAGGTAAATTAAATAGGTATTTACTTAAGACATCTAAAATATGAAAAAATATATGTAATATCACAATAAACGATTTTTTGCTCTTTTTTTTAAAAAAGAAATTGAATAGAAAAAAATTATCTTTGCCTACCTAGGTAACCATTCACCCTTCAAACAATCAAGACATTTACATTTCCGTTTTCAATACTCGATGAGAAGAAACGGAGATCTTACAAAAAATATACACGAGTTAGACGTCGCGTCGTCTTGTAGCGTAGGTAGAATACCTACTGCGTGTGCGTGTGTACGTGTGCAGATCGTTCAAACGTGGAAAAAACGGGGGAGGGGGAGGGGGAGGGGGGAATGAATACGTTTGTTTTGATTATATGTTTTTTGCATTATCGAATGCGAATCCGCAAAAATACATACCTATCTACCACGTACATTAAACACCAAGTAAGTAGGTATGTACCTCTACCTACCGACCAACAGGCAAAAGTAGGTTAGATAGGTACTACGCTGACATATATCTGTCAACTTGGAACAGTAATCTCCCGCAGTATGAAACTTGCAAAAAAAAAAAAAATGTATAAACAAGAAAACACGGTAGGTAGGCAAGTCTAAGTAGGTGTATCTTTTCGTCACGATTTCACACGGTTTCTCGCAACACAGTAATCACTAATCCCATCGTCAGTCAGCCGCGTCGCGTCGCAACGCAACGCAACGCAAAACGTACGGTTCGGCGTTTACCTACACAGAGGTAGCAGGTAGGTAAAGTAGGTATGTCTATGTAGGTAGTACTAGGTACTCGAAGCAAAAGCAAAAAGTCCGGTCATCTGTTTTCCTGTCTGCGTTTCCACTTCATAAGACACAGATTCGTCTTCTTTTCCGATCACCTACTCGCGTTGCGCCGGTGCCGCGCCGGCCGTACGTACCTCTAGCTCTATCCTACCTCACTAATACCTATATTTACCTAAGGTACCTACTACGTAGTTGGTAGTTATAGTTACATCATTTTCCGCGCCCCCTGCACTCCACCCTGATCTATCACCATTCAAGATCTAGTTCAGATACCCGACCTAACCTAGCCTAACCTATACAGTAGGTACACAGTAGCAGTACACACCACACACCATGTACCATGTAGTACCACAGATACGTATAGGTAAACGTAGATACATTACGTACGCGTCTACGCGTAGCTACGTAGTACGTAGACGTACCTAGATCTACGTAGTCCACTGAACATTCGCAAATACCTATACCTATCCACTTCCACCACCTGCACGGATAACAAGAATCGAGGTGGGTAATGGTACTGGTATCCAGACGCGCGTTATTTGTGCCATTCTACGTAGGTGTAGGTATGTACCTACCTAACTCGATTCTTAACACGATGTAAAAGAAAGAAAGAAAGAAAGAAAGAAAAAAGAAGTAGGTACGATTTTGCATTGATGATGGAGGCCGGCTAAACGAACGAATGAAGTAAATACCAGGTATACTTTTAAAAAAATATTTCAACCCAAAAGTTTAGATTAGGGTACGGTACCTAGTACCTACATTTGAAAAACAATAAGTAAGTGGGTAATATATGGGGAAAACATTCGACGAATATACCTAATGTAGCATTTTTCATGCTCTTTCCGATGGAGTGTTCGTTTTTTTTTCCTACGATGAATTGTTTTCATTTTAATTTTTCAATAAATTAGCCACACCTTGAGGTTTCCAGTTCGTTGAACGTAAATTACAAGAAAACTATCGCACAAAACTCAAAAATAATTACACCACCGGAAAGCTCGTTTAATTTTACATAAGATTAGCATACGCGCACCCAAGGAGGAAGCTTGGGGGCTTGAGCCCCTCCCTTAAACTTGAGAAAAATATGTTTTTAATGGCAAAAATGTGGGAAAAGTGCTTTTTTGGCTCTCTAAACAATATCTTTTCAAAAAATTATCGCTCCCGCTTCGCTAGGGCAATATTTTAGTTACTTCATTTTAAAAATAGATAATTTCTGACTGATTTTTCAGTCAAAAATCACCCATTTCTCAATAAATTCTCCGTTTGCCAGAAAAAATTGATGATTTTTTACTAAAAGATCGGTGAAAAATGACTAATTTGAAATTTAACTCCTCTCCCATTTTTTTCTGTAATTCTGAGCCCTTCCCTTAATTCATTTGTGGGCGCACCTATGGACCTAAAATTTTGGTGGTTGAACGCGTAGAGGTAATAGGTACCTATTAGATATCTGTATTCCGATGGTATACTTGCAAAAGGTTAAATGTCCAAAATTTTTAATTTTTGTTTTTTCGGATATTCTGATACTTGATGGACCATCAAGTATCAGAATATTCAAAAAAAAAAAAAAAAAAAAAATGAAAAATTTTGGACATATAACCTTTTGCAAGTATACCATCGATTCGTAACCGTAACCAGAACAAATCGTACGTCCGTAATAATCATGATGGATGGGCTGAATGAAATTTAAACTTACCACGTTTCTTTTTGTTTTGTTTCGGTTTTTCATTCATTTATTTAGGTAAGGTACTTATTTATTTATTTATTCATTTATTATTATTATTTTTTTTTTTTCTAGAAAAACAAAATCACGAACAAAAACAGAATTACGCAATAGAGAAGAAAGAATAAACATCAAGACAGAAAAGGGTCGAGATAAATACATATGAAAAATACAAAAGGCCTAGTAAGAGTAAGGTAGGTAATACTCGGGATTTGGGACACGAACTCGCTGATGACCATAAATATAGTGTACGTCTTACGTCCACGCTGATGAACGTACGTAGATATTACATACAGATACAGAAGATACATACGCGTAATTACATGTACAACTCGAATGTGTAAGTACCTACATCAGTACGTACTTTGTATCGACGACGAATAGGTACGCTCGCGCGCGCGTACGTACTACGCTACGTAGGTAGTACGGAGCGTCCGTCCTTTCGGGAACGAATACATTTCCCGCGTAGGTACTTACTCGAATGTGCCGGGCGCCGGGCTGACGTGGCGCGGCGCACGCAGTGAGCTATCGGACGACCGTGACCGCGACCGCAAAATCTACGGCTCTAACGTGAACTGCGAATTGGCAGAATCGTTGAGTTGCTCCAGTATTTGCAAACCTTCGACAAAATCAATCGAATCAAATCCCTCGCGGAGACCTTCGAGAGACGATGAACATAAATTCGAAAGGCCGATATCACAGCTAAAATCTTTCGCCATATCACGTCGCGACTCATCCCCCGTAGTGGAAAAATCTGCAACAAAACAAACACCGTCCACGCCGTAGGTAGGTGTGCATGAATGAATGTATGCCATTTCTCTGCTATCTGCCCTACCTTAAGCCTTAAACCATCAGCCATCAGCCATCGGCCATTCGCCGTTTGCCGCAACACCCTACCTAACCTACCATAAGACTACCGTAAACAAAACGTAGCGTCGCGTCGTTCTCGTCTAATATAGGAAATGTAGGTATTTAGAATTGCAAAATCCCGCCCGTAAGTCCGCATTTCTGTGGGTTTTCGTTTTTGCAAATTATTCTGATGGTATGCGCTCCTACAGTACAGATACATCTACATACATATGTAGGAATCTGTTGGTGATGGAACCAAGACTATGTTTCGGTCATTTCGCAAATCGTATAACGTAAGTAACTCGTGTTCCCGGAGTTTATGAGCATTCCGTAATACGACTGAAGTAGGTAGTAGGTACTTAAAATAAGAAATAAAAGCGACTTCCCACTAGCTGCTTTTTCACAAAAAAAAATCATTGGGGGGGGGGGGTTAAAATGCATAGATACCTACCTACTCACTTAGGTACCAACATATGAACGATTTTTTCGGATTTAAAAAAAGTTTTCGAAATCCCCCATAGAAAACTCGGTCAACTTTGTTATAATTATGTAGAACGAGGCATGTTTAGCATGGTACACTCCAATCTGTAAATTGTCTCAGTAATTTGACGTTCTCTATTCAGCACACCTACCGTACCGATAATACACAAGACAAGTTTTTTCGTTCTCTGAGAAATTAGATCTCGAGGAATTGAGGGGTTTTCTGAACGGTCGATTCTGGTATAGGTAGGTAAAGATACCTGTGCATTAGTACATTACATATCAGGATGCCTGCGCTTATTGACTTCAAGTACGAACATCGGACAGGAACAGGTATAGGTAAGAGAAAGAAAGAAGAAAAAAAAACGAACACTTTCGTGTTATGAACGCTCGCTGTACTGGTACCGGTACCGGTACCGAAACCGACACCGACACCGACACCACTCGACTGGCTCGCGCATAATCTTGCGCGTCGTACGTTTCTCGTTTCTGATTTCGTGATTTCTGGCGTTTGATTTTCGACTATTGGCTAATTGATTGGCTCAACGGTTAATGACTAATGACGTAATGACTGATGACTAATGGGTGAGGGGTGATGGCGATGGGAAACAGAGCTGATCGATTTGTATTTATAATTAATATTATGTATTCGTACTCGTACGGTAGTCGAATTTTCGATGATACCGACTGTAACTACCATACCAATACGCGTACAATACGTGTACCTAGACCTGAACCTACCCACGTTCTATTCTAGAAGGCTAGGTGGTAGGTAGTAGGTACTAGGTAGTGATAGGTGCCCAGACCTACGAACACGCAGGAACTAATTTTGGGCAAGCACATGCGCCTACCTAGGACCCACTTACGTAGAGTACGACGCGCGCGGCGCGGCGGCGGCATCGGCAACGACCACCGGATATCGGTATATCGCTATTCACCTACCTGTAAGTACAATATCAGGAATACTGGAAGGTGTGTTGGGCGTCGTTTGAGCGCTATTTACCGTCGTGCAATACTGAAGTTGTTGCGAAGGTGACGTACTGTAATATCCTTGATCGGCCGCTAATTCGTTCGCGTTGACCATCGCGCACAAATCGTCATTCTAGACCACAAAACAGAAAGACGAGCCAAGTTCAGTTATTCAGTACCTAGTACCTACTACCTAGCCACTAGAGACTAGCCACTTGCCACCAGCCAGTAGCTGAGTAGCCAGCTAGCCACCTACCGGACTGTAAGCCGTAAGCCAGTATAGTTCAGTTTATCGCGCTTACCCCTTACCTATGCAGTTCAGTCGTGCGCGTGCGCGTACCTAAGTGTACTGGTACTAGATGCATGCTTATATCAATATTTCTGCCTACGTGTACGTAATACGTATGTATATTAGGGCGGAGTGAAGAAAAAAAAACAGGTATCTTGGATTAGTTGGATTTCGACCAAATTTGGTGGCGTGGTTTACTTTGAGTGGGAGACCTCCCAAAAAAATTTGAGCCCCCTAGGGACATGTGGAGGGGAGCAGGGGACGCTCAAAAAACACCTCATTATGAAAAAAAACACTGGTTTTTTTTTGGTCAGAAAATTTGCGTGAGAGGCTGTCGTAGCACTTAAAAGTAGCGATTTGAGTTTTGACGTCTCCCTGAACCATTCGCCATCCTTCTTCGATCAAAACTCAGAGCGCTACCAGGGGGTTGAAAAGTTGCGGATTGCGATATTCCAATAATACAAAATTTTCACGAAGCTGGAATAATTTTTTTTTTCATCGGGTACGGTAATTGAACGAAAATTTTTTTAAGCCACTGAAAGTAAATATTGAAGAAAAAAAATTGAAAATTTTATACAACAGTGCAGCCAACAACGAATCGTAAAATTCTAAAATACGAAATTTATATAGACTTTGAATTGATCATTTTTTCGCCGGAAAATATTACGGATGGATATTTTGGAAATTTGAAAAATTTTGTATGTCAGTGCAGCCAGTTACAAATTGTGACGTGCAACACTGTGGAATTTACGTCTATCAAGGATTAACTTTTTTATCAAGTAAATTCCATAGTGTCGCATGTTACTGGGTAAGGTAGTAGGTACTCAAGAGTATAAAACGATACGATAAAAAAGGTGCATTTCACTGGCCCCCCCACCACGACATTTGGGGTCAACACATATGTCATTCGTTTGTGCTACGTTAGTGCTGGTTTGTGCCGAAAACCGCATCGTTAGTGCTGCTCCCCTTCCCGAGTTATTGAGGAAACAAAGTGGGGGGGCTGGAGAAACGGGAGCCCCCCCACTTTGACCTACGGGGTTGAAAATGGGGCCATTCGTTTGTGCTACGTTAGTGCTGGTTTGTGCTGAAAACCGCATCGTTAGTGCTGCTCCCCTTCCTGAGTTATTGAGGAAACAAAGTGGGGGGGCTGGAGAAATGGGAGCCCCCCCCACTTTGACCTACGGGGTTGAAAATGGGGTCATTCGTTTGTGCTACGTTAGTGCTGGTTTGTGCTGAAAACCGCATCGTTAGTGCTGCTCCCCTTCTCGAGATATTGAGGATACAAAGTGGGGGGGCTGGAGAAATGGTTTTCAGAAAAGGGGTTAGGCATAACATTGGAAGAAAAAAATCTTATGGAATCGTTTGTGCTTCGTTAGTGCTGGTTTGTGCTGCCACCCATAACCTTCCAACCCCCTCCCTTGGAGAAAAAATGATTTTCATCATGACGTCACAACAACTACATCAAGTTTCCCTAAAATCGAGAAGTTAGGCAACTCAATTTACGTTTAAGGAAACGAGATGTGTAGGTACTGGTGTACTTTTTTTTTCTAAATTCTGAAAGTAAGAGGCGCTGAACCGCAAATAATACGTCCACTTGCAGGGGGGGTATAATTTCCATAATGCAGTTGCCCATTAGGATGGGCTGAAAAAACAATATTTTCGATTTTCAAAAAAAAAAAAAAACCAAAAGTTGTTGGCTGATGAGACTTGAAGAATAATGTTGAAAAATTCAAAATCAATTTATATCTTCCGATCACGCACTGGCATTACAATGTTCAAAAATTAGCAAAAATTCAAAATTTAAAAAAATTTTGAAAATTTTTTTTAAAAAGTAATGAAAATCAATTTTTGAGCTTATTTAATGACCACATCATAGGTGCACCCAGAAATTAATTAAAGAAGGGGCTGAGAAGTTGAGAAAAAAAATGTGAGAGGGGTCAAATTTCAAATTAGTCATTTTTGACTGATGTTTCAGCCAAAAGTCATCAATTTTTTTTGTCAAAAGGGGAATTTTTTTGAAGAATTGGTGATTGGTGGCTGAGAAATCAGGCAAAATTATCAAATTTTAGAATAAAATAATTTAAAAATATTGTTTGAAAAGTAAAAAAATGTACTTTTCCCACATTTTCGCAGCAAGAAATATTTTTTCGAGCGGGGGGGACTTGAGCCTCTTGAGCTCATCCCTTGGGTGCGCCTATAGACCACATCAACCAAAAAGCAAAAAACATGACTTTTTTCAAAAAAATCTGATTTTTGGTGTTGATAATCAATAGATGAGCTCTGAAACCAATTTAAATCAACTTTAAATTTTTTTACAAATTTTCTAAAACTTTTGAACATATTGAAGTTTTGCTAATAATTTTTGAAAATTTTAATGCCAATGTGCGATCGGAAGATATGAACCGATTTTGAAAATTTATTTTTCATTCTTCAAGTCTTACCAGCCAACAACTTGCGGGGTATGTTTTTGAAAATCGAAAATATTGTTTTTTCGGCCCACCTGTTGCCTAACTTCTCGATTTTAGGGAAACTTGATGTAGTTGTTGTGACGTCATGATGAAAATCATTTTTTCTCCAAGGGAGGGGGTTGGAAGGTTATGGGTGGCAGCACAAACCAGCACTAACGAAGCACAAACGATTCCATAAGATTTTTTTCTTCCAATGTTATGCCTAACCCCTTTTCTGAAAACCATTTCTCCAGCCCCCCCACTTTGTATCCTCAATATCTCGAGAAGGGGAGCAGCACTAACGATGCGGTTTTCAGCACAAACCAGCACTAACGTAGCACAAACGAATGACCCCATTTTCAACCCCGTAGGTCAAAGTGGGGGGGCTCCCATTTCTCTAGCCCCCCCACTTTGTTTCCTCAATAACTCAGGAAGGGAAGCAGCACTAACGATGCGGTTTTCAGCACAAACCAGCACTAACGTAGCACAAACGAATGGCCCCATTTTCAACCCCGTAGGTCAAAGTGGGGGGGCTCCCGTTTCTCCAGCCCCCCCACTTTGTTTCCTCAATAACTCGGGAAGGGGAGCAGCACTAACGATGCGGTTTTCGGCACAAACCAGCACTAACGTAGCACAAACGAATGACATATGTGTTGACCCCAAATGTCGTGGTGGGGGGGGCCAGTGAAATGCACCTACGATAAAAATTACTTGTAACGTATCATGCTGAAACGCTACCACAAGTATACTCGTTTTCTTTAAAGTTACTCATCCTGCTGGGACGAGTAACAAGTATTATTCGTAGGTATTACTCGTGAGTATTATCTTATCGTTGATAACACAAGGGCAGGACCTCTTTCTGTAAGGGTGTCAGAGTACTAGGATCTACCTTTGGGTGACGTAATTTCATTGCATACGCTACCAAACAAAAGTAGTCGTATTTTTGGTCAATGATACAGTACAAGCTTGTTAGTTGTTACGCAGAATAAACGGCGCATAATATTTTGCATTCTGCACGCAGAATAGCTCTTTATTCTGCGCATAATGCAGAATACGCATAATATGCATAATATGCAGAATACGTACCTATGTAAATTACACTGTTCAAATCATAAATTCAATTTCAAAATATATATTTTTTGAGAAATTTTCAACTCGGCTTCAAATACATGAAAAAATTGAAAATTTACAGTTTTTCCTGTTAATCACTGCTTCAAATCATCACAAATCTGGGATCAAAGATCAATATTGATGATAGTTACACTTGAAATTACCTTAGTAATAATAATTGGTCAATTGTTCAACAAACATTGTGAAAAAGAAAATATGATTGGGAGTTTTACATGCACAAATTTTAGCTACATTTGATTTATCACATTATACATCATTCTGCACATTCTGTGAATTATACGTCTTCTGCATGTATTATGCATTCTGCACTGCATTCTGCGCAGAATGCACAATTAATAAATTATTCTGCGTGTAGAAGTAGTATGACAACACTGACTGTGATGCTCGCGGTTGGCTTATCAATACATACCATACCTATATTGTACGAGGTGGGTGCCTACCTACCTACCTACCTATTTTACACAAACGCGTACACTGTACAGTACACAATACATATGTCGATAGGTGATGGTGGTGGCGCTGGCGGTGGTATTATACTTACTCCCCTACACTTACGCTGGAACGTGGAACTGGACGTCACCTATCTCGTAAGCATATAGATACCGAAGCATACAAGCTCATGTTGGTATGTTTGTACCACCTATGTAGCACCTACCAATCTTTTCCGTTACTTATTACCTCAACTTTGGAATTTGGAAATGGAACGGAAAATTCGGCGATTTAGCTACCACTATCACAACCGCCAACTACCATTACTACCACCACCACTGCGCCAAATACCGTCAGGAAATGTACATTTTTCGATCTCGACCCCAGACTCCGAACCCCCTGACATACCTATGCTTCATCGCACTCACCTGCTGATAAAAATTGGAGGGACCGTTGCTCATCGGTATCATCTGGTCGACCGAGGGTGAAACTGGGCTATCCAACTGAAATTGAAAAAAATATATATAATAATACCTACAAATTAGGAACGCGTCATGTCATGTCATGTCATGTCATGTCATGTCATGTCATACCGTAATCATAGCGTACTACTCCGTCAAACGATATATGTAGTAGGTAGGTAAGTAGCAGGTACCTACTGACATACGCTTACCTATTGCTACGCCTACGAATATAACATCATTATGTAAGTATAGTCCAGTAGAATTAGCAAAAAAAAACAGGGTTATGGGTGGCCAGCTGAATTTTGGTATACTTACTCGTCCATTTTTATGTCCTGAACACGAATCTGAGATGTCCGGTCGCGTCCGGAAGGCAGAACACCCCCCCCCCCATTGAGGATATTTGCCCCCAAAACAGGTTTTTGGCCCCTACATCTACCAGAATTTTGCTTCTATCGCAAAAATGGGGTCCGTAAAGTTATTCAACGTCAGATTTCCTATCCGATGCCTTTTTTATGGTACCTACTCGCAACCCCAAGGAAGCTGGAGCTATAATTATTCAAGAAAAAAGGGGGTTTCTTTAAAAAAAAAAAAAAGTTTTTTTGTTTAAATCTGCTCAAATACTGATCCTACTGCAAAAATGCGGTCTACAAAACTTAATTGGCGTAAAATTACCTATGAGATGTTATAAAATTATATGCGCAGTACAAACCCACGTGGGCTGGAGCCACAATTAATCAAAGTGAAAGGTTTCTAATTTGATTCATATTAACCCTGGAGAAATAGCATTAAAAAAGTGGTTAAGAAAGAAATATAATGTTACCTGCGATTTTATCGCGTAAAAAGCTTTCATGTGGTGTCTACCTGTCTACGTCTAGAGTCCCTGATAAATTCGCACAGCTCTCACCCAATTGCTTTCTAGGAGAGGGTTCACCGATTTCGCTCAAATTCACGTTGCTGGTTATTTAGGGGTAGAAGTACATCTCCAAAAAATCTCAGCACCCCTCGACCTTTAGGGCTGAACCATCGCTTCCCAAAGTTGTACATTTTTGGTCAAAATGACAAAAAAAACACTAGTTTTTCGATTAGGTATAAAACCAAAAAATGACCTCGTCACACAGGCGACCTGAAAGTCATATTGTCAGATAAAATGAAAACTTTTCAATTGAAACTGGTCCATACGACGTCTAGAGAGTGTGGTGAAAACGCACCGCCCTACCCCTCTTGATTTCTGAGGGGGTGGGGGTATTCGGCCCCTTTCCAAAAAAATAATTTTTTTCGCACAGATTTCGCTCAAATTCACACAGGGGCTAATATAGGTGTAGAAAAATCTCTCCAAAGCATTTCAACACCCCTGACACGGGAGCTAAACCCTTTTTTCCAAAAGTTGAACGGCTTTGTGAAAAATCGCAAAGGAGAAAGTGACAGGAACAAAGCATTCGGGAAAACAGTATTCGGAATAATGACATTCGAAAAATGATCGTTCGAGAAAATGTCCATTCGGAAAAATGGCCGGGAACCTTTCTACACGGCGCCCAAAATATTTGGTGGAACTGGAAACGCATCGGTCATTTTGTGCTGAAAAAACCACGATTTGTGTACTTTGAAAGGGACCGTTTAAGGGGTTCTGGTTAAACTCGTCAAATGAAGAAGATGACACGCTAGTTGGATTCGTCATCTCAAAATCTATACAGAAAATGCAAACATTTTCAAAATTGCACTGTTGGGGTGGTTTTATAATCGAAAAACCAGGTTTTTTTTTTGTTATTTTGACCAAAAATGTACAACTTTGGGAAGCGATGACTCGGCCCCCTGAGGTCGAGGGGTGCTGAAATTTTTTCGAGATGTACTTCTACCACTAAATAATCAACAACGCGAATTTCAGCGAAATCGGTGCAAAACATTTTTCTCTCCCATAAAGGGGCCAACCCCCCTCAGAAAACAAAAGGGGTGAGAGCGGTGCGAATTTATCAGAGACTCTAGACATCACATACTTAGAAGCTTTTTACATGATAAAATCGCAGGTAACAGTATGTTTCTTTTTTAACCACTATTTTAATGCTATTTCTCCTGGGTTAATATGAATGAAATTAGAAACCCCTCAATTTGATTAAATGTGGCTCCAGCCCCCTTCGACTTGTGCATATAATTTTATTTACGCCAATAAAGTTTTGTAGACCGCATTTTTTCATTAGGATCAATATTTGAGCAGATTTGAACAAAAAACTATTTTTTTAAGAAAACCCCTTTTCTTTGAATAATTATAGCTCTAGCCCCTTTGGGGTTGCGAGTACCATAAAAAAGGTCATCGGATAGAAAATTTGACGTAGAATAGCTTGACGAACCCCATTTTTGCTGTAAAAGCAAAATTCTGGTAGATACCGGCCAAGAACCTGTTTTGGGGGCAAAGATCCTCAATTTGGGAGTGTTCCGCCCTCTGGACGCGACCGGACACCTCAGATTCGTAATTCAGGACATAAAAATGGACAGGTATACCAAAATTTAGCTGACCACCTGGCCACCTTAATATTCCCTGTAGAATGTTAATTCTATTGGACTATAAGTACAGCGTCCATTGCACAACAGTTTGTCCGCCAAGTGGAAAGTGTGGGTCGGCGATTTTTTTTGATTTTTTTTTTTGGAGAGGATACCTACTTGGTAATGTTGATGGGAGAAAATGATAAAAGGCTACCTATACAGTACGTTATAGGTATTAGGTACCTCTACCAATGTAGGTGCACAGCATTCTGAATCGACCAAAAAAAAAAAAGTAAGCATCTAGATGCATAGTTTTTTGGACGAATTTTCAATTCTGAAGTTAAAAAAATTATTTATTCTCGTAAAATTTGAGATTTTTCAACGAATTTAAAAAATAATGCCATCATGGTTTCTTAATGTGTTACTTTCTAGAATATCCGAAGGCGTCCTTCGTGCAAAAAAAACCTACCTACTCCAATTTCTCATACATGTAGGAGTAATTTTCGGTAGGTACCTATTTAAAAATTTGATAACACTAATCGCAAAAAATTGCCAAAAAGCTCTTCGAGGGCCTCACACATTAGAAAAAGTGACCACTTTCGAACTTTGCATGTATTTATCTACGTATCATACAAGCTTTCGAGTTGTTCACATTCGAAATTAACCATATCCTTGCTCGTGGCTGCCCCCCCCCCCCCAAAGGACTTCAGAGAGCTCCGGATTGCGTCATTCGTCATTTCTCATCGAGTTCGCTCCACTCGAAAGTCGAGAACTAAAAAATCAAAAAAAAAATCGCCGAGACCCCCCCCCCTCCCCCACTACCACCTCCACTTAGTGAACGAACCAACAAGGAGGCATGATGACCCTATACCGAAAATACATGGGTAATAATAATAAATAGGTAATGGATAATGGATGATGGACATCTCCATGTCTATGTCCATATTACGTATATGTGACCCTGCCGAAAAGAAGGGACCTTGTATGAAAAAAATCGATGTCTTCATTTTTATGTGTTTGGTCCAGATTCGATGTTATTTGTACAAAAAACGTGAAAAATGAGACATCGATTTTTTTAACACCAAGTCCCTTTTTAACGACAGGGTCACATAGGCACATACACACAGAAACCTAACAATACCTACATATAATGAACTGCGAAACTACGAGTATCGCGTAATTCCATATTACACGCCTTCACGTTTACCTAGCGTTTTTCGCTCATATTGTAGTACCAATATTGCTCGTACGTCCAACGCGGAATGCGCATTCACCACTATACCTAGACCTACCTATTAAAAAATAGGTAAGTATGCGCATAAATACGTACGTAGGTAAACTAAGTATAAGCACAAGGGTGATTCAAAGATATGGCAAAAAATCTAGTACCTAGTACCTACTAAGCTGATTTCTAACAAAATACACCATGCCAGAACGAAGCGATTGGTAAGTAAGCAAGTAGATACATACGTACAATGCAATGTATCGATAAGAGTATCACGCCCCGCAGTCCCGCACACATTCACCCGAGAAAAATGGAGACCAAATTCGAACGAGATGTCGCGAACGATGAAAATTAATGATCACATCAAAATTTTCACCGGTGCACAACGTTAAATGAAACCACCTAAAATACACACATTTTTCATTCATTTAAAACCGGTTTTTTGGGATAAAAATGAAGGAAATGAAATTCTAGCATGTCCCGAGTGAAAAGCAGACTATTAACTCTTTCTTTTGATATATTCACTTTTAAAATTCAACCATTCCTGCCAAACTTATAGCCATATCAATTTTGTCACCTGTAATCTCATCAGAGTGTATCATTCTCAGGGGCGTAGCGAACAGGAGGTGCGTCACCCCTCCCCCCGCTAAGCTTTCGATTCAACGGGTCATGAGCAGTGGCGTCGGAAATTGGGGTACAAGTAGCGCACTGCACCCTCCAAAAAAGAAATTCTTACAAGGGTGCAGAGTATCATTTGCATCCACCCTCAAATCACATCATGCAGAGAAGGATTTTCAAAGAACTAAAACAATGGAAAAATTGGTTTTTTGAACATTAAAATTCCCATTTTTTCAAATCTTCGCCCTCGCTTCGCTCGGTCATGAACAATATTACAATTATTCTAACATCTTCTGGGGGTTTCAAAACCGTTTATAGATAAAGGTAATTTCAAAAGTTCAGTTATAAAGTTGGCATATTTCAGTTTCAAAATTGGAAAATTTCAGATTCAAAGTTGCAGTTGACAAAATCGTGATTCCCCCCCCCCCCCCAAAAAAAAAAAAGAAAAATTCTTCGGTACGCCCCTGATCATTCTCGTATCATTACAATCATGACTGGCGGTTGAAAATGAAATTTCAAGAACTGTAAAGTGATTTGAATAAATTAAACAAAGATGATCTCGAGTAAAGCAATTGCAGACTTTCTACAGTTGGAGAACCCAGGAAGGAGAGCAAAACGGCATTATGATTCTGGCCATGACGAACGTTTTATCTATGAAAATAGTCAAGATGAAAAGTAAAATTGTACCTATAGAATCATCATTATGAATATACAGATACTCCGTTTTCACATCGCTAATATTATAACACTCTAAACTATCTTTGACTTGAGAATCATCTTTGTATTCTATCTCATGCAAGTCGTACTCATTTGAGTGATCGTCAGCGAATTCAATATCACCTGGAAGCGATTGGGAAACGGAAAAAAGAACATTTTTTGCTTCTATTGCTGCAATTGCATTGGGGGCACAAAACAGTTGACTATTTTCAGGTCAAACAATATCATTTTTGAACAACTGCAATGATTTTTCACACAATAAATAATAATACTAAAATAATTCGATACAACGGGAACGGTGACCATTTTAAATCATCCTGTTTGTTTACATTACTCCAAAAAACTGATAGCGGGACAGTTCTGGATAAAGTGAATGGATTTTTATGGGGAATCGCTTAAAAGATAGCTTAAGGTCACAAGTTGTATCATCATGTTAATCGAAATGTAAAAAATTCATAATTTATTAGGTACCTAATCAAATAAATTAACTAAAATGGTTGCAACGTAACAATTTATTATACAATCGACGTTCATGTAACGTTGTTTCATTTTTCGTTTGTGCACTAGTAGTACCAGCCAATCACAAGAGGACTAGTCTAGTACGCGAGGTAACAAAAGTGCGCGTCGGGTTCGTTTGGGCTTGGCAAAATTGAATCGTCGTTCGAATTTGGTCTCCCATAGGGGAGGGGGCGGGCTACAAAAGTGTTCCAAATGTTCATCGGTGTGGGCTGTACCTAATACCTATATGGTACTCAATCGCAACCTCAAATCAACATACGTACATACATTAGTTCTCTCCATTGTTCCAACTTTTTCAGAACTGTCCTCTCGGCTCTCTCGTTGTAGCACTAAATTTCAGAATCCGAAAAAAAAAATACGGGGTCTATGTATATCTATGAACCGGGTAACATCTGCGTAAAAATTCCCATTGATTATTTCCCTGTTTTCGGCATGTCGTTACATCGCATCACTGAAATATGTACGCGTATCATGGCACGAAGAAAGCTAGAAACTAGAAAAGGACGAACGACGCAACGTTTTGATAAGGTTGCATGTTTGAAGTAAGGGAAGGGATGAGTCATCTTGCCAAACATGCATGATCAATTGTGAAATGTGCTTAATTGAGTTCAAAAATGCCCATATTCCGGGACATTTTAATAAGGAACCCTTAACGCCTGAGAAAACAAAACAGGTAGGTATAATATAAATACCTCAAGTACTCGACGCGCCAATCAGGTTTTAGAATGGGTGTCCAACGGGCGGATCCCTTTTAGTAAAGGATTCGTTAAGAATTGTCCTAGAATAGGTATGGGCCTAAAAGAATCTTTTTTTTTCTTCATCTTCAGAATGTCATGATCTCAAGCGTAAAGTTATCAATTTCTTTCAATAAAATATCTCATTTACATACCTATTTACAATTACTCAGAAATCGATTACGAATCTATTACTTATTCAAAATTATGATTTTTCGAAGCTGAAAAACATGTTTCAGGAATCAAGTGGGTATTCAAGGCGAAAAACAAGAAAATGTAGTGTATTATATCTTTGTCGGACAGGGATTTTTGCTCAGACTTTACCCGGTTCAGATATAGACCCCTGTACAGTGACGTACCGAACAAGGGAGGGAGGGGGGAGCTTCCCCCTGAGAAAATTTTCCACTTGTGAGTTGGGAGAATTGGGCAGTTGAGGATTATAGTCCGTGCAATTTACCAAGGCGGGTGAATCCCGGTGACCCAGAACGCGTTGCCTCGCGACAGTCAATGAGAGACATTTTATGAAGGTCCGCACAGCGTAAATGAATGCTCGTTGGCCAGCAGGCACAAAATTTCTCCAAGGTCAGCCGCCTAAGTAAATTGCACGGACTATAGTCACTTTCCCGACTGAAAATTTATCATTTTACCAAGTTGGAAATCAATAAAATTTTCACTTGTTAGTTTAGAAATTTCGCCCTCGCTTTGCTCGAGCATGAACAAAATCATATTTCAACAGCGTTAAAGTAGGCTCCTTTTAGTCCATTCCCCTGAAAATACTTCTGATCTGATACCCTGTGTTTTTATTCTCAATTTTTACCCTCCCAAAAAAGCTTTCGACACCATCAATTGCACATTGCACATATGTATTGTCTACTTTCTTACCCTGCCCCTCTCAAATTGCATTAAATAAGAATTTTTAAACTGTTAGAATTTCTGAAAAAAATGTGTTTTTTTTTTAGGCATTAAAAATCAAATTTTTTCAAAGCTTCACCCTCGCTTCGCTCGGGTATAAATCAAATCAATTATGTACACTATTTAAGGTGATAGCATCAAAAAAGGTTCCCTTTTACTCATTCCTCATAAAAATTTTCCTGGTATTTCAAGTTGTATCCATTTTGAGTTGGGAATTTCACGAATTCGAGTTGGGATTTTCATGAGCCCCCCCCCCCCCCTCCGGAAAATGCTTTTGGTACGTCACTGTCCCTTTATGTACGTGTGATGCATGTTTAGGTACCTAGTAAGTACCTAAAATCTACGTTTACTTACTTACACAACTAAAGCGCAGAGAGACGACCTATCGATACGTGGACTAACTCACACCCACGCGCGATGTGGGTTTGTGAGTGTCAAGAATGACAAGTCCGATCCTGCAGTCCTGTGGCCATTTTAATATTTGCCTTCAAAGAAATCAGACAAGGCAAGGCACAACAAATTTCAAGAATTTCATTAACCACAACTTCGTTGATTTTCAAAAACGATATACATCGATCGTCTTTTTTCCTGCTAATTCATTTAAAAATCTCCGAACAAGTAAGTAGTAAGCAATGTTATCATGATACTGTATTCTACGTATCTCTACGCGTCAGTCTGGAAACTGGTTTTGATTGACATTTTCTTGAAATTTTTATAATCCGTGCAATTTACTTGGGCGAGTGAATTCCGGTGACCCCGCACGCGTTGCGCAGCGTAAATGAACGCTCATTGGTCAACAGGCACCCAAGTGCTTCAAAGTCAGCCGCCTAAATAAATTGTACGTACTACAGGATATTTTTTGCCCAAAGTACACAGTTTGTGTTTCGGATTAGAAAATCGAATGTGCTCAGCAGATGGTAAAGCGGCTTTAGGCGATCTCTTCCTGGCCCGGCTCGGGCCCCCTCTACCATCCGCAGTAGATGATTCCAGGAAGAGGGAGAAAGAGAGAGTGACGAAGTGGAGGACCATTGTGCGGAGCGTGGAGGTGGACTATGCAGAAAAATAACTACTGTATTTTGAAAGAATGAGAGAACTGATATTGACTTTTTCTATCAAATGTTTGAAAAATAAGTATCTCTCACCGTTCCGAAAATACGGACGCAGGTGAAGGTGTATATACATAATTGCACGCGACCCTACTATGTCAGCCACTTTTCATACATTTGTCTATGGTCAAAGTGGAATCTTTTTTTCCCGTCTACAGGTAAACTGGCATCATTTTTCGGATGCCAGTTTCCGTTTGCTGTTATTTGGCTAAGATAAGTGCTATAGATGCCAGAAAACCTATCAGAAACTTGATGCCACTTTACCACTTATATTCTACTCCTTAAACCAAAAAATTTTTTTTCGTGCCCACGGTCGAGATGACATCATTTTTAAAATTCGTTTTTAAAAAAACCTACGAAGCTAGGTATAGATTCTGTACAATATCACAATGTTATTAATGTTGCATTTGATGAATTTGCAGGGGTTAGTATGAAAAATGATGCCACTTTGACCATAGATGACTATTGATATATATTCGAAAATTTCCAATTTTTTTCAAATTTGTCTCAATCCTGTGCTAATTGATTAATCGAAATTCCAATTGCAGATTCATTCTTAGCAACACAAAATTCACCTTGGCAAAAAAAAAAATGGCGTTCCTACATAAAGATTTTTGAAAAAAAATTGCAAAATTTTCTTTTTTATTACCAATTTTGAAAAAGTGGCCTAGTAAAAAAAAAATAGCTGCACTCGAATAAAAATTTTTGATACCAAAAACTTTTGGTTTAGATAATGAAATAACTAAAAAAATTTGGGTCAAAGTGTAAACTGTGCATACTCAAAACTGGTATAGGCACAAAAATTCCGACCGATTTTCTCCATTGCATTGTGACATTTGTGACACTAGCGAACCTCACGAGCCTTGATCCGCGAATTAACCCATGGAAAGTCAGCCATGGCTGAGATGTACGATGGCTGACTTTGTATGTAGAGTTAACCCACAAAGTGGCTGACACGTCCGGATATTACTACCTATATATATGAATACACACACACACTTTATTCCTTGTGGTGCCCGGATCCTTAATAGTCATACTTACGTTAGTGTTGCCCGCCTTATATACACCATTATTACGTAACTGGAGTATCTTATGGCGTCCAGACAGAGCACCACAAGGTATACATACTTATGTATGTGCTATAATTTTAAGGTTTATAAAAATTGTATATCAAGAGAGTCTGTGTGGTTTCCACCCTAAAACCTCACCAGTGGCTGGGGGGGGGGGGGGGTGGTGGTGGTGGTGGTGGTGGTGGTGGTGTCTGTGGCCATCAATATACAATGGTTTTTACGGAGAAACGTTGTGACCACAATGACTAAAGATCATTAAAACTGGCACCACCGTGACTAAATAAATCTATAGGTGGCAGGTGGCTCAGAAATTGTTTTCTGTTTTTGTTTTTGTTTTTGTTTTTTCATTTCAAATTGAAATTAGACATGACCACCTTCCAAATTCGTGGTTAGGCAGCCCTACATACATGGCCACCAGTCAAGAGTAATATTGTGAATATCGAAGTGGTAGGTAGGTACCCTACCTACTACTTACCTACACATCGTCCCTCTAATGCGAAAAGGTGTCGTAGCTCCAAAATTTAGATTTTTTTTTGCTGAAATGGCAACTATGGAACGTCCATTATTTGGTAATAACACAATTTCAGCTCAAATATTAAACAATAAATTCTTAAAATTAGAAAAAAGATATGTTGGCGTAACTTCATATTCCGAAAAATTCGAAACTTTTTGGTCGTAACTTCACCAAAAAAGCAAAAAGATCATAAATCGAAAATTTGAATTTTTAAAAAAGTGATAAAAAAACAATGTTACTTGCGATTTTTGAATATTGTGAAATATGCGACGATTTTAATTTGCTTGTGTACTTGTGTAGTGTTGAGAATGAATTTTCAATTATTCGGTTTCAAATTACAAATTTTTAATTTGACGTAGGTAGGGTAACTTCGAAAATTTTATGTGTTCAAGCGTAAAAAGTCGCTACTCCATTTTAAAAATTACAAATAGGTATTTTGGAAAAAAAATTATATACATGTCGTTGAAAATTCATCCTCAACACTGAAAAAGCATAGTAAAATCAACACGTCTTTTACGAAATTCAAAAATTTCAAGTAAGTAATACATCTTTTTCACTCTCCTGTAAAAAGTAAAGTTATGGAGGTACGCCGTACGACCTTTTATAGCAGTAGAAGACCGATATGTAAGGCACTACGTACTACTGTATAGGTACAACCCCTTCAAGCATGGGGTTCAGATTTGAATTTAGATTTAGGTACCTAGCTACGTTACATTGTACATAATATGTAGGTACTAGGTACCAATCTCCAAGAAATACACATAAGAATATGAATACAAATAAAAGGCAACGCAAAACTAAATACTGTCGACAGTACATAAAAATTGGCTGTTAACAAAGAAAAAAAATAAAGAAAAAAAAACAGGCGGCGAAGGGTCGCTTCAAATAGTTAGGTATGTAGGTACAGGTACCTGCAAAGATTCAGTCATCCACAAAGGATTAGTATCCACTAAGGTTTGCAGACCTAATAACTGGCACCAATCCTTTAGGCGGCAGCAGTAATACAACACAATATAAATCACCATTAATTTAATCTTCATTCATTGCAAACCAAACAAATACCTACATACACCATTCCACCCCGGTAGGATACCCATTATGAGTACATGCAGAGGTCAGAAATATCTACGCACACTGTACAATAGGGTGGTTCGCGAAAAAAAAAAAATTGACCAAATTTGCTGGGGTTGTTGGGTTACCATCGGAGACTACCCAAAAAAAATTTGAGCCCCCCCCCCCACCCAGGTGACGAGAAAGAGGAGCTGGGAGTTCTCAAAGGGCACCTGTTTTTTTGTTTGTTTTTTTTTTGAAAAAACCGTGGTTTTTTGTGCTTTTTAGGTCGAAAATATGGCGTGAGAAACCTGACATAGTAATAAAAAGGTGCGATTTGAGTTTCTACATCTCCCAAGGCCATCGCCGTCCTCCTACGATCAAAACTCAGACCGCTACCAGGGGGTTCAAAAGTTACAAATCGCGAAATTTTCATACTATGAAATTTTTGCTGGTCTCCAATTAATTACTTTTTCACCGCGCCGAGTAATAACTTTTTTTTTTTTTTACATTTTTGAAGAAAATTTTTTCGAATTTTCTTCGATCAGTGTAGCCACTTGCGATTTGTGATATTAAAATTTGTGGAATTCGTATTGATCTAATCATGAAGTTGCTAGGTAACATTGCTGGAAAACTTTACAAACATTTTTTTTTGTTTTTTCAATAATCGTTGATGAGTTATGGAGGAAATTTTTTACACCAGTGTAGCCAAATGTTAACCATGAAACGCCTATGTATAGAATTTACGTTATTTTAAACAAATTTTCTTCTATGACTAGAATGAGTAGAAATTATCATTTTGAAACATTCTCATACTAGTGACATAACCTCTTAACTATACTAGAAAAAATATTTCTAGAATGCTGAGAATGCCTAAAACAGTCTCTGTAACGTTAAAATGCAGAACACAATGAACTATCCTCATCAATTCTAGGCATTTTAAGTGGGTTTTAGAATTTTTCTGATATTTTTATGTAGAAGATTGACTGTTCATTTTACGTTACCTTGTCAAACTTTCTAATTATCTAGTCAAGAATGCTAAAAATTCAATTTCGTTACATATTTGTTTGTGTTATATCGAATCGAATAGGACACTTTTTGGGTTAAAAAATGAACACATTTTTTGTCGGTATCAAATTTAGAAAGTAAAATTGGGTGAACAATGACAAAAAATGTTTCTCAGGGACTCGAGTTTTTTGTTATTATATTTTTAAAGATGAGGTAAAAACGACTATTAAAATTAACGTAAATTCCATACGTAGACGTTTCATGGTCAACAATTGGCTACACTGGTGTAAAAAATTTCCTCCGTAACTCATCAATGATTATTAAAAAACAGAAAAAAGTTTGTGGAGTTCTCCAGCAATAACACTCATGTAGTTACTAGTTACCTAGCAACTTCATGATTAGATCAATACGAATTCCAGAAATTTTAACATCACAAATCGCAAGTGGCTACACTGATCGAAGAAAAATCGAAAAAATTTTCTTCAAAAATGTAAAAAAAAAAAAGTTAATTACTCGGCGCGGTGAAAAAGTAATTAATTGGAGACCACCAAAAATTTCATAGTATGGAAATTTCGCGAACTGCAACTTTTGAATCCCCTGGTAGCGGTCTGAGTTTTGATCGCAGGAGGACGGCGATGGCCTTGGGAGATGTAGAAACTCAAATCGCACGTTTTTATACCTATCCTTATTTTCTAACGGCACTTTGGGTGCTCGGCTCGGTTCGGTCACTTTCGTGGGACTTGCGTTTTTTACGTGATTACGTGAGCCTGTTTTACGGATGATTTTTTTTCAAGTTCCACATTCCGACTTTTTTTTCCAACTTCAAAATTTTTCTTGACGAGGTCTGAATTTTTTTCAACTTTTAAATAAGATTTCTTGACGAAGTCTAAATTTTTACGAATTTTTTTTTTCAACTGAAGCATAATTCGTACAAAGGGTATATAAGTCAAGAAAGTGAAGAAATACAAATGGTATAAGTCAAAAAACTGTATATGAAAAAAGAGACTTTATTGTTTTGTAAACAAAGTTACACTTGAGTCCCTTTTCAATTCAAGTTTGATAAAGTATTTAGAACAAGTCAAAAAAATTAAAGTTGAAAAAAATTTCGACCTCGTTAAGAAAAATTTTGATTTTTGAAGTTGAAAAAAAAAAATCGTAAAAAATTTAGACCTTGTCAGAAAAATGATAGGTATTATTTAAAAGTTGAAACAAATTCAGATTTCAGACCTTGTCAAGAAAAATTTTGAAGTTGAAAAAAACGTCGGAATGTGGACTTTGAAAAAAAAAAAAATCATCCGTGAAACAGGCTCACGTAATCACGTAAAAAACACAAGTCACACGAAAGTGACCGAACCGAGCCGAGCACCCAAAGTGCCGTTGGAAAATAAGGATAAGTCCTTTACCTTACTGTGTCGGGTTTCTCACGCCATACCTATTTTCGAGCTAAAAAGCACAAAAAACCACAGTTTAAAAAAAAAAACAGGTGCCCTTTGAGAACCGCCAGCTCTCCTTCCTCGACACCTGGGGTCTCAAAATTTTTTGGGTAGTCTTCGATGGTGATCCAACAACCTCAGCGAATTTGGTCGAAATCCGAGGTATGTTTTTTTTTTTTCGTGATCCACCCTACTGTACAAGAACATACCTCTTAGGCTCCTACCTAAGTTGGAATGGGTATGTCCTAAGTATATATCTAGGATCTATATAGATCTAGATAGTAGGCAGTTTGGTAGGAATAATCTGCGGTAGTAGCGGTATAGGTAGGTACATATACGTATGCTAGGTCGCGTCACACCACACAACCAATACCGTGCAACTAGGATAATCAATTAATCATTATTCATTAATGGTATTGAAAAAACAACGCGACGTGGCGCGGCAGCCGGATGAATGTGAGTACACCAATTTACAAATTTACGAATCAGTTCTTGAAATACCAAGTTCACGTACCCACCTAACACAGAAAAAATGAAATCAGAGTGATGACACCTCCCCCCCCCCCTCTCCATTAAAACCACCGTCACCGCCAGACCGCCACTACTACCAAGAGATTACTCGGGGTGGTAAATAGGAAATACCTAGTCAAGGTATGGAACCTTGCGTTACAGATAGAGCAGTCGAAATAGGAAGAAAAACGCCAATCTCTCAACAAATCGTTAGGTAGGTATACATATTTAAGTTATAACATGAATTTTTTGTTTTATTTATTCTGCAGAAGAGGGTCTGCTCTACTACACTTGAAAAACATGCAGGGTGTCCACTATATGTCAGAAATACTTTTCCCTGACTTTTCCAGGTTTTCCAGATTCCAGACTAATTTTTAGAAATTTTCCAGACCTTTTCAATATGTTATTCCTGAAGGATGAAGGAGGAGGCGATTTTTTCGTGTGTCCAATAATTTTTTTTTTTTTCAAAAATTATATCCTCTTAACGAGATTATTCAATGTTCTCTTTTCTAGCCACAAAAACAACTTGAATTTAGTTTTGGAAATTTTTCGACGCCAACTCCCTCCCTCCTCTCTCGCAATTCAGTACAAAAATTTGAGACCTTAATTTTATAATAGAAAAAGTTTCAAATGAAAAGCGGTCTCCAAATTCAAATTTGTAATTCTCTTCGCAATCCAATCCTCCACTCCCTCCCCCCCCCCCAAAAAAAAAGTACCTCAAATTTATAAGTTCCAATAGAGATTTATTTCTTTTCGGCTTGGAAAAGTAAATATGTAATAGATTGAATGAAAAAATATAAATGTGCTGAGCCCACGCGAAGCGAAGACAGAAATTCTCGCAAAAGAAGACCTTCAAAAGTTGAAAATTCACCACTCCACGTCCCGGTTAAGTTTCCCAAAATATGACCGGATGGAATATACAAATTCTCTTCTGTTTCCTTTCCTTCTTTTCAAAATCGTGGTCAGGGGCACTACGATACTCCATACTCCGTTTTCATTACATTTCATCAAAAAAGTACGAGTTCAAAACATCCCCGAGTGTAGCGAGTAAATCTTTTTTGAAAATTTGATAATTCAATAGACAAGAACATGTGTTTAAATATCATTTTTGGTTTTCCAGAGAATGGACACCCTGACATATCACCTCTTGATCGGAAAGGGCAAAGGCAAAGAATAACTTTTACTAAGTTGATTTTTCTTCCAAAGTCGAGCACCGGCCACGGTCGGAGACGAAAAACTGGTTTTGAAAGGACTGCGACGTGAAACTAGACACACTGAGGACTTCCTATTGATGTACCAACTTGTGTCCAATTACAAGAATTCAAAATTCAAACTTTCAATTCACCTATAGATATTTTCAAAAAACTGACCGATCCATTCAATCGAAATTCCCGACCATCCTTCTGGTCTACATTTTTCTCTACAATGATGCACTGTTAATAAACTTTGAATTTGAAAAGCTCAACTTTCAATGCATGAATCGACTTCAAAATTTAATCGGCTCTTCTCCTATTGGTATACACATTCAATTCAGCATAAAAATTTCGAGTCGATTAGTCAACTACAACGTCAGCGATGCGTGAGAAAAAATGCCCCAAAAGTGAGTTTCAAAGCTCAAAAGTTCATCTTTCTACGCACAAGTCGGTAATAATTTTAGATCGATCTGTACAGTTAAATGGAAGAAACTTTATTAGAAAAATTGACCTATCAAAAGCCTCCAAACTTTGAACTTGTTAATTTCAGAAAAAGCGAGCTTTCAAGTCAAACTTTTCAAAATTTAAAGTTGTAGAGCGTGAAATTTCTGGACATCTTTTTAGACTCAATGTTCCTCTACAATGCACTGTATACGAGATATTTTCGAAAAATCAGTTCAATTAAGAAAATACATGATAAATTTATAACTAACAAGAACTGACAAATCACAGGCCTTATTCAAACTTTGAACTCCATTTCCTCGCAAACGGCGAGCTTTTAAGAAAAATTCATGAGAACTATGGTTGTAGAGTGTGAAATTTCTGACCATCCTTCTGGCCTTTGTTTTTCTCTACGATGCACTGTTCCTGTTCGCGAGATATTTTCAAAAAATCAGTGTAATTAACAAAAAACACATTAGGTATAATCGGAATTGACCAATCACAAGCCTTCAAACTTCGAACGTATTTTTCTCGTGAACGGCGAGCTTTCGAGAAAAGTTCACGAGAACCAAAGTTGTAGATGAAATTCCTGATCATCCTTTTGGCCTCCGTTTTTCTCTGCGATGCACCGTTCGTGAGATATTTTCGAAAAACTGAATGAACCTTGAACTCGAAAATCTAAACTTTCAAAGCGCAGATCGACTTCTAAATTTAATCAGCTCTTCTCCTATACGCCATAATAATTTCAAGCCGATAGGTCAACTCCAACGTGAGTTATCGCGTCAGAAAAGTCTCAAAAATGAGCTTTAAATTTGAAAAGCTCAGCTTTCTCCGCACAGAATTGCACTAAAATCCAATCGGCACTTCTTCTGCATGACCTGCACCTACTGTAAAAATTTCAGCTCGATCCGTTCAGTTTAACGAGAGAAATCGCGTCAGAAAAAAAAGGTTTCACCAAATAAATACTTAAATACGTAAATAAATGAGTAAATAGCGGACGGGAAAGAATTTAGGTGGATTTTCATTCATGTAACAGAGTAGATGATCCTCTTCCACATAACAAACCGGAAAATCCTTTCATAAGATGGCAATTTGTCTGAGATCGGACTACATGTTAATATAGGTATGTAAGTAGGTATATGTAGAGAGTAGAGACAAGAGATGAATGCGAGTTGGTGGCTTACGTTAGGTATGTAGATGTACCTACTACCTAACCCATGCTTATCCGTACGCCTTACTCGTATGTAAGTAGTACCTGCGGCTGCGGACACAAATTACACACAGCATAGTGCAGTACGGTCAGGTAACGTACGAGTAGGTAGCAGGTACATCAAGCACACAGAAGGTAGAGGTACAGCCACATATGTAGCTTAGCTACATACATTTGATACATTACACGCATAATATAGGTAAGTGTATACGTAATTCACCAACAACCTAAGTAATGGAAGACCATACCTTGTAGTCCTACTCACTACCTACTTGTACTTAGACTTAGTCAATACTGGCTGGCTAGTGGCTAGCTGGCTACCTACATGCCTTATACGCTTACAGTTAGCGCTATTCAGCAAGTCGGATAAACCGGATAATTCGGAAAATCAGAATTCGAATCGAACAGTATCCGATTAATCGATTCAAACCGACTGGCTTACGCATTTCGGTTCCCCTCCCGATTTTAGACAGAATAATACACATTTTTCGCCCATCACCCCTCCCCTCCTTCAGTTGCATTATTCTTTATAATGTTATCGAGTTTCTTCACAACGGTATTATTAATCGACGTACAGTATCCAAACTAAATGAACCGAATTTAAAAATTTAATTCCATTGAAAAAAATTATTTTTCATTCCGCTGCGTGTCAACATTTTGTTTGGTGGACGAAATTGAAATGGACACCAGGCCTTGTAAACGTTGTTTATGCAGTTGCTGATATTTCACTATCCGATTTTAACTGATTACTTCGCTGGTGAAGCACTACCTAAACCTACAGTACCAATTCGTAACATGCACGACTAGGTAGGTACGAGTAGTAGGTAGAGGTACTCTCAGTATGTTTATGTTATGTACCTAACCTAGACATTACCAACACAATTTATGTGCGTAGGTAAGGCAGTAACGATAGACTTATGTCGCGTCGCGTCGCCATTTCTAATTTGAACCAGTAAGTTGACGCGCTGATACCGGCGCGGCGCGGCGCCGGCCGTGTACTATACAGTAGGTAACAAGTGTTAATTACCTACATCTATAGCTAGGTAATACTCGTAAACGAGTAAAAATACTGATCTTACCATTCTGATTTGCTCAAAATGTTGTTGCAGCGTTTCTTGCGCCTGCGTCACATAATAATCGTTGTGCGAACTATAGTTTTGTTGTTGTTGTTGTTGTTGTTGCTGCTGCTGCTGCTGATGATGATGATGATGATGCTGTTGTTGCAAACTGCTGCTACCACTGACCGAATTGCAGGATGAAGTAGGACTTTGCGGAGCGCTACTATACGGACTAGCATTATTGTATTGCTGCGAACGTTATAAAACACATCATACCATCAGCGTGAAGGGTAAATTACATAAATGTACTTATGGTAGCTACAGGTACACATATACACGTTACGTGGGGGGGGGAGAAGAGTACAAATACCTAATGAAAGTAAATTTACTTGAAATAGGTACATAAGTAACCGAAAGCTGGGACCGGTCCCAAAAGTAAGCATGTGTAGGTTTCCCTCAAGTTTGAAAAAAAAAAAAAACATTCTGCCTATCCGCATAGGGCACAGCGACAGCTCCAAAGTTGATATGAAGATTGCGTACTTTTGAGCTTTCTCTTCGCACTACCATAGGTACGCTATATGCGGATAGGCTGACTGGCTGACTAATTTTTTTCAAACTGAGGTTTCCAGTACCAGTACCTACTTGAAGTGTTCAACAAATGAATGATGGAAATGCAAAAATCTGTTTCCAAAAACACTCCGAAAATGATTGAACTTCGTCCACAAACAATTTTCGCAAATTTTAAATTTTCGTCCACCTCCTGTAAAAGGCGTTGCCTCGGTTGCCTGATTTCAATTTCATGTAGATAATTTCACTTAGCACTCCAAGCGGACTTTTTTTTTGTTCTTCCTAAGGGAATATCCAATGAAACTCTTTCTTTTCGATTAACCGAATATTCACATTTGAATGATGGAAATGCAAACCGCCCAAACCGTAAGTGACCCCTTTTTTTTGTTTTGTTTTCAATAGATTTTCTTTACGCAAGGCGTACTTGTACCAACGGCAATGCACACCAAGTGCCAGAATTCATTTCATTTGACGGCTAATCAGTTCCTACTTCTCCCTTACGAGAGCCCGTCCGTTATACGTACACCACTCATTGCCGATCTAATTCTATATATTATTTTTCTGCAAAATAACATTTCTGGCACTTGGTGCGTTTTGCATTTCCATCATTCATTTGTTGAACGCTTCAAGTAGGTACCAGTACTGGATACCCCAAGCCTTTATCCGCATATAGCACATGGTAGTGCAAAGAGAAAGCTCAAAGGTACACAATGTTCATCAACTTTGGAGCTGTCGCTGTGCTCAACTGTACCCTATGCGGATAGGCAGAATGATTTTTTTTTTTTCCAAACTAAGGGAAACCGGCCAGCTTTCGGTTACCTATTTCAAGTAAATTTCAGTAGGTTCAACACTTGCACTAAAAGAGGAAGGTTCACAGAGCTGTTCTGTCCCTGAAAACATCAACGAAAGACGATTCACTTTGACATTTATGATGCGAATATCAAAATTCCAGGTGGCAGGGTGCTTGTTTCAAAATTTAGCTTAGGTCTGTGTGATCAAAAGTTTGACTTTTATCTGTACTTTTACACGGGTTCCAAATGGAGGAAAATCACCATTTTTATTGGTGTTACCTGCCTAGGCAAAAAGTGCAATGTACACATGTTTCGGTTCTTTCTGCATGCACCATCACTTGATCACATCACACGATCATTTCGCAGAAAAAATTTTTCTCAATTTGAAACACAACACACGCGTAAAAATCGGCGCGAAATCGAAATTTTGATCGCATACAGGCCTAAATCATTTCCAGCGATCGATCTGGAATTTGGATATTCGCGTCACGGACAACAAATTAGACCATCTTTCATCAATATTTCAAGGAGATGGTTCAGCGATCTGCATTAGTATATGTGACCCGCTCCGAGAAAACGTACCTTATGGAAGAAAAAATGAATTTTGAGTTTTTTACGGATTCTGGTAGATAAAAGTATGTAGAATCAGATGGGCTAGGTATTTTTCTTCAAAAAAATTTTTTTCATGCCAAATAACGTATGCCAAAATGACCAAAAAATCCAAAAATGACAAAAAAATTGATTTTTTTTTTAAATCTAAAAATTAATTGTTTTTTAATGTACAGCCGAAATTTGGCGACCTGACGTCTCGAAACATCGACGTAAATCGATTCCCAAGATATGAATTGACTAATGTATCTTTGTTACAGCGTTGCGTTTGTGTCTGAATTTCCTGAATTTAGCGCTACTTACGGGCAAAAAAAAGCTGAAAATTTGCATATGACGTCAGGACACCCACAGCCAATCATAGCAAGGCTTACAAGAAAATTTCACCCACATTCGCGCCACTTATATTAGTTCAAACTTTAAAATGCGTTTTTCTCAAAATCATATTTTCTTCCATAAGGTACGTTTTCTCGGAGCGGGTCACATATAGGTAAGGTGGAGGTATGAGGTGCCTAGTACCTACTCATAATCTCGCCCAGAATTCAGCTACGTATGTATTAGGGTACATCTAATGCATATCTTTACTCAAAGATTGATAGGCGGTCTCATTTCTTCTATTTTCACTTTTTTGCGGATGTTAGATAACAAAGTACAAGTAGGTATAAGTACCGACTACCAAGTGCTCGATTAATTCTTGCTCCTCCCCCACCCCCCTTACTTTTTGTGGTATAAATCGTAAATTGGCAATACTTTGTATTTGTTTATTTTGTTCATGATTGGACAAATTTTTGAACCGAGTATCAAGTACCAACTTACGATTTTCAACGACAAAAAGTACCGGGGAGAGCCGAAATTATAATTATGTAAGTAGGTAGAGGTACACGGTACACGCCACACTTCGCAGGGTCATCAATGAACAAAGCAAGCAAATACGGTAGCTAGGTACCCAATTTCATCGAATGTAATTCAATAGACCGTACCGAAATTAACAAAAACGAAAAGTGAACGATCCTCAACACTTACTTTAATATTCAAAATCGGAGACGACTGAGGACTAGGTCTGCTAATCGTCTGCGGAGATCTGTACGAAGTAAGCGAATTTCTGTGCTGCAAATGACAAAAACCGTACAATTCGTAGGTACCTAGGTACATAAATAAGGTATTCGAGTGAATTTTAATACACGACGCGCACGTAGTCGAACCGGCAAACGTATACCCATTACCTATCTACCCAATCCGCAGTAGGTATCCCTATTAAATAAACATCAATATTACCTATAGGTACGTGCAGCGCGTATAATTAATCGACTATAACTGCAGAATGGACGAGGGACGATAAAAGAGAAACGCAACTACGCTACGTACACAACTACAAATATACTTTTCTTATACCAATCGTCCAAATTCAGCTATCGAGTCGCGTCGTGCATTTCCACTCCAGAGGTAGCCAACGTATAGGTAGGTTAGGTACCTATGTGAGCTATAAAATTGCCTACAAAAGGTGGGAAAATTTTTTTGCTGGGAAGGTTTCACGAGGTAATTTTGGGTTCATCCGAGACCTTGTCATCAACATATTCGTCCAGAGTGTTTATGGGCAAATTTTGGCCAGCAACAGAAAATCTCAATTTTTCAGCATAGATCTAATACAGAAATATTAAACCATGGACCAGGTATGTATGTATGTATGTATGTATGTATGTATGTAATTGGTACGTTCTTATCATATCTTCTTGTATCAAGTCGCCAACGAAGACAGAGATACCCAAGTACCTAGACCTACCACCTACACGCAGGTGCAGCTACGTGCTTTGTATACTTACGTTCAAGATATTGGAGTCGGACGCGGATATTTCGACAGGACTGACAGGCGATTGCCGCTGCGGGGATTGTGTCTGTTGGTGATAAGTATATTGAGGAGGTCGCTGTGACTGCTGCATCTGTTGTGCCTGGTGCTGATGACTCGACGGCATTTGCTGTTGTAAAATTTGTTTCGGTAGCTGCGACTGTTGTTGTTGTTGTTGTTGTTGTTGTTGTTGCGGCGGCGGCGGCGGTTGTGGCGGATGATGATTTAATGGCTGTTGCTTATGCAATTGTTGTTGTTGTTGCTGTTGATGCTGCTGCTGCTGCTGATGATGATGATTATGATGAGGCGGAAGCTGCTGTTGTTGTTGCATGGGATAATTACTCGACTCCACTGGACTGCTTTCAAGTATATTATAGCTTTGCTGCAAAAAAAAGAGACAAAAATACGTTGCTTAACGTACAGTAATAAAAAGTAGAAAGAAAGGACGCAGGCAAGAAGGCGGGCAGACAGGTAAGTAGGCAAGCAAGCAAGAGTAAAAGAAAGTAAGTAAATAAAGAATTTATTACTAATATTGTACAGCATACAATCAATCAGCAAGCAAGTTAGTCAGTCAGTCAGTCAGTCAGTCAGTCAGTAAGTAAGTAATGGGTAAGTAGGTTAGTGTATCTACATACGTAGATAATCAGTAGGTATAAGTGTTTGTAGGTAGGTACAGGTACAAGGTACAGGTACAAGGTACAGGTACAGGTACAGGTACAGGTATAGGTATAGGTATAGGTATAGAATTCACTGTTCATATTAGCATCGACGTGGATTTTGTTCAAAAACGAACACACGTACCTATGTAATATATTAAGTAGGATACAGGATACACGTGCTCGAAAATTAGGCAAACACAAACGCCAGTCAAAATACGCATAAATATAACCGTGTACCTAGACCTACCTACCTATACACCTAGACCTACGGTAGCTACGCATCTGAACACTTGATGCACGTACTTGGCACTCTGAAAACGTCCAGCATACCTTTTGCGCCGTACAAGTACATATGTATGTATTATGTAGCGACAACATAACTAACGAGTAGGTACATAGTACATACCTACGTAGCGTACATATGTATCTTGGTAAGGTACGTGGATGTATGCATGCACTTATACTTACTTAGGCCCACCGCTTCGTACCTCGCACCTAGGTACCTCTACCTACCTACTTACCAACTATGAGTTGGGTAAAATTATCTAGTGTACTAACCTTACGCATATATCCCGAATTCGAATACGGCACTGACAAATGATTCTGCAAAAAACACACGGGCACAAATCTATGACTACGTGCTAAACAAAGCGATCACACTAATACCGTAGAAGACGGTACGTCTACGTAGTTACTACGTTAGTCAGTAACGCACTACAATATAATTACATTTATTCGTAGATATCTACCCTACGCAAAATTTTCCGTTTTTTTTTTCTTCGTTTTTTGTTTGTTTGTTTGTTCGTTCGTTCGTTCGCTCATTTCTTTCAAATGTAAATACCTACCTAACGTGATTTCAAGCTCAACAGCAAGTAGGTAGGTAGGCAGATAGGTAGGCAGGTACCTACATTTATTAGTCGCTCTCGGTACGCACTATACAGACACAAGAGAGTACGGCGCAGGTGTACGTAATAGTAGTGGCGATGGCGCGGCGTAGCCAGAAATTTCTCATTGTGTGGGGGGGGGGGGGGGTGGTGGTGGTGGTGGTGGTGTCCGAACTTCCGAATTTTTGGTCCATCTTTTCACCGTTCCCCCCTCAACACTATGAGAACACAGTAAATTCATAATTTGAAACATTTTCATTCATAAATGTATCGAGAAATCACAATTACATGGGTGTTATGAAGTTCTTATACCATTTTCATAAAATATGTATCTATTTCTTCTACATATATTATAAGGCGAAAGAGCTTTGGCTTTTTGCTTCCTTTTGCCGGTCCCACGAACTATTCGCGATGGGAAAAAGGGTAGGTATTTAAAGAGAAAAGTAAACCTACAACTACGCCGCGCCGCGCCGATGAAAATAAACCAATTCAAATTAAGAGAATGTACCTACTACCTACAGTACAGTATAGTACAGTACAGTACGGTACGGTACGGGTACAGTACCAGGTAGTCACCTGACCCAGCCTAACCAAACCTCAAACCTGTAACCTGTAACCTGTAACCTGTAACCTGTAAGGTACACGTAAATGTAGGTATAAGTAAATGTTAAGGTTAAGTCGATCTGCATAGCACAAAGCGGATTTAGGCATGTACATTGTACATACATAGTACATAACATACTTGGGTCTAATGTTTGTTTCGTTCGAGTAAGAAGTAAGTACACCACAGATCACATACTACATACATTACATATGTACGTAAGTAAAGTATATGTACTAGGTAATAGGTATTTGTAGGTACTATGCGCGGGTAGATGGGAGGTGCGTACACGCAGCTACGTTACATAAGCGTAGGTAGGTATTTTCATTTTTCTAGGTACCGTTTCATGGTTGAACTTACCGAAACTCCAGGACTCGGAGGACTAACGGAAGCGTAGGACGGCGGACCTGATGATTCGTGAGGCGGAGTACTGCCGAACGAAAATCGTCCCGGTGTTCTAGGCGGTAATGAAGTAGGTGATAAAGTAGATGGACTAGTGCATTGCGGACTCTGCAAACAAACAGCCAAATAACATAACTACAAGTAATAGATAGGTACGCGTAAGTTAAGTACAGTAGGTACCGTAGTAGGTACCTCCTAGTACCTACTACCTACTACCTACTACCTGTACCTACATAAATGTATATGTACATGTACCTGCTATCTACTACGTCAGCTACGTGCCGAATGCCGAATGTAGGCAATAAGTAGGTAGGTAGATAGATAGATAGATAGATGGATACGCAGTACGTGGTACACCTCCTACAATAGGTGTGTAATGTATACTACGTACTTGGCTGCTTACGTTAGTACTTACTACATAGTATGTACATATGTAGATGTATACCTACTGTGCTGACTAGGTTAATTACTACATGTAAGTACATGAATGAGAGTAGGTACAGGTACACGCCTCTACGTATTGAACAACGTATCACAAGCCCACACTTTTGTACCTGTACTACATAGTACTCCTATCTACAACATTATCTACGTAGTATGTACGTTTGTATGTAATGTACGCACGTACGTTACGTATAGGTAGTTAGGTACCTAATGTAGGCTCTACTCTACATAGCCACAGCCAGCACCAATAATACTCTTTCGCTACCGACGCCGACGCGACGCTGAGGCATACGTGTGACACCGCTTTTTCGTTCCCACAGACCGTACCTAGACTACATGGACCGCTACATGAAAAGGATGGGGTGGAAGAACGAATCTGGCAGATCCAGCATTGTTTGAAACGAAATGCAATGCAATAGTGTTAGCTTAGCACCAACCAGAGATGACGCTATTCTCCCAAATTTTTGAATCGAACTCATCTTTCGCGAGATCCGTCGATGTTTCTGAATCCGCGATTCCTTAGCTGCGATTCGTTCTGAATAGAGAATCCGATTCATTTTAACAGAATTGTGATTCCCTAAACTTCTGCGATTCTTTTTCTTTCAATTTTCACAAAAATCGTTGTAAAAATGAAAAATTTTGAAAATAATTGAAAAAAAAAAATGAAAGAAAACATTTAAAAAAATTTATACCGTGTGGTGTGCTTTTTGTCCACAATTTTACAGAGTATAACAAATTATGTATTTCATTTTTTTAATTTTAAAAACGTAAAAGAAAAAGAATTGCAAAAAGGCAAAATTGAATCGCAGGTGTTTAATTTGCGATTCCTCAAAATGCAGGAATCGGTTTTCCTAAAATGAGGTTATTCTCCATTAAATTGGAATCGGATTCGACGCGCGATTCACTAGGCGGTTTTTTTCTGCGATTCGAATCGTGTCTATAATTTTGAAGTGGCGCATGCGCACAAGGATCCGTATCAGGGACCGCTAGAATAGCTTCTTCACAAATACGTTCAAATCCCCGCGGAAGTAGCCATCCTTCCAGACTAACTTAAGGCCCGTATTCATAGACAAAACTCATACTCAACTCAAGTACCAAGGAATGCTCAAGTACTCAAAAACCTATATACTAATCCTTTGTTCAAGTATAGGTTTTTCCACACTCGAGTATTCCTTGGCACTCAAGTATTGGCTATGAATACCGGCCTTACCCTTAAAAAAATGAGTCTGGCGTGTTTTCAGTACCTATATTATATACGTATATACTTACATATAATTGCCCGCGACCGTACTATGTCAGCCACTTTTCATATGTATTCGAAAATTTCCAATTTTTTTCAAATTTGTCTCAATCCTGTGCTAATTGATTAATCGAAATTCCAATTGCAGATTCATTCTTAGCAACACAAAATTCACCTTGGCAAAAAAAAAAATGGCGTTTCTACATAAAGATTTTTGAAAACAAACAGCAAAATTTTCTTTGTTATTACAAATTTTGAAACAGTGTCCTAATGAAAAAAATAGCTGCACTCGAATAAAAATTAATTTTTAAGTGTTGCGAACTGTGGTGGAAGTTTTTGGAAACAGGTGGCTGACTTTGTATGTAGAATTAACCTACAAAGTGGCTGACATATCCGGATATTACTACCTATTTATATGTATATTGTATACGTCAATTTTAGTTGGTTGTTCTGAAGCAGCCGGAGGCGGCCGCCTTCACAAGTTTCAAAGGTAGTATATGTACTTGACTTACCGCACTACTATAAGTAGAACTTTGATGATCATCTTGATCCAAAGGAGTGTGGATGGGCGAAGAAAACTGGAAGCTCGTCAAGTCAGGCAGAGAACCGGTATTACTATTATTGATGGGTATCTGGATGGTACCGGGTTCTTGTTGCGACGGGAAAATGCTGCGCGAAACATCATTAATTCATTACAAAACAGGAATCAGCTGCAATAGGTAGGTAATAACTAGGTACGAAACGAAGGGGTTAAGATTTTTATAAATCTGGACTAGACCTACACAACAAACGTACGTATCCGAAAAACGTAAAGAGGAAAGGGAAGAAGCCGACATTCAAAAAGTTTGTACGGACCCCATTCCCACCCCCCTCCTCCACCCAAAAAAAAGAAACAGAAAAAGATTGGAACATTTTCAACCATCTTCCTCCTCCTACCATCTCTCGACTCGACTAACAATTTTCTGCCAAAAGCAGTTTCAAGGCCGGTATTCATAGACAATACTCAAAAGTACCAAGGAAAACTTCACGTACGTACGCAAAAACCTACACTTACTAATCTTTTGTCAAGTATAGGTTTTTGCGTACTCAAGTTTTGTCTATGAATACGGGCCTAAAAGTGCACCTCCATTTTATACAAAGTTTTAAAAAAATCATAGTGCTCGTCTTTTTATTTTAGTCGATCCAAAAAAAAAAAAAAAAAAAAAAACAGGCGTACCATTGGCTTAAACTCCCTGTCTTCGCCGCTTATTTCAGGGATGCACTTGTATTGTTCTAAACTGATCTATGAAGCTTAACTCCGACACGAACATTAAACCATCCCATCATTTTTTTGCACTCTGTGATGGAGTAATTTCTACTAAACTTTGTCGATTCGACCGTTCAACCATCTTAGAAATCGAATTAGGTAAATATATGTAATATTTTTTTCAACGAGAATATACCCACGACAGTTATAAAAAATGTCACAGACACAAAAAAAAAAAAAAAATACAATTTCAGCGACGAACTACTGCACAATTAATGCAAATTTCGCTTTAGATCGACGATCCAGTTTTTGTTTCTGTCCCAGTGGGATAAATTTTGCCTCTGCTGGAACTTTTAGCAATTTTGATCGGATCAGCATTCCATCAATATGCTTACTGTTAACTGTTTTTAAAAATACGGGCATGTGCAGCTGAACTGGTGTATACTTGTGCGAGATTAATTGTGATTATCCAAACATAATGTGTAAGTTTCTTGAACTCATCAAAATTTGGCCAACTTTCCATACAACTTTTAAAGACATCCAGTGCTTCGGAGGAGGTGGATCGCCCACTCACTTTCGATGAAACGTAAAACACATCTTCATTTTTATCTCTCAACATTTTATATTTTCGTTGTGATAAGTAATTGTGGCATTCAGGTACAACATCGCCGCAAATGTCAAAATTGAGTTATTGCCATATTCTGAAACTAGATAAAATCACCTTTCAAATGAGCTATTAGCGAGCCTTTTTCGTGAAAAACTCACGGATTTATGACAGTTTGAAAATTGAAGTTGAAAGAACATATTTTCGAGAAAAACGCATTTTAAAAAAAAGTCAACATTGTCGGAGAGTTACCTATTACCACATTCTGAAACTACATAAAATTACCTTTCAAATGAGCTATTGGTGACCTTTTTTCATGCAAAATTTCCCGTTTTACGACAATTTTAAACTTGAAAATGAAAAAACGTAGTTTTGGAAAAACTTGCGTTTTCTTGAAATCAACTTTGCGGCAATGTTGTACCTTTTCTTGTGGAATGCCACGTATAATTTTACGTCGCCTAATAAATATTTTTAGCGTGATGATATTTAAATCTGTCGTTCAAACTTTGTCGTGTATTTTTTAAAACCAGTCGTTACCAGAAGTAATGTTGTCGTTTTTTTCTGTGGTGGAAACCTATATTTTCTGTCGTGCTGTTATAAATTCCCCAAAGGTTTTCAATAATGTATCTCTGAAACAAGAATGATGACCCAAAAGCTACCTAAAGAATAAATATTAAGTATCGCGTGCCTTCGTTATGCAATAGTTCACAATTACCACAATCTCACCCGTCACCCCTAAAGGCGAACTTTGCCCAAAAAAATCGCATCCCTTCAATGCCAACTCCAGCCAACTCCTAGCGCATCATGCAAGTAGGTATTGGTATATGATATGATGGTACGTGGTATGGGCAAAGAACACTCAACGTTAGTATGTAATGTGTAATGTATCTAGGTAAGGTCCTTTTTTTACTGTTGTAGACCACCATACAGAAAGCATGGGAAATAAAAAGAGGGTAGTCTCAGAGGCTAGGAATTATTGAGGTGCTCTATACATAGGTATGGGGTTTTTTTGGAGAGGGAGAGGAGGAGGGTACTTACTTGATATCTGGTATACTGTTAGGTACGTCGCAACACGATCTGGGTCTTTTATCCGACGATACAGAAAGATGTCGTGTTCTCGATGGATCATAATGCTGGCGATTATCCAACGCGGTAACTGAAAAAAAAAAAACCGTACGTTTCAAGCAGTATTTCGCACAGTAGGTATAAGTAGTGTGCCTATTTACTGAAATTAGTAGGTACTAGGTACATATATACCAGAGTTGGGGTAACGACATTTTTTCGTAATAATTGAAATTGAAATTAATTGGTTTTCAACACAAAATGATATAGAAACAGAATTTTACATAGGCCCTATACGTGATAACGCAAGCGGGTTAGCGGGCACGTGGATTAGGTATTATTAAAATAATAATGATACCAAATGTTTTTTTTATGTAACGCAGTTTGGAATTCAAATTCATGGTTTCTAACGGATTTTTTATGTGAAAATTCACTGTATTTTCACTACTTTTTTCATACCTTTCATCGCCATTTTTTTCCAAAAAAACCTCCTCCCTCCCCCCCCCCAAAAAAAAAGAAAAGATCACATTCGCTACAGAAAATTTCAAATTGGAAAAGAATCTTTTTCAAAACCCAAAAACAGAACCTCAGCAGGACGTTCAGCACGACGCGACCAAAAAGCAGTGGCGATTTTGGAAAGTTGGAAAGGAAAATCGAGGAAGTCTGAAACTAGAAAGAAACTAAACATCTTTCAAAATCTTTCAAATACGAATTATTGCGATTAAATAACTGCTCAAAATTAAGTTCACCTTTTTCGTATTTTTATTACTTTTTAAAAATTTCTTCAGTTATTCATTTCGTTTGGAAAACATTTTGATAAACATGATGTTGAAGAAAATCTTTGAAATTTGGTTATTTTCTAATATTTTTTTCCAATTAAATTTTGAAATTATTTTCCTTTTTTAAAAATTGAATTTCAACTTCACGTTTTTAAAAAAAAAAAAATTATGAGTAAATAATTGGAAAGAATTTTCAAGAGCATAAAATTGAAAAACAAGTGGAAATAACCAAATTTAGGTTTGAAATAATTTTATTAAAGTAAATATTAGAAATTAGATGAAAGAAATTTAGGCTTGAAAAAATTTGGAATCAATTCAAACTTAGGTACCGTACATCGTATGGTCTGGTTTTAGAAAAAAAATTAATTTGATTTTCCATTTTTTTGAGTACATTTACCTAGAAATTAATCTTGGAGAAAAAAGACAATGGCACACTTTTCGTTGTTTAATCAGTCAATTTTCAGTTTTTTCACTGATTCAGATTTAGAGAGTATACGCTATGAAAGTTAAATATTATTCCTGCTCCGCAGCATACGAAAGTACACCAATGTAGACGTAGAGTAGACTACTTTTCATCACACTACACTAGTGCACACTATGAATTGATTCGTTTTCGATTGAAAAAAAAAAAAAAAAAAAAAAACTTGCAAGAGTATTGATAGAATTTTTTAAAAAGCTTCTTCAAGTGTGTAAAGAAAAAATCTTACACAGGAGTTGAGAGTGAACTAAGTATTCCTTGTCTTGTGCGATGGCTTCACTCGTCTTCGGCTCTTTCGCCAACATTCGCACTCGACAAGAAATGGTTCACATTCACCTCCTACACTGTAATATACTATTGCATCACAGACATAGTTGTCAGTACCTAGTACCTACGACAAGCATTTCCATGTTCATACAGGTTGAATGAACGACAAACAATGTTATGTTTCACGTCAGATTAAGCCTGACAGAAAAGTATTTATGAACGACGGCGGAATCTTTTTTTGAGATGAAAAATACTCACGACCGACCAAAAGATTTCATACACAACGGAACATTATCTGTTTGATTGTCGTCAGTGTGACACCAAACTTTGAAATTTTTTCATGAAAAATTATGCGTTGTAAAATTACTTTTCCAAGTCCGTCATGTCAGGGGTAAATTGAATTATGTTTCGGATTTTAGTGCTCTAACACACACACACACACACACACACACACACACACATCTACCCATGACACAACAGTATATAAACTTTATCACGTTCGTATTAAGCAGTACCTAAATAGTACGTAGGTAAGTACCTCGTCTTTGAGATCCTGGACTGTGGAGAGTATTACTCGGGTTTTGAACACTCTGGTGAAGTGCCGAATCGGAATTGGTTCTACGCCAACTTAGATCCGTTGAAGGTGGCGATAAATACGGGCCGCAAGAATAGGGCGAAGTATCGATCCTTTTCTCGACGGGTTTCGAACGCATCGGTCCCACTGAACCAACACTGCGACCTCTTTCTCGCGATCCCGTTGCGGCGGCGGCGGCGGTGGTCGAATCCACTCTGCTGCAGTGCATCTCTTCCAAATTACTACGGACCGGCTGAAAATTCAATCGACATTCCGTATTAATTACCTACCAAAAATATAGGCATTGCCGCACGAGATACCTATTCAGTATTCACGTCTTAGGTCTCATGACCAGGTTCACTTCCCAAGATGGTATAAGCTAAGCTAACGTACATAGGTAGGGTGTAGGTATAGGTACATAGGTCTAGGCGTATCGGTAGAAAGTAAAAAGTATAGACCTAAGCAGACTACATTACAGCATAATATGAAATATGCCAATGAGTACTCTCTTAATTTGAATCAGTCAAAAATGACTGATTAAAATCGACAAAATCAAGTCACTGTAGGAATCAGTAAAAATAAAATTTCACTGGTTCAATCAGTGGAATTTTTATTTACTGATTCAATAATGAAAATTCACTGATTGAAATCAGTGAATTTTCATTATTGAATCAGTAAAACCAAAATTTCACTGATTGAATCAGTAATCAATCAACAATTGAATCAGTGAAATTGTATTTTTACTGATTCAGTAGTGAAAATTCACTGATTGAATCGTAACTTTTTTCACTGATTCCTACAGTGACTTGATTTTGTCGATTTTAATCAGTCATTTTTGGCTGATTCAAATTAAGAGAGTACTGGGACTGGGAATATGAAAAACCTGATCATTTTTAGGTGGGAATTATAATAATATCAAACGTAGGTATTATTATTCATGTTCTTCATTTCGAATCCGAAACTAGATTCTTTTTCAATGCCAACAATTCAATTAAGTTTCAAACTACAGATACTCTCTAAATCTGAATCAGTCAAAGAACTGAAAATTCACTGATTAAACAGCGAAAAGTGTGCAACTATTAATCAGTGAAATTTGACTGTCAATCAGTGAAAAATTACTATGATTCAATTAGTGAATTTTCATTTTTGAATCAGTAATCTTTTTTCAACTACTGAAATGAATCAGTAAATTACAATTTTTTTTTACCGATTCAAAAATGAAAATTCACTGATTTCTTCAGTTGCACACTTTTGTCTTATTAATCAGTGAATTTTGACTGATTCAAGTTTAGAGAGTATATATATATTTTTCGGATTTCCTTCGAGGAATATTTTCCGCCAAAGCATTACGGAAACGGTGTATTAGGAAAGAGAAGTGCAGCGTGTACGACGGTTTTTCTGCAAAAATTCTCGGATGACGTCAAAAACTTTTGTACGCTTTTTCACTAATTTGATGTTTTTGGACTGTTGCACGTGACTACTTAGTACCTACTCTCTAAATCTGAATCAGTTAAAAAACTGAAAATTTACTGATTAAACAGCGAAAGTGCGCAACTGTCAATCAGTGAAAAATTACCGATTCAATTGATGAATTTTCTTTTTTGAATCAGTAATTTTTTTTCAACTACTGAAATGAATCAGTAAAAATTTTTATTCACAAATTTAATCAGTAAATTAAAATTTTTACCAATTTCAAAATGAAAATTCACCGATTAAATCGGTAAAATTTTCACTGATTTCTTCAGTTGCACACTTTTGTCTTATTAATCAGTGAATTTTAATGATTCAAATTTAGAGAGTACAATTAAATGATTCAAAAATTCCAATTTTGAAATGTATCGATGGGGGGGGGGGGGAGGGGGTGTCACTTCTATAGTGTCCATACCAATTTTGAGCTCAATTGAGCGAAAAATGTATCTGCTACAAAGAAAAATGTCAGAGAAAGTGCAAAAAAGTACATATTTCTTCAAAAAAATCTATTAGACGTAGAAAAAAACATTGTAAAGTCCGTCAATAAATGCCTAAATGTAATATGGGAACTTACCGGGTGCCCGATTAATTGTGGACTCCCCTTACACTTTTTGGTGTTAAAAATCGTAAGTTGGTAAAACTTTATTTAAATTGTCCAATGTCCAATCATAAACAAAATAAACAAATACAAAATATTGCCAACTTACGATTTTTACCACAAAAAGTACAAGGGGAGTCCAGAATTAATCGAGCACCCGGTACATCACAATTCCCACCACTCAAACTTGAAAGTTTTGGTAGAAATTTAAAGAAATTAGAAAAAAAAAAGTAATTCAAATTTTAAAAAATAACTTAATTTTTAGAGCTTTTAAACTCACTCCAGCCGGGAGAAATGCTATTTATCAAAATGTATGCAATGTATCGAAATGATTCATATAGGTCATTGTATTTATCACAGAACTCCACATTAAAATAATTTTTTGCGGAAAATTCACACATCAAACTGAATTTTCGCAAGAGAAGTTTAAACACACCACTTTTTCAAGGAAAATTTTAGTCAACTTTTGGCGGACTGTAAATAAATGATAACACGTTATTTTGGTTAGATCAACACTTCTGGGTGTTGTTTCATGTCTGGTCAATGTATCTACCAAGCCTCTGTAGCCAAAATTCCATTATAGTATGAGCTAGAGCATTTGGAAATGAAAATCTCGTATTTTCAAAGTCACCCCGGAGTTTCAAAGTCGCCCCAAATTACGACATCTTGGTTGAAAGAAGGAGGAAGAGATATTTTGCAATATCTGCGAAATTACTAGAAAAAAACGTATTAAAAAAACGTATTATGAGAATTCTCAGTCAATTTTTAACCCTCATTTCTTACGAAGGGACTCAAAATTTTTTGAAAAAAGAAAAACGAAATTTTATCAACATACAATATTGAATCATAAACGCTCTGTGCTCCATCTTTCCTCTTCATAGCTCATAACTTTCGCTACTTCTACGCATATCTAGCACACTGTAATCTCTGTTATGATTATTATGGGTTTTTTTGTACCTACTTTCTTATGTACGTTTATCTTCTAGTACATCTCCTCCCGTTCATAAACGTACGGTAAATTGTATTCCTTTTTACACCATTACAAATCATTTTGAACCAACGAACAAAAAAAAAAAGAAAAAAAAGACCGGTAAAAGGCAGAGGTATATGCGAATAAGGTACCCCAGGTGGTGTGGGCTGTAGGAATGCAAAGCACCTGACGGTGCGGTGCGGTGCGGTGCGGTGCGGTACGGCACGGCACGGCACGGCACTAGCACTGAAATGAGGTCATTGCGCCGCGGCATCGTATCCAACACCCGAATGGAACACTCAATGAAAGAATGAAAATCATTCGGAAAATGAATCGAACAAGGGGTAACTCATACACATAATGCCTACTGGAACTGCACGTACACGCATTTTCAGAATGTATGGTAAGTGTTGGTAAGCATCATCGTAGTCGGTGTTGTATGTATAGTTGGTCAAGTAGGATTTCAGCCAGTGCCGGTGGTGGTAGTTAGTTACTTTCGACCTACTAACCTACATTATGGACTCAAATAAGAAATAACGCAACGGAATGTGTAACGCAGCATCGCGTCGCATCCCATCACGCATTCGTCGGCGGGTTGTTAATGATGAAAGGAAGAGGTGAAGGAGAGGATGGGGAGGGAGGGAGGGAGGGAGGGAGAGAGATAGTTTGTGAAATGCGATAAAATACATTGAACCGCAGCGCGCAGACGAATAGACGAATAGGTAAAAACATAGGTCAGTCTTGACACGACGCGACGTGCGTCTGGAGGTAAGTATGTACCTAAGTATCTACTACCTAGCTACCTACCTTTTTTTTTTCTAAATGTATATTTGATGAATATAAGGTACAATGCTCCAAAGTTCACACCACTCCCTCACATACCAAAGGTTTATAAAGGGAGGGGTGGAACATTTGGATTGTTGAAAAGAATACGTAGTAACCAAAACTAAGCAGGAGTAAATTACAACTACCTACCTACCTACCTACCTACCTACTACATCTACTTGAGGAAGTATACAAAACTGCACCCTTCAAGTGGTATATGGTACATTGGACCTCTATGACCACAGTTGGGAAGAGCCGAAGAGGATAGATCGGTCGGTTTCGGTTTCGGATGCAGAGTACTGGGAATTGAGTAGGTACATGGTACAGTCAGGGCTGCGAGAACGACCGAAGAACGAGAAAGAAAAACAAAAGAATAGAGCATCTTGTTAGACACCCTGCCCACCAAGCTGTCAATAAATATTGTCAAGTTTTTAGAAATTCATTTTTCTTTTCTGATTTCGTGAACCGCATCGTGTTGAATTTCCGAGAGCCAATTTCATTCCTCAACACAAAAGAGTACAGATGCATTTACGAAAAATGAACGTGTTTTTTGCTTTAAAGAAAAAATCTTAGAACATGGATATGTCAATAAGATGTATGATGGTTTTTTTGTTCTTGGAAAACTCTCAGGGGCATGTAATCTGATCAGCTGTTTGTTCTCCTGCTTGCTTTTCAATTATTTTCAAGAATTAGATGTAGGAAATGCACTCTACTTCTACACCATTATGCCTCTACCAGAGTAATACATCTTTCAAACTACTATCTCTCAAACAATAATTTTGCAGCAATCTTTCCCAGCTTTCTGTCTAATCTTCCATCCAACATTCCACCTAACACTCCATTCAACTTCCTTGAGTCTAACATAATGTCATTATACATATCTTAATTTAAAAATGCGACCAGATTTCCAATCAAATTTCAAACCAACTTTCCAGCTATCTTTCTAATCTCAGACTATCTTTCAGATTGACTTTTCAACCAATTATTTAAGCAAATTTGTGATCAAATTTTCAACCAACTTTCCAATTATCCTTACTTTCAGATCAACTTTCCATCCACCTTTCTGATTTCCAACTATCTTCCCAACTGACTTTTCAACCAAATCGCTGACCAAATTTTTGACCAAATGTCCGATTGACTTTCCAACCATCTTTCTGATAACTTTTCTACCGGCTTTTCAACCTGCTTTTTGACTAGCTTTTCGACCACCTTTCAACTGGGTTTTCGACCAACTTTTCAACTAACTTTACGATTGACTTTTCAAACAACTTTTTGACTGGCTTTTTGACTGACTTGACTTTCTTACTGACTTTTCAAATATCTTTGAACCAAGTATTATGTAATATCATCATAAGTATGCTCATCTGAAATTTCTTTTTTCCAAGTTTTTTTAAGCCTTATTATAATGTCATTATATTTTAATCCAAAAACATTTCTTTACATTATGTATCAAATAGATTTTCCGATTTCTCAAATAAACTTTTCGATTCATCAAATCATCTTTTCAATTTATCGAATCGACTCTCCGATTTAATGACTTTCTGATTTATTAAATTGACTTTCCAATTTATTGAATTGAATTTCTGATTAATCGAACTGACTCTCCGATTTATCCAATCAACTTTCGAATTTATCAAATAGACTTTCCGATTTATCGAATTGACTTTCCAGTTTATCGACTTTTTGATTTATCGAGTTCTTGATTTGTCAAATTGACTTTCCAATTCAAACATTGACTCTTCGATTTATCAAATTGACTTTCAGATTTATCGAATCAACTTCGAATTCCCGATTGAATTTCCAATCAAATTTCCGATCGAATTTCTGATCAAATTTCCATTCGAATTTCCGATTGAATTTCTGATCGAATCAACTTCGAATTTCCGATCAAATCAACTTCAAATTCCCGATCAAATTTTCAAATTGCATTTCCGGATTGAATTTCCCGACTTTTTGACCCACTTTTTGATCGACTCTTCCACCGACTTTTCAACCGATTTTTTCACTGACTTTTCTTACACAATATCATCATATGCTCATCTGAAATATCTTTTTCCCAAGTTTTTTTATGCCTTACATAATGTCATTATGTCTTCATCCAAAAACGTTTCGTTACGTTACGTTACACCTCCAGCGTCACGTTATACTTTTCAAATTTTACCCCCCAGCCCAAAGACATATCCACGTCAAAAAAATTTTCTGTCGATTCAAAAAAGTCATACTTTATTATTATCAAGGCCCCTTCTTATTCTAGATTAATGAGAATGGCCAAAACCTCATGATGGAGTGCACCAAACTTGATTTAAAAAAATTGGAAGCGTTTTTTGCACTAAAGCAAAAATCTTAGAACATGGATAAGTCAAGTTCAGTTTTGGATAAAAAACAGTTTTTTTCAAAAAAAAAAAAGTTTTAAACTCGATTTTTTCCCTTTAAGATATCAGGTATTTCTTCTTTTGTTTTGTTTTTCATTCATATTTCTATAGTTCTTCAAATATTAGTAAGTAAGTTGAGTACCTACCAGAAAAAATGTTCTCAAATTTTGGCCACAGAAATTATCTGTTTTTTTTTTGTTCCTTATGTTAACGTACTCGACCCAGTGATCGGTATAGTGCAATCCTCAAAAAGCAAAACTCCCATTTTAGAGGTGAATTATAAGAAATTAACAGCACATTTTACCAGTTTGAAATTTTTTTGGGTAAAAGTAACCATTTCAGTTTCCAAAAAAGTTATTTTGAATAATTTTCCTCTGTAATAATTTTAAATAATCACGATTTTGTAACTAAATTCTGAAAATTGAGTTTGTACCTCTGATCGGCAAAAATTTTCCTATGTTCGGCAAAGTTGTCCCAATAATCGGTCATAGGAAAATAATGTACTTCACGTTGTTTTGAGAGAGATGTGGACATTCGCTAGTCTCCATTTTTCTTCATTAAAAATAACAAAACAATAAGTTGAATTTTAACCCTTGGTGAATATTAAATAATATGAAAATGATATTGAAACTATTTTAATTGAGGAAACAAAAATATGTACATAGGTACATCTTTATTACCTTCATAAGGTCCAAAACAGGAAATGGAATATTTATCTGTCCAGCCCTTCCTTAAAATTTTCATCACTTTCGCCACATATCCTCATATTTTATTAAAACAAATGCTCCTATGTTTGAAATTTTATTCACTGAAGGTTTTTTAAAGAGTCAGTTTCATTGAAATTACTGTTCTAGTGATCGGCACACCAATTATCGGCATATTTTAACCTGAAGTATTTTTGATTTTAATTTGTAAAAATTTGATGAACGTTGTGCCGATGACTGGTATTAGATTTTATCTCATAAAAATGAATTGGTTTCATTTTATAGATTTGAAAAAAAAAAAGATTAAATTAATTTGAATAAAATGCAAATGAATTATGGTCGCAATGTGTCAGTGATCGGCAGTAGGTATGTCGATCATTGATCCAAACACCAATTTTTTGTACCAGTGATCGGCTTCTTGTTTTTTTTGGAATATTATTAAATAAGATTTCAAGGAAGGGATTATACACTTGAAATATGTGGGAAAATGTCCCTTTATTGCATTAAAAAAACTCCAGTCCAAAATATCAATTGACTTGATTTTTAGACATGAAAATTTGAGACCATAAATAATCATGTTTTCTGAAATTCATCAACAAAAACAGGAGTTAGGTATTTCTAGCCAAAAAGAATAATTATTTTCACAGACTTGCACATATCCTAAATATTTTACATTTGTTTTATTTTGTGGACAGAAGATTCTAGTTTTAGTTGAAATATTCCCCAGGGTTAAGTGGGCTACGCCAAAAATTTTATTCTACAAATTTATAACGATGTCAATTACTGGGTATTATTTTGCAGTTGCCGATTACATATTTTTACGATCAGTATAAACAAGCGATATTTTTTAACGTGTTTTCAAAAAAAAATTACGGCCGGATACGACCTGCTATGGTCACTATAAAGTATACTATAAACGCACCTGAAGAGACCTTGTATCTTGGTGCGTTTGTTTCTCTCGAATGCCGGCACCGGCACCGTACTCGCTCATCGCGTCGCGTCACCCTTCTCTCTTCTCCTCAACACCACTCTATCACTCTCCTTCCTTCCTTCCTTCCTTCCTTCCTTCCTTCCTTCCTTCCTTCCTTCCTTCCTTCCTTTTTTCCTAACCAACATAAAGTTGACGCATCAGGTATCTGATAAAGGCCCAACGTTCTAAAGTCATCGTATCATCCCCTTCCCATTTCATCCACGATCGAAAGTGACCATTCTTAAATCTCGAACGAGAAGCTAGAAAATCGCTACGAAGTTGCGACGCCCCGCCGCGCCGCCCCCACGCCTCAACAGACCCTATTCCACGAAACGGTCGACATTTCCCATGGAGGAACGGGGGAGGGGAGGGGCGCGTTCAAGAAAAATTTAAGTTGCCGTCTACGATGTTGCCTTCGCGTATAAATAATTAAAAGTTGAATTTGTATGCGCCGCGCCGCGTACACGACACGCCGCAATACACAATATTTATGAAATGGCGCGTAACGCTTTCTCGACTTTCGCGAATTTTCAGCCAACGACATTTGTTGACGCTGTTGATGTTGCCGCTATATCGATCTGTATGGGTGCTACACCTCTAGACTTTTTAAACACGAGCTTTTCCCTTTAGTAGGTCATCGGGCCATCGCGTTTCGTTACCCTTACCACCTCCCCAACCCAAACCAGCACCGCTCCAAACACTCCTATTCTTTTCTTCTCGTCGTTAGTCGTTCGTCTTCCGTCTTCGTTTTCGTCTCTCTTCTGATCTACTATACGCTGCACTGTTGTACTCGACTCGAGTAAACTGCTCTCTGCTTTCTTCACACATCTACTTACCTTGCGCTTTTCTTTTTCCACCGCCAAGCCGACTTGAGTCGCGTCGAATGGTTTCGGTTTCAGGCTCACCTATCGCGAAAATTCGGCGCATTAATCGTCCCCAGTTCCCATTCTTACCGGCACCAATCATCCATATTTGTCGCAAATGCAGCTGCGTTGCGGCGCGGCGACTTGGACAAGGTAATTGCAATCTAGCGTTGTATGGCGCAAATATGTAGGTAGCTAAGGGTAAGGCTGGCTACACATACCGCAAGTTAGGCATAATGTTTTCAGTGATGCACTGCCTCAATTTAAATACTTGAAACCAGAGTATAAAACGATACGATAAAAATTACTCGTATCGTATCATACTAAAACGCTACCACGAGTATATTCGTTTACTCCCATGACTCATGTACTCGTTTTCTTCAAAGTTACTCGTCCTGCTGGGATGAGTAATGAGTATTAATCGTGAGTATTATCGTATCATTGATAACACAGGGGCAGGACCTCTTTTTGTAAGGATATCAGGGTACTAGGATTTACCTTTGGGTGACGTAATTTCATTGCATACGCTACCAAACAAAAGTAGTCATATTTTTTTTCAACCATACAGTACAGTACAATAATCAGACCAGTATCAATACGATACGAGTATAAAAAAATATACTCGTATCGCGAATTCACGATACAATGTACTTGTATCGTTTTATACCCTACTTGAAACCATCAGCAAGCCAAAAGTAGGCTCAACTGGTAAGATTGAATTTTTTTTCAAAATCTCCCCCCCCCCACATGCTATCCCACCGTCGGGATGCGCAAGTAGCGTAGGAAGTATGAACAGAGGCAGTTCGATCAAAAATTTTTAGGGGGGTGTGCAATTTAAAAATGCCGACTAAAAAATTCGAAATTTCCGAGTAAGAATTCAAAAATTCGAGAATTTTTGGCAATTATTACAATTAAAACCATGTGAAGCAACATTATTGAAAAGATGGAACACAATTTTTATAGATCAGTGTAATAAAAACTTGATTTGGCCCGAGCGAAGCGAAGGCGAAAATTACAAGTTCGAAGATCAATAAAACAATATTTTTAATTGATCAATTTGAATCAACAAATAGACCACTTCTACTTCAAAATTATTTGAGAAGAAATATGATCGAGCCCAGCGCAGCGAGGCCGAAGATTCTGAAAAATCGAAAAAGTGTAATGACCAATTTTGTAGAGCGTGAAATTTGCCACCTAGTACATGTAGTAATATTTATGTCGACTCGATATTACGAAAAAAAAAACACAAAGAAAACGAAAATTTCACAGCTTAAGTATAATTGCAAAAAAAAAAAAAAAAAAACAAACAATTTTTACACGTGAAGGTATAAAATACATTGGTTCGCTTTTAGATCGGAATAATTTATAGTAATATGTATTAAATTATTCCAATCTAAAAGCGAACCAATGTATATTTTATACCTACACGTGAAAACATTGTTTGTTTTTCATTTTTTTTTTTTTTTTTTGCAATTATAAGGTGTGAAATTTTCGTTTTCTCTGTGTTTTTTTTTTTTTTTTTTTTTGTAATACCGAGTCGACATAAATATTACTACATGAAGCCTCCGTCTAAAAGAGCGAAATAATATGCTCATAACGTTTCTACGACTAAAAATTAGGTTCGGTGAATGTTATTTAATTTCGAAATGTGGATTAAGGGACTATAGTGCAAGTTTGACCGTTCAAATTTTCCTGCAGTTCTCAAAAATGGAAATTGAAAATTTTCCCATGCAATTTTAATCACAAGAAGTCTTTGAAGTTTTCAAACTTTTTGTTTACAGTCCACCAGCATTATTCTGATTGGTTAATTATAACCCATCAGCGTCAACCTGATGGACTATGGTTATTCTTTAAACAAAAAGCACGAAAATTGTTAATTTAGAAACACAAGAAAAGGGTGAATGTCTTTTTTAAAATTCGAAATAAATAACACTATCGATTTTCTCGTGAAATTTTATTTCAGAAACTGTAATTAACTTTTTTTCGTGAAAATGGACTATGGTTGTTTTTTAGACGGAGGCTTCACATGTACTAGGTCTAGGTGGCAAATTTCACGCTCTACAAAATTGGTCATTACACTTTTTTTGTAGGAGGCTTAGTTTTTGCATAAAACGCGAAAAACGATTTTATGATACTCAAAAAACACAAATCTGCACATGTAAAAGCGAGGGTGGGGAAAGGAAGATGGCTTCAAATCGAAAAACCGATTGCACAGATCGATGCAGAATCTCAAATCGCACCTAGAAACCGACGTAACGAATTTTGTGGGGGGGGGAGGGGGTTCGGGGCCAAAACCGCAAAAAACCGCGTTTTTTTCGAAAATGACCCCTCTTTGAGACCCCTAGCTCCCCTCCAGAGTGACCTAGGGGGCTAAAAATTTGTGTGGAGAGGTTTCAACTCAAAAGGAACAACATATTAAAAAATGAGCAAAGTCGAAGACTATCGATTTTTTTCACTCCATCCTAATGTACATATATGGTACATATTATACTATGCGATTAAGCGTGCGCTTGCGCGCTATTGTGGCCATACGCAATACACAAACATTTTTACACACCTTCGCGCGCGCGCGCGCGCACGCACGCGCAGACACAAACGCAGACATCCAGACAATGAACTTGGCAGTGACTATGAGCGAGAACGCGAACGCGAAGGCGAACCCGAACAGGACGCAACATTCAAGGACATGTTAACTGATTTGACGAAATCGATTCAGTTTAATAAACACGGGTAGAGGGAGGTACTAGGTACGGAACCAAAACCAGCTATTCTGTGGCTGCGACTGCGTTCGCCTTGCTCGTCTTCCAAATACCTACCTACCCACCAACCTACCAACCTACCAACCTAGTACCTACTACCTACCTAGTCACGTAGTTTGTAAAAGTAAGTATTTATGCCGCCTAGTGCGCCTGCCTAGCTTTCTAGCTTCCTACATATAATAGTTGGCTACTGGCTAGGCGGCTGGGTGACTAGATGGCTAGTTGGCTACTACCATCGCACTACCAGCGAATTATGCACAAAATACATACATACACTTACACGCACACTACATTCATACCTGTTATACCTACTAACTGTGACTACATGCATACATTTGTTTGTACCGAAACGTATTATGCGTGTAGATGTGGATTTGTGGATTGCATTGGTATGTACTAAAACTATGATTTAGGAGAGCGGCGCGGCGCGGTGCGACGAGGCTATATACAATGTACCAACTACGCAACCTGTAATTTAGCATCCAAAGAACCTGGCAATCTAGGACTGCTGATTGAGTAGCGAGTAGGTAGCTAGGTACCTTACCTAAGTAGACACCGCGCCGCGCCGCGCTAGACGGTAGACATATATGTAGATCTGTGGACGGGGATTGCGGATCTGGATACTCGCAACAAAGATTACGTATCTAGCCAACTGTTAGCACCAGCTAGCTGCGTAATATGTATTTTTTTTTCCTTCAAGTACGCGATAGAAAAGAAAATCCGGTTTTTCGTACCTCGACCGATAGTCGATACCTAATATAACGAAATCAGATCGGATCGGCTATGCTGTGCCATAATGATTTACAATTTTCCATGCGATTGATATGATACGAAAAATGTAAAAACAATTAAATCATTCGATGATTTACCTATCTGGCATGCGAAGAATTTTGGAGCAGATCATCTGACAGCAGAAGAATATACCCAACACTTGGATATAAGTAGAAGTACCTAATAATACCTATCTACAGTATCTCCCTAGCCACGTTAAATCGGTAATCCCAAGGATTTGCGCACCCGCGATTAAGTACATTATGAGAATCGATTTCAAAGGGTATGGCCGGGTTAGGGGTGAATTTGGCCCTTGCTCCGATTTTCACTTTAACCCCCTTAAGTAGTGCCCCTTGATGTCAAAACATTCTAGAAAAATTTATGACCCCCCCCCCCCCCACCTTTCGGAGATATGGCCATTTTATTGGCTGATTTTCAAGAATTTTCAATTCCAACGGAAGTGAACGAAATTTCATGTTCTTTGGCACAAAGTTACATCTAGTAGAGGTGTATGTGTGATAATTTTTTCAAAATTTTTGGTGCACTTCTTCATGTTTTTTCGGCTATTTGAAGTTTTTAATCGTAAAAAACACCATATAATCGAAGAGCGACCACCCTGGAAAAATTACTTACTACAAAACGTGTTTTTTCATGTAGAATTTCGTAGTGCATCCGGTTTTGGCCGATTCTTTGAACTAAGGGCCGAAAAATGCGAAAAAACCGTACAGAAACGCTGTTATTTTAGCAAATTTTTCAAATTTTTAGCGTTTCACACAGAAAGAAAGAGCGAAATGAAAAAACCAATACCATAATCGTGTTCAGCAGTTCAAAATACCCCGATAGACACCCTTTTTGCAAGCGTTTTGCTTGAATTTTCAAAATCGACTTTTTTCACAAATTTTTCATGCGGTAAAAAAGCTTAAAAGGATGAATTTCGAGACCTTGAGAGAAACAATCGCGAAAAGAGTAACTTATTGAATAATATTTGATAATTTGTACTAATTCAGTCATTCCGAGTACAAAAGATGACGAAATCGGAAACTGTTAATTTCGTCATTCTCCAGTTTCCCTCCTTCAGATACTGATAAGACACGATAAGACGTCGAATGCTCGCTGAACGAAATGATTCTGAACGGCCCGAATGTGTCGTTACGATTTACAATTATTTGACCCTTCGGTTTCAAGATATTCACAAAAAACTGCGTTTTTAGCTGACCGCCTTCTGATTGGCCAAACGGAAGCCGAAATTTACGAAACTTTGGCGCGACTTTTCTCAACTTTGAAATCAGCTTTTTTGGAACTTTATGAGCGCTAAAGCTTCCTCTCATTAAGGGCTATCTAATGGTACCGGTCTCCAGTCTAAACTCATTGGATCTCCAGAGTTCATTCGTTAGCAAAAAAACACCACTTTGCTTTATAATATAGGTAGAGTAGATGAAAAATCAAATGGTATTGAGGAAAATGATCAGAAATTGTTGAAGCAGTTTTTGCGACCGGAAAAGAAAGCATCTAAAAATCTCGTCAGAAGTAATGATCCTCTAAAAAATACCGTACGGTGAAAAAAAGGAGGATTTTGAAAAAGAACAAAAAAATATTGATATCGATTTTTCCAAATTTCTGATCATTTTCCTCAATACCATTTTAGGTACCTATACCAAGACCTACATACCTATTTTTAAAACACAACGTAAACCTATACCTACATACTGTACACTAACATAGTACTACCTGTACTTACGTGCCACCATAACTAACGTAGGTATGTAATTTATCCTGACCGAGACTTAGAACTACATATCTACTAGGGAACAGATAAGTAGGTACTTAGGTAGCTAGGTAGTGGGTACCTAACCACCGGCACCGTACGGACATATGTACGTAGAGCTGTAGTTGCAGCTGTTTGAACAATCAGTCAGCAAAGCAATCAAAAATTTACAATTTTCTAATCATCAATCACTAATCACTACCCAACTGAGGTAACAAAAAACGATCAAGTAGTATAACAACTTACTATAGGTAGCTGAAGCGAAGCGCGCAAGTACAAAAAATGAAAACCACGCGGCACGCGCATATTCAACGTAAAAGCTTTACGATTAAAAGTAGGTCTACAATAGTGAGCAGCGAATACTACAATACGACGACTACATCGTATTCGCATTGCATCCATGCACAGAATACATAGGTTACGCCTACGTAGTGTACTATCAAAAATGAACCGGGGAGGGAGGTGTTAGAGAGTTTTCATAAGAATGCCAGGTGAATTTTTTCGCCTTTCAACCATGATTTTTCACTACTCGATATTTTCAGCTGGCTTTCGCCAATTTTTCAAAGAACTTTGCTGCTTTTCCAGAAATTTTTCCACTGTTTACTTCCGGTGTGATATTTTCTTCGCCAATTCATCACACAGTCATTATGTGCTGAAATGTCAAACTTCTGATTGTTTTTCGGTGATTTTCGATAATTTTCACCGATTTATAAAAGAGAAAATTATCCGCCAACTCAAACTATCACGGTAGGCAAGTATCCGAAAGCATTTCGTTAGTAGTGAGCCTCCACTGAAAAAAAAAAATAATAATAAATTTTAATGAAGTATATTAATAACGTGTCCCCATTCTTAAATCTATTATTAAAAAAGTAATAATATTTATTGCGATATTTGGTAAACTTTATTGCATAAAAATAAAATTTATTAATCTTCTATAATAAATTTTGTTTTTATGCAATACATTTTACCAAATATCGCAATAAGTATTATTATTTTTTTTATAATGGATATTTGAATGGGGACGCGTTATTAATATACTTCAATAAAATTTATTATTATTTTTTCAGTGTCATGTCCCTCCCCCCACCATTATTTTAATAATTGCTACTAATCTGTAATCACACACAACGGCAAGTCGCGTAACCGCAGCCACGTGTGTATGTGTACTTCATGTGACGAAATGTGTGTACTTATTTTTGAAAGATGAAAATGTTTATGTAAAAAGAAAAGAAAAGAAAAGAAACTGAAACTCCTACGATAACGTCATGCGCTAGTGCCACAGAATTTAGGCACAAATTACCTACTACATACCTATATTATCTTACCGTCCTTCTCTCTAATTCTTGAACCCTTTTTTACACAATTGCTGGATGCGCTCATGGGTACTATTCATATAAGTACAATATAGGTAGGGTAGTACACTACACTACATTACACCACCCCACCCTACCCCTATCATTCACTCTTTAGATTTTGACTGAAGAAATAGACAGAATTGTTTCACGGTAGCAATTAGTGAAAAATTTACTGATCAATAAGTGAATTTATTTTTGAATCAGTAATTTTTTATCGAACTATTGAAATGAATCAGCAAATTGAAATGTTTACTGATTCACTTCAGGAGTTGAAGAAAAAATTGCGAATTCAAAACTGAAATTTTACCAACAGCGCCCCTAAACAAACGGCAACCGGCAACTGGCAACCAGAAATTGGCAAACAACAACGAAAAAGATCGAAAAAGCGCTGAAAATGAGCAACTTGTGTTGATATGTGGTTGCTGGTTGTCAAAAGTCGTGAATGCATGGTTAGAAGTCCAAAAAGTCGATAAGAAATAGGTTTTTTTTTATATGAACAACATGTAAACACATATGAACAGTTTAACACAAGTTGCTCATTTTCAGCAACTAAAGAAATTTTTTATTTTGTTTGCTTTTTCGATTCTTTTCGTGTTTTCGTTATTTGCCGGTTGCCTTTTATAGGTGGGTGTATAATGGAAATTACTGAGATGATGGAAAAATTTAAAAATTAAATAGAAACTTGAAATAATATAGGTAAAAACATCAAGAAGAATTTATAATGGAACTGACAAAATAACAGAAAAATGTTCCTATTGGTTGATCTACCGTGACTGTCACGAATCAAAATTGACAATTTTCCATCTTCTTATCACCTTAAATATTTTTAATCAATTTTTGATAATTAGTAGCAAATTTACTATGTGTATCTACATGTAATTAGTAATTAGTTGTCGTAAATCGTTTGCAAATCTGAAAATTATAAATTCAAAACTAACAATTTGCGAACAGCTCGAACACCACTCGCCAAAACTGTCACAGATAATGGAAAAGTTGAAAAAAAAAAACACAACAACTTTTCCAATACTGGATTTTGGCAATAAATTTTCTATGACCAATTATTATAGGTAAATTATTACAACTAGCGAACTACAGGTTTCAACTTTTTTCCGTTCCCCAGTAATTTCCATTATGAACCCATCTTATGTAGGACGCGACTGAGCGAAGCAAGGACGAAAATTTCTTCCATGATCGAGCCCAAAATGCCCAAATTTGTTAAAACTTAGTGTGATAGAAATCTTGATCGTACGACCTCGTGATTCTGTACAGTGCACACCCAGATAACAAAAGAAAAAATTTCAACAACCGATTTTATTTCGGTTCTTTGCATTCTACTATTGTTCGACCGTTATATCTTGGCAGGTTTGTATTTGTGTAAAAGTAGCAAAACTCCGGAAATTTTCATGTAGGGTTTCTCAAATTTTAACAATTTTATGAGAAATATTTGACTATGTCTTGGTTTAGGTAATTTCAATTGGTTGATTTCTTTGAAAATTGGAAATAAATTAAAAATAAACAAATGACTCTTTTTTAGAATCACTGAAAAAGAGTGAATGTTACTGCTTTTACACAAATACAAACCTGCCAAGATATAACGGTCGGACAATATGTATGTACTTCTTTGCCAAAAATTGTAACGAGTGTTTAAAAAAAAACACAAAAAAAGCAAAGAATCACCTATAAGCGTTATTCTCATTACTTGAACAAAAATAATGACAAGATGAAAGGGTTGGTGTTTTTTTGTAAAATTGAAAAATTAAGTATTTTTGTTAAAAGTTGCAATACTTATCCTTATTTTCCAACGACACTTTGGGTGCTCGGCTCGGTTCGGTCACTTTCGTGGGACTTGCATTTTTTACGTGATTACGTGAGCCTGTTTTACGGATGATTTTTTTTCAAAGTCCACATTCCGACGTTTTTTTTTTATTTCAAGATTTTTTTTTGACGAGGTCTGAATTTTTTTCAACTTTTAAATAATATTTCTTTTTCTAGACGAAGTCTAAATTTTTCACGAATTTTTTTCCAACTTCAAAAATCAAAATTTTTCTTGACGAGGTTTGAATTTTTTTCAACTTCTAAATACGATTTTTTGACGAAGTCTAAATTTTTACGATTTTTTTTTTTTTTCAACTGAAGCATAATTCGTACAAAGGGTATATTATAAGTCAAGAAAGTGAAGAAATACAAAATGGTATAAGTCAAAAAACTGTATATGAGAAAAGAGACTTTATATTGTTTTGTAAACAAAGTTACACTCAAGTCCCTTTTCAATTGAAGTTTGGAAAAGTATTTAGAACAAGTCAAAAAATTTGAAGTTGAAAAAAATTTCGACCTCGTTAAGAAAAATTTCGAAGTTGAAAAAAAAATCAACCACGTCTAGAAAAATTTTGATTTTTGAAGTTGGAAAAAAATTCGTGAAAAATTTAGACTTCGTCTAGAAAAAGAAATATTATTTAAAAGTTGAAAAAAATTCAGACCTCGTCAAAAAAAATTTTGAAATTAAAAAAAAAAAACGTCGGAATGTGGACTTTGAAAAAAAATCATCCGTAAAACAGGCTCACGTAATCACGTAAAAAACACACGTCACACGAAAGTGACCGAACCGAGCCGAGCACCCAAAGGCCGTTGGAAAATAAGGATAAGTAGTTGAACTTTGAAGCTTTTTTGGGAATTTTTCAAAAGTCGCCTTCGGCAGATCTGCTTTACGTCATAATACCTTATATTTATTTCTGCTTGCCCAATTTTACATCTGCTTGCCCAATTTTACATAGGTAGGTCTAGGTACCTAGGTAGCTAGATGTAAGTTATAGGTACCCACTTAATATCAACGTATCTGCATTTTCACACGAGCCAAATTTGAATAATTACGACTATGGTACAAGGTAGTAGGTACTAGGTACTAGGTACTGGGCTACTGGGTAAGTGGGTAGGGTACATATAATCAAGGGTGAAAAGAGTGCCGCGCTCGTCCAATCGTCCAAACCTACGACAACGAGAGATAAAAATACCTACGCGTATCTCTATCTACTTCTACGTACTATAATGTACCTATGAAACGTATGCGATAGCGATGTACTACACAAAGTTAGGTATACTTGGGTGGCATGCGCGTGCACGTGCATCGGTAATCTGTACTTCCTACTTCGTATCAACGGTATGTGTATATATCTACGGAAGTAGGTATCTAGGTAATAGGTATATTCGCTATTTACCTTAATGAAAGAACCGGAAGAAGGAGAATTACTGCGAGAAGCGATATGATTAACATTCGGTAAAGAACCTCCACCGCATGTTTGAGAAGTACGAAGAAGTTTTTTGGAACTTCGCGCTGTACTCTGCAAATAGGTAATTATACATACGTTCGATATGAGTAAGAAGTAAGCGTACACTGGAGCCCTATAACTGTGCGCCCGGACACTGTACGCCAACACTTGAAGCATAATTCGTACAAACGGTATAAGTCAGGAAAGTGAAAAAATACAAATGATATAAGTCAAAAAACGGTATATTTGAAAAGGGACTTACGTGTAACTTTGTTTTCAAAACAATCAAGTCTCTTTTCTCAGTTCTCATATTTTACAGTTTTTTGACTTATGCCATTTGTATTTGTTCACTTTCCTGACTTATACCCTTTGTCCTTTGTACGAATTATGCTTCACTTGAACAGTGTACCGGTGCGGTGTACCACTGAGAGAAAATTGTGGTAAAACTTGTTCAGTCGTGGAGTTAGTGGTGCTTTTCACCACAACTGAGGTACTAAAAATACCACAGTTGTAGTGAAAAGTACCAAAAAATACTACAGTTGCGGCAAAACAGTAGGTACCACAATAGTGGTAAAAAGCACCACACTATTACGACTGAATAAGTTTTGCCACAATTTGCAATCAATATTACCACACTTTTTTCTCAGTGCGATGTACGGTGTACACTGTACAAATTGTGGCGCAACAAAAATTAACGCTAAGAAATGTCAACAGGTGCGTACTGCGTACCGCGTACGCTACCTATACATTACATATCTCCATTCACACAAGGGCAGGGGGTATTTGGTATATGAGGTATGGAATTTGATAAATATGTACTTAGGTAAAAGCACACAAAGGGGTACGCGAAATTCGCGCAACCCGAGAACTGCTTAGAAGAAGAAGAAGAAGAAGAAGAAGAAGAAGAAGAAGAAAGTGACATTTGAACTGATCAAGAAAACATCAACTTTAACGTTCGTTTTTATTGCTTTATTTAAAAGAGAAATATTCATTTTTCATAAATGACGAAATGTTGTTGTATTTGAGTTAAAATTTTACCATAGGTACATAGATGACATTCCTAATTCGAATATGAAAATGGATTCTGTGGAGTTTGGAAACGTATACTATACGTATGCTTCAAATTGTTATCCGTCTTCCTGAAAATGATGATATTCGCGAAACAAAGTATTCGGGAAAAGGGCATTCAGGAAAATGAATTCGGGAAAATTTTGTTCCTGAAAAAAGCATTCGTGAAAATTACCATTCGGGAAAATGTCCGGGAATCACCTAAACCATACCACAGGCAGTAATAATAATTGTTTGTCAAAATTTTTTCTAAATAATAACCTTATACAAATTAATATACGAAAATAAAGGGGAAAAATTAGAAAAATCAACGTTTCAAGTAAGGTCAAGTGGGGTAAATGTAAATGTTTCTAAAAAAATGAGTCTATTTTGTGACACTTTTCTTCGTTTTAGGTACTCTGTAACTATAAGAGCTAACAGATTGAAATTGTTTCCATGTGTCAATGGATGTATGCGTTGTTTCCATCGATTCGATAATTTATTCAAAAGTTATAGCTGTCGTTTACATTTGCACCCCTCATTTTTACATTGCCATAAAAAACCCAACTACCGTTTTTTTTTGTTTTTTTTTTTGCACAAATTGGAGAAAATTCATATGTAGATTAAACATTTTGACAACTAGAAAAACCCGATTGGCGAAAAAAAATCAAATTGAAAGAAATTGATGTTCTGAGTTGAAATCCTTGAATCCCATTCAAAAACACTGTGTTTACGTTTACCCCACACCTAAAAAATTCGATAGGTATTTGTAATCGCTGCAGAAAATGAATTTTTTCAGCTTTAAGAACCACAATAACTGACTTTTATCACTTTTGAATGTCCGTAGAACTGAATTAATGCATCAGACAAAACAACTTTTTCTCTTCCTTCTATTTTTTCTTGAATTTTGAAAATTACTTGAAATACGTAAAAATCAAAATTCAACACCATATTTTTTTTTCTTTCACGAAATTTTTCATCAAACCTTCCACCAAGAACCTCAAGTTCTTTATTATAGTGAAGCTTGATGTTAAAAGTTTTTATTGTCGGAAATTCCAGCCCGCTACATGGATTTAGGTATTCACAGCGCGACTTGTTTACAATTACCTCGCATTTACAATTACCTCACTTGACCTTACCTACCTACTCTAGTCTTGAGCACACAGCTTTCAATTTTCATTATAGAGCATTGTTCTCGCACTAAATGGTTATCAAAATAGTCTGCAGTTCAACTGGCCAACACTTTAGCGGGATGAATAAAGCAATGCATCTCACAGAACGTCTACGTATATGTGCACAGAGAGCACTGAAAAGGCGTATTTTAAATTTTGCCTCGACATAATGCCAGACAGGAGCCTAAAAGCCTAAGTTTTCCTGGAATTTAAAATTAAACCCGGGAGTAAATGATTTCAATTTTATATGATAGGAAAATGAGACCTTTTCTCCAATGTTTCTGTCTTGGAAAATAAGATTTCAACTCTTCGACTCAAACGGGCGGAAAATAAAAATGCAAACAACCGGAAAACAATCCCCTGAAATGACAAATATATGCGGCCCCCCACTAAATGTTTTGTACTCTCTTACTTCAGAAATACATACGCGAAATATGTCATCCGTTGCTCAACACAAGCCTTCCGACAACCGAGATACAGGTTTTAAATAATAACGCGCGAAAATTGTCAATTGTCATCCATTACTAGACAATAAACACACACGAACTTTCAAAACGCCCGACTGTCAGTTACCTACATGATAATGAAACAAACGTATAAGAGTAAATCAAAATTTCACGGATTCTCCAGTGGTATACATAATGACTGTTTCAATCAGTGAAGTGATTTATTGTGACTGTTTGAATCAATCTACTTTTCGCTGAAAATCGGTCATTTTCGACTGGTTATCAGTGAAATTTTACTGAAATGTCTACAAGTTTTGTTTTCCTGGTGTAAAATAATAATCAATGAAGTTTTCACTGATTGCAAATGAGAGAGCAGTTGAAATTGTCATCAGAGTTACGTTCAGAACTGATCAACATTCAACAAAGATCAACAGAGTGTTGATTTTCTGTTGATGAAAACAGTCGTATGGGATTGGTCATTGGTAGTTGGTAGCATTGCACCGTTGATGGAAACGGAAATAGTATAAATTATGCAACAAGGGAGAGAATGATTTACGATGAATTTTGAGGTTCACTGCCCGAGTAAGCAAAGCGAGGGAAATAACTCAAAATTGTCGAAAATCATTTAGTATCTCCGAGTTGCATAGGTACGATTTTTCTTGTTACAGTGGGAGAAAAACGCGAATTGAAGCACTCGAGCGACGAAAATGAGTATTTATGAACGCCTCTGTTGTTCGGTTGAAAAAAATTTGATTAACTAGCGATTTTTTGTCATGTGCTGTCGAATTTATATCTATAATAATTTTTTTTTTGTTGCATTGATAAGTGATGACAAATCATCTCAATCAGTTTCAATGTATTCGACTGCAGAAATTTGAAAACGTTCTCAATTGTACAAAAAAAGGCTTCCGCGCGCAATTCGTGTTGAAATTGATTTTATGCTTGAATCTTGTTCTTGACACTAGAACAAATAAATTAAGCGCCTATGCCCTTTTTTCCCCTCCCCCTTTCCCCAGGGTCCACCTCCCCAATATTTTAAAGGCGTACATCGCCTAATTTAGGGGGCTAGAAAAAAACTTCTCACACAAAAGTTGTTCCTTGATACCTAATATATAATTCCCCCTCATAAAAAGTCATTTTGGAGCAACCCCTGCCCCTCCAATTTGGAAAATGTGTTTTGGAAAAACACCAAAATTACGTTTTTTACCCTCCCCCTCCCCCGCGTCAAAGAATCTACCCCTTTTAACATTTCAAACGCCTGTATCGCGTAATCTATCAACTCGAAATTTTTTTCTCAACGCCTTATGTACAGTTTACTCCCTCATCAAAAGCAATTTCGGAGCGACTCCTACCCCTGAAAATTTGGAAAATGTGTTTTGGAAAAACACCAAAATTACGTTTTTTACATTTTCAGGGGATAGTTTAATAGAGATTCAGAAAAATTTGTCATGAAAAAAGTTTTCAGTATTAAATTTTCCATCCCACTCGGTATAACAAGTTCCTCCACCTTTCACTCGCATCTGATAATCGCCCCCCCCCCTCCTACAACATTTCAAACGCCTGTATCGTGTAATCGATTGACCATGTAAAAAAAATTTAGAACAAAAGTTTGTTTTTTCTCAACATTCAAAGTACAATTTATTTTTTCATGAAACTTCATTTCGAATCACAACCCTTGCCCCTCAAATTTGTAAAACAATACGTAGATCACACATGCGTGTTGGGTAACCCGCATATTCTTGCTGTATGTACGGGCATTTTTGATGATATTCTTCGTAATCTCTTATTTTGTAATTGAGTAGATAAGAGTTCATCAGGGATGCGCCCCCGAATGATTTTGCTTTTGGATTTAGGGGCTTAGGCTTTGATTGAGGATTGAGAGATTTTGGTTTGGGTTTCAGGGATTACTGTTTAGGGATTGAATGAAATGTTCGAAGCTTTCCTGGGGTTATGAAAACCTTGAGAGGCGAAAATGGAAATATTATAATCTAACCCAATTCTCCCAAACTGTTTTGACCTCAAAATTCAAAATTTAATTTTCAACAAACCTTGCCCTCGAAACACCATATCGTCGTTGATTTTAATTTATAAAAACCTCCTAGGTGACTTTTTTTTTCAAGGGCTCTTTTCAAGCTTGTTGGATTCATCTTGACGAGCTGTGTTCGTTGAAAGGGGCTCCGATTTGTTAAAACTAAACAATTCAGTCTTTTTTGGTCGATTTGGCTCGTCATGACCAATCCAACAAGCTTCTCTGAAAAAAATGTCACATAGGAGGCTTTTATAAAATCAAAAACGATATTGAAATTTACATTTTTCAAGAATGTCTGTAAAATCAAACATTTCACACAAAAAAAATGATTAAAAAATTATTGTACTTTTTCGTGAGAAGTCGCAAGAATTTACAAATCCAATTTTTTTGCAAAATATTTGATGTAACGAGGAAATTATCGCGAGATTTCACAGACGAACTAGAAAAATCTAGACTTCAATATACGATGTTTTGAGGCAGGGTTTTTTGAAAATCAAATTTTGAAATTTGATGTTAAAACAGTTTGAGGAAATTACTTTTTGTCATGACAAATTTTTCTGAATCTCTAAAACTATCCCCTGAAAATGTAAAAAACGTAATTTTGGTGTTTTTCCAAAACACATTTTCCAAATTTTCAGGAGTAGGAGTCGTTCCGAAATTGCTTTTGATGAGGGAGTAAACTGTACATATGTAAGGCGTTGAGAAAAAAATTTCGTTCGAAAAAATGTTCAGCAGAGTTGATGGATTACGCGATACAGGCGTTTGAAATGTTAAAAGGGGTAGATTCTTTGACGCGGGGGAGGGGGAGGGGAGGAATAGTCGTGTTATACCTCATGGAATAGGAAATTTAATTCTGAAAACTTTTGGTCATGGCAAATTTTGCTGTACCCCTGAAACTTTCCCTTGAAAAGGTAAAAAACGTAATTTTGGTGTTTTTTCAAAACACATTTTCCAAATTGGAGGGGCAGGGGTTGCTCCAAAATGACTTTTTATGAAGGGGAATTATATATTAGGTATCAAGGAACAACTTTTGTGTGAGAAAATTTTTTCTAGGCTCATAAATTAGGCGATGTACGCCTTCAAAATATTGGGGAGGTGGACCCTGGGGGAAGGGGGGAGGGGGAAAAGGGCATAGGCGCCTAATTTATTTGTTTTAGTGTCTAGAACAAGATTCAAGCATAAAATCAATTTTAACACGAATAGCGCGCTGATGTACAATTAAGACCTGGCTATACAGTAAACGGTGAAGATATTTTGAAGCTGATTTTTTATAGAATTCATGGATGGCATTTGCGTTGATCTCGAATCAATTTTTATATCGTTCGAAAAATGCACAATAATATCGTTTTCAATCATATTATGATTGAAAACGAAATTATTGTGAATTTTTAAAACGATTATTCTGCATTTTTCGAACGATAAAAAAATTGATTCGAGATCAACGCAAATTCCATAGTGCAGCACGCCACAATTTATAACTGGCAACTGGCTACATTGGCATACAAAATTTTTCAAGAAATTTACGAAATATACTTCTGGTGAGTGAAAAAAAATCGAAATATTTTCAAGCGAAAAAGTAATAAATTCAAAGGAGGTATAAATGCTGTAATTTGGAATTTTACAATTCGCGATTGGCTGCACTGAGGCATAAAATTTTCATAGATAATTTTCTATTTTTTTTTCTCAAAATTTACTTTCCGCGATGGAAAGAAAAAATTCTGTTCAATTACTCGATGATAAAAAAATCATTCCAGCTTAATGAAAAATTCGTATTATTGGAATACTGCAATCTGCAACTTTTGGACCCATGGTAGCAGTCTGAAATTTTGATTTTGATCGCAGGAAGACGGCGCGGCGATGGTTCAAGGTGATGTAGAAACTCAAATCGCATCTTCTAAATGCTGTGGCGGCTTTTCTCAAAATTTTGTTTGGCTGAAGAACCCCAAAAACCTCGTTTTTTTCAAAAGGACGTGCACTTTGAGCACCCTCTGCTCCCCTCCGCTGGCAACCTGGGGGCTACAATTTTTTTGAGTAGTCTCCCACTCAAAGTAAACCACCCTACCAAATTTGGTCGAAATCCAAGATATTTTTTTTTTTTTGATCCACCCTAATATACATATATAATATAACACATCAAAGGGCTCTAGATTAATTTCTTTTTCACTCCGGATAGCATTTTGTAGAATTCATCAATGGCGAACATTTTAACAATGGGGACTATTTCTTTTACAATGACGAAACTGTAAGTGCTAAGTACCTAAGCTTTTTTATTAGAATCAATGAAAATTCACTGATAAAATATCAAACCAGAATTGAGTCAAAGAAAAAAACAGTGAAAAAACTACTGATTCAACAGGCGAATTTTCAACTCTGAATCAGTAGACCGACCGTAGGTAATTTTTTACCCCGTAATTTTTGACCTAATCAGTGAACGTCAATTCCAACAATTTCTTCTGGGTAAATAGTGATTGAAGAAATTACTGATTGAAAATTTATACTAAGTACTTGAATGAGTACCTAGTTTTTCATTAATCGGCAGTTGGACGTACCGAGATTTCAACGTATTTCCCACAGGTACGTAACATCGAACAAGCTTCTGAAAATGTAAATGACTAAGTCGTAGATCAAATTGTTACCCGAACATACAAGTATTTCTCATGTTAGCGGTGAATCTTTACTGATTGAAATCAAGAGAGTGTCAGTAGAGTGTTCGATAATCTAATCGATTCCACGTTCAGTAATCACATTCTGCAGGTCTGGTATTCAAGTCAGCAGTGACCACGACTACTGAGCACGTCTCTACCACCATCACATTTATATACGTTCAATCCAAATACTCGCCCAAAGGTACAGGTATCGAAGGTATAATATGCGTGGACTAAGACCTAGAAACGCACTGCCCATTCATACGTAATGTGATACGTTTACGTGCATGAAGTACATATGTAGATGTACTATGTGAGTAGATAGTAGATACTGCCGAGCAACGAGCTATAGCTGTGATATATAATGTAGATCTAGATATCTACTATGTAGCGTCAGCTACCAAGTGTCTTTTTTCCTAGGACCCAAGTACACCCGGATTATAATGGGTATAAGTAAATTTTACGATTCTCATTTTTTTATCATGAAAGGATACATTACGTTAGATTAGATTGGTCTGGTAAGGCGAGGGGTTCCTTATCGTATGCGAAAATACATTCCTACACCCAAAACAATATTTCTTATTCTCTCAACAATAAGTACATTACATACATACGTCTAGTATATGAACAGACAACACTCACATTGCTTGTGACATCAGTTACTTCGCGCATAATTTGTTGGAAAGCCGCATCGCCTTCGGCTTGTTTCTGATTATGAAGAGCTATCTTCTCACTAAATTTTCTCGGTTGACTTGTCATGGTTCGCTGGTTTGCTGGCTCGCTGGTTCGCTTACATATAGAAATGGGTATAACGTATTGCTCGGTTTCGAGCCGTATTCGATATTCGCTTATTTGGCTCTTCCTTCCTGGAATTCTGTCTCACTGTCGGAATCTTTAGCGTGATGTGTTCAAGAAACGAGCACAGATTTCAGTACCTTCGATGAAATAATCAAATAACGTCACGAAATTATCGACCAACATGACGATCGAACCAAATCACAAAGCGCCGTTAGTGATCAAAATTTATTCACTTCTTTGTTTTGATTCAAAACCGAATAAACGGATAAATATTAAGAATTGAAAAGTATTATCAACATAACTTTATCACTACATATCATTGTTGACCATCACCTTCACCGTCATCACTATCGTATCGTATCGCATCGCATCGCATCGCATCGCATCGCATCGTATCGTATCGTATCACATCACATCACATCACATTCACATCACTGTTAACTTCACTTGTTTTCACTTCACATAACACTACTAAGTATGAATTACGTACCACATCATAACAAAATGATTTCATAATCACGGAAAATTTCCCAACACGACGCACTAGAAAGAGAACTAAAAGAACGTCTATCAACGTACTACTTGTTCTACAACGATGAATAATGGGTGAAAGAAATTCGAACGATCGAAAAAGAAACACATCACAACAGAAATTAACTCTCGACAACTTTTTTACAATACAAGAGAAATAGAAATATAATAACAGACCGAATTTCGACGTAGTATCCACTGTTTGACGATCAAGTATCGAGTTCGAGGTCCTACATGGCTGCACGAAACGCAAAAACATAACATAATTTTCTATTCCTTCGAACCATTTTTCCATCGTCCTTCGGATCCCATCGACTATCTTCGTTAACGTTCGTCACTTGCGATTCAACAAGCACGTTAGTCATATACACTCAAATTTTTCAGTTGGCTAAAAAAATGAATAAATGATTATGTGACTACATACGTGACGTGACACGCAATGCGCAACAATTTTTGTTTTCAATTCATTTTTTTTTTATTGAAATTTTTTTTTCAACTTTTGGTACATGCGCGAAAATTTATAATTTAAACATTATTGGAATTTATATGTGGCCATCTACAAGAAAACGGGTAACGACATTCATTGTCAAAAAGTTGATTTCGAGAAAAACGCAAAAATTTCAATTGAATTTCGTCCCTCCAAAGCTTTAAGGTCTTAACTACAAAAATTTACTTTTTACAGGAGAAACAAAAAACTGTACTGTATTATCTGAGATTTTTAAATTTCGTGGAAGAGGTGTTATTCAACTATTGCGTTTTTCAAAATATGTACCGATTCTCAATTTTTAAAATGGAGTTACGAGCTTACGACGTTTTACTTCTACACTTGAACAAAGAAAATTTTTGGAATTACGCCTAATTGAAAATTTGTGTTTTGAAACAAAATAATTTAATTTATTCTGAACACTGCAAAAGCATATTAAAATCATCACACGTTTCCCAACTTTCAAAAATCGCAAGTAACACAGTTTTTTATCACTTCTGTAAAAAGTCAAATTTTCTATTCATGACCTAAGTATTTGCATTTTTGGTGGAGTTACTCAACATTGACGAAAGGAAAATATAAAAGCTCTAGACTTGGAATAAAAAATTTAATTTTCTATGAATTAAACGGCGATAGAGCAGTCAAATTTTGGATGTTTCGGTAATTTTCGTCGGGTTGGGTCTTTACCAGACTCTTGACATTAGAACGTTATTTGCATCAAATTTGCCTTTTAACATGGATATTGAACTTGAGGGCGAGGATCAATGGATCAATCCACAGGAAATGAAAAAAAAATTGAACATTACTTACAAATACATCAACATATGTACCTACGTATGCACGCTCATGATTTTATAAAAATTTTAGTCGTCGAAATTGATTTTTTTCTTGCTCTAAATAGGAAATTTGAGAAAATCAGAAATGTATCACTTTGTCGGTGGATTCTGCGAGTAGTATATACCTACTTACAAATGCTACATAAGTATAAAAATCTTATAAATGAAACATATAGGTAAATAACGGGGCACGGTTTGAGGGAAAAATTATTGATGAGTACGTCAATTCAGAACACCATTAAAAAATTGGGCATTATCTTCATCGTACAAGTTTAGCGATTACCTATGCTCTGAATTTAAAGTTTTTTAAATTTACTCAAAAAATTAAAAAAAAAAAAAAAAGACAACTGCTTAGGTATGAATTCATTATTTTATAGATACCCTTCGTTTTCACCGAAACGCAGCTCCTTCGATTTCGAAGAAACTACACAGTACACACCCATTAAGAGATATTTTTTCTATTTCTTCAAAATTTGAACATCACAAGTTTAGTCTTTTCGATGAATTGAAAAATCGGAAACAATTGTTTTCATAAAAACGAATTTTTCACCACCCCCCCCCCCCACCCAAGCTTTTTTTCGAGTGAAGAGGGGGTGAAAAGAGCCTTTGTCTTGCTCCTTAGCCTTAAATACATAGGGAGGTAATTTATATAATTTTGATTTCGTGATTCAACGCGAGGGCGAAGTTTTGAAAACATTGGATGGCATTTTTTTCATTATTTGAAATATTTTAATGATTTGAAAAGATCATTTTTTGAAAAATTTTGCACCCGCTTCGCTTGAGTATGAATAAAATTACGATTATTATGAAGTAAGTATATGAAGCAACATTGTGAAAAAAGACTCCTTTTTACCTTCCTCCTTCGAAAAATAAGCTTTTTAGAAGGGTGCAAAGGTGGTATAGAGACACAGAGACTTGGAATACTAAAAGAAGAAAAAACGGGAGGCTTCCTTGGAGTAACAGCAAACAGATTGATATAATTACGATTTCGTTAATGCCTGAGCGAAGCGAAGGACGTAACTTTGAGAAAATTGGGTTTTTCAATGTCCAAAAAAGGCATTTTTCACGTATATTCTTGACCTCAAGGGGGCGGGGCCAGACCCCAAAAACACCCCAATGCCTACGCCCTGCGCGCCCCCGTATGTTTCTCAGAAAAATTTATGTACCTATACTACAATATAGTAAACCGCAGCCATCATTGTAATTTGTAAATCGTATGAATGAAACATAATTATGACGAAAGATTGGAAGAAGGAGGGAGAGGAGGGCAAGAAAGAATCGCGCGGTAAAATTGACTGACCCCGCTCTTATCGAGTTGATTTCAACCGATTTCCGTTTTTACGTAGGCGAACCCTAAGTCCTATCCGTTGCTTCCTTTCAACGTCGGAAATTTTTCTGATAGCTAACAAAGATAATTCTTGCGTTCGGGAAGTTGGTTTAACTATAAGTACTACGAGTACTTACACAAAGGTCAGTAAATCGAAGAAATTTGGGAAACATATTCAAAGACAGCCGGGGAATTCTGTACCTACTACCTAATCCGTATCGTCGCACCTACATGTACATAGCCCAGATCAAGTAGCGTCGAAAAATTGCTTTAAAAAGAAAAATATGTTGAAGTTGATCGCAAATTGTGTCGCTGAAAAAGCTTCATCCAGGGGTCTGTGATAAATTCTCACCGCCCCACCTAATGTTTTTTGAAAGGATAGACCCCTTATAGGGGACGAGAAAATTGTTTGGCACCGATTTCGCTCAAATTCACGCGAAGGGTATGTAGATAATAGGTAGGTATGTACCTACTACCTACGCCGAACATTTTTGGTTGAAGTTAAAACGACAAAAAATCGAGTTCTTTAATCATAAAATAAACCATTACAAAATTTCAATTTTGATAAACTTGGTATTTTCTGTACCTAAACATTTTAAGATGACGTATCCAATCAGCTTTTCAACTTTTTCAATTAGCGTGTTTAACCTTCCGTCCGGCCCTTTAAAAGTGCCTACCTATTGACACACAGATACCTACCTACTTAGTGGGTTTTCTTTTTTCATCGAAAAACCATAACGCAATGATACTGATTACTGAATACATTCTACCCGTGAATTTACAAACCGGAAATGACATTTTTGAAATTTTCACCAAGTTTAGAAAAAGGAAAATATTGACGAATAACATACAACGGAACTCTGTCAGATCGAGATTCGGTGGTTTTTATAAGCTTTTGTAAGTAATCAATATGGTTACCTACATCATGAAATGGATGCATTTAATTTTTAATCATCAAAGATCAAAGCAAAGGAATCATTAATATACTCGCCGTTTTACTTAAATGCACGACTACAATCATGAATTACCTATTTTAATTTTTTGATTCGTAAATTCGCTCCTAGAATGTATTTACCTAATAGTATCAGTACCGTATTATTGCGTTTGGTAAGATTTATCTACTTAATATCTTTAAAGTTACCTAAACGGCAAATCAATTTCAGCCGGTTCGAATTTTGTAATGTCCATCACCCTCATACCCTGCTGATAATAAAAATTTGAGTAACCTAATTGTTTATTACTTATTTTATTTTCGTTATTTAGGTAATTATAATAAACTGAGAAAAGCGATGAAACAAATTTGAGGAGACTCGTTTCAAAAAAAGATTCGTTTTGCATCGATTTCACTCAAATTCACAAGAAAGGTTATTCAGATAGAGTAGTATTCACCAAAAAAATTTCAACCCCCCCCCCCACATTCGTGAGCTGAGTCATTGTTTCCTAAACTTGAGCAACACCTATCTTATCTATATACCTAATTACCAAATAATCTGACGAAAACAAAAGCCCTTAGATCTAGGTAGGTACATGATGTTACACTGCCACCATACGCGGTGGTGAAGTTTTCAGCGTACGGGTTGGCGTTGCAAAGACGTACTTACGCCCTTTTGTAAGTTGGAGGAAGGGAAGGTGTTTAAATCTACTCAATAAAAAATTATCTAAAACATACTTACCCTGTCTATTTCTAATTTGTTTATTTTTATTTTTTTTTTTTTATATATAGATTCCATCTACCTATATGGCTGTTGAAAAAAATAGTAAAAGTATCGATTTTTCTCCACAATTTTCGACGTTTTTTTCTTTAAATCTACCCTCAAAAATTGAAGACTCCAATTTTTTTTAAATAATATTTTAGCTATATTACCGTTGATTTACAATACTCAACGGAGAAATACATGAATGAATTCTACCATTGAGAACCGATTTTCGTGTTACAAACATTGAAAATAATGGGAAAAAATCAATGCTTTCACAAGTTTTTTCAACAGCCATAAAATGAGAGAAAAAAAATTCGAAACAGATTGGGTATGTTATAGATAGTTAATTTAAGACAATTATTCATCGAGTAATTTGAACACCTACCCCTTGTAGGTATACCTAGGTGGCTAGGTAGTAGGTACGGTACTTGGTACTACCACATAGGTGTAAGGTACACTCTAATATGTGGCCTTCCAGGAAAAAACCAATCTTCGGTCCGAAAAATTTTTTTTAAAAGTTTCCAAATCAGTCCAAAACCATTTGTTTTGGATTGATTGGGGAACTTTTTTTTAATTTTTTTTTTCGGACTGAAGGTCGGTTTTTTCCTGGAAGGTCACATATTCTACTTACAATAGGTAAATCGCGTAGGTTCCTAAATTGATGAAAAGTGTCAAAAAAACTTATTGAGAATCTGTTTGCTGGTAAGTACATTGATAAGAACTTACGAAATGCCGTCACGTCGCGTCGCGTCGCGCCGTACATCTTGATCAGGCCACCGGAATTTGTTTGATGAATGATACGTATTATAAACATATGTACAGCCTTAGGTAGATACTATATACCGACACCGACTGTATGTTTTTTAGCCACTGCGTTGAAGATGTACCTAGTACCTAGTACCTACTACCGACTACCTACTACCTACGCAGGAAAGCCTTTTGTTTCTTGTCGTCTTTTTGATAAAAATCAAAACACAGCCTTTTTGCTCATCGTCCTGATTTCCATGTCTCCGCTCCGCTCCTGCCATCCCTCTCCCTCAAATGAACTACATCTGATTCCACCTTCCATCGCTGTGTTGCTGCGATTGATGTGTAATAAGTAGAGTACGTATAGGTAGGTGAATACATATAAGGGTAAGGTACCCTATCTCCGAACCCATCCCTAATTCCGACCCCCCCCCCACCCTCCGTCTCGGCCGTTAATGATGCAATTTCCCAGAAAAAAAATTTCGTACTTTTTTTCACAGATAAACGTAATGAGACCAACCCGACGGTTCCAAAGCCGAAACCAGTTGAGAAAATCGAGAAAATTGAAACTTGAAGTCGCCAAACTGTTGAGCGCTGTAAATGTCAGATAGTTTTTATCGAAAAAATAGAAAAAAAATTTTTCGAAAGTCGATTAATGGTCTCACTTTTTGATCAAAGTTTTCGTTTCATGGTGTCCCAACTCCGAACCTCTTCCTCCCCCCCCCCATTAATTTGTTGTTTTGTACGCGATTTTGTTCTTTCCAATTTTTCTCCGCGAGTTTTGACTGCAGAGTTGTTGTTTTGGACTAATTTTGTTTATCTACGAGAAAGGAACCAAAAAAAGGGGGAATTTCGCCAGATTACGTCATTAATCGTCAAAATAGAGAGGGGGTCGGAATTAGGAACACAAATTTTGAAAATCTATTTTTGACTTCCTTCGGGAAAAGAATCGTAAACAATATAAAAAATTATTTTTGGACCCCAAGGCTCAAATTTTTGGATACTTGTAGTAGACACTTCAAGGTATCTTTTAAGCCCACTTCAAGATTTTTTGACCCAAACGGTGGAGACAGTTTTTCAAAAAGGGGTCGGAGATCGGGCACCTTACCCTCACATAGTGTAGGTGTTTCTGTCGATGCCGGCGCGGCGCGGCCGGTTCGAGTGACCAGGTACTTAGACCTACGTATGTCTATGTATCGTATCTCATAATGAAATCGAAATCGATCATCGATGATACTTATTGTTATCGTTGTGAATTGATTTACGAAGGTAGACAGGTACATATATGTATTATATAGGTAGGTAGTAATATCCGGACGTGTCAGCCACTTTGTGGGTTAATTCTACATACAAAGTCAGCCACCTGTTTCCAAAAACTTCCACCACAGTTCGCAACCCCTAAAAATTGAGGCGCGAGGATGAACGCAGACCCAATATCTAATTGGCGATGTGTAGAATGGAGAAAACCGGTCGGAATGTTTGTGCGTACACCAGTTTTGAGTACGCACAGTTCAAACTTTGACCCACAATTTTTTAGTCGTTTGCCCTTGCCGACTCCTCATCTAATCCTTTCATTTTCCATTTTTCTGTCTCAAATGCCCAGCTCTATGTAGACTCGAATGGGTGCAAATAGGTGGGAACGCCAACGTTTATATGTAGATCGGGTGCGGGTGCGGGTGCGGGTGCGAGAGCAGGAGTATAAACTGAATGTGAGAGAGAGCTGGAGGATGCCTGGATGAGACCGAGACCGAGACCTAAACCTAGACCTACCGCTAAGACCGGAGCGTTAACGGATACCATACATTTCGGACAAAAGTACCTAAGACAAAAGTAACAAGATCGCGGTTCGGCGTGGCGTGGCGTGGCGTGGCGACCATCAATCGAGTGTATACGCGTTAGCGTTAGGTACCTTACCTACTACCTACTACCTAGACCTACGATATGTACCCGTACCCGCTAACCATACAACTCACTCACTCAAAAATCCTGACGCACACGCTCGCACGTGCACGTACGCATACATATACCTACGTGAAGGCGTAGGTAGGTCTACCGTCATCGTATCGTATGCAGCATCCGTGCACATACATATGTACATATGTACACATGTACTATACGTACGTCTACGTATAGTACATATACTTAATGTAAATACGGACATGGGAATACGCGGCGGAGTAGTTCGTAGTCTTTCATATAATCAGTTTGTTACAGGGAAAGAAAAGACGGTGGTTGGATGGGGCTGGGGCAGCGGCGACGGCGACGGCGACGGCGGCGGCGATAATTTCAACGAATCTCCGCTCCGCCACCGGATCCCATCCGCGGGGAATTTTTACACCCCGACGGTAGGCACGGCATAATGTGTTATCTTCATTTCATGTTCATCTCCGCTCGTTCGGCCACAGTTTTTAGTCTGGATTCAATCGTTTGGTTTTCAAGTTGGGTGGTGCGCGGTTTTTTTCCTCTCTTCTCCCGTCGCGTGCGAACAAGTGTATCGTGCGAGTACGTGGACGTGTATACGCGTTAAAGCTTACCTCAGCCACCTGTTATGGACGCAGTAAAACACCGTACTCGGTAAGTGAAGTGCATGTAGCTAATGGGTATCTTCTTTCTCTGCCAGAAAATCCTTCGTAACCGTACCTATCTGTAGTGTCTGTACCTAGGTGCGGGTACACGGCACAGGTACCTAGCTACCTACCAAGTAGGTATATGTGACCCTGCCGTAAGGAAGGGACCTAGTGTAAAAAAAAATAAAAAAAATCAACGTCCCATTTTTCACGTTTCTGCTCCAAACCAAATCTGGATGAAACACATAAAAATGCAGGCGCCGATTTTTTTATCTTTAGGGTCACATTATCACATATCCTAGATAGGTAGGTACCTACGTCAGGAACGTGTTGATGTAGATACTATCAGCTCCATTGTCGTCTTCATCGTGATCGCCCGATTTTCTTCACAGTGCGTCTAGTACATTACATAGGTACAGGTACATACATACATACTTCGCATCTAGCTAGCTACCTCTACCTACCGGCGTACCTGCTGCGTGGTTGGGCGCAGCGATGCGGCAAAACAAACAAACAAAAAAATATCTACCTAACATACTATGTACCTATAGGTACCTACTCTTCAATATCGATCAATTTAACCATCCGCACAAATTTGGTCAACATGCGGGATACTTTGTTAATTTACCTATTTATTTTTTCGCTTCGAATAAAAACTCTTCCGTAAATATTCTTAGCTTCCACCGATATACTTATACCGGATCAGGCTTGGGCGGTTGGGCGGGTAGACCATAAAGTGGGGCCTTTTCATGGGGCGGGGGAGGGGCAGTTCCTCGAATTTCAGAAATTCCCAAGTTCAAGCGACATGAAGATGTGCAACTTTTCGGAGTTTCGGAAGAAGGATGGAAGGATCAGGAGTCAAATAACGTGCGATCCTGCGACCCGAAAACCAAACACACCACGAATTTCAAAATGTCAAATTGCATCTGTCTATATACTCTATGTCTATAGTGATGTTACTTTTTCGTATAACGGACAATTGGGGTGGATAGGTAGGGGATGCAGTGGCGCAACCAGAACTTTTTTTTGGAGGGGGCTAGAATTCATGAGAAAAGTAAGGGGTGTAGACCTGCGTAGAGAGGGGGGTCCCCCGAACCCCCGTTTTTTCAAGGAGCTCATTAAGGCTTACCACGGGTGAGGGACCTTGAAATAAAGGGGTAAATTTTCCTAATTACATCGAATATAGATGTTTAAAATTTCCTGAAAGACCTTTTTTCGCGTTTAGATTATCCCCCTGGGACCCAAATTTTCTCGACACGGCTCCAGGAGGGGGGGTGTTAATCTATTTTTATAGAATATTGAGATTTTTTTCCCTTTAAATTATAAACGCGAATTTTATTCAAAACAACAGAGTACAAAGAGCATTAAAAAACAAATGTCAGTGAATTTTTCAAAGAGGAACACCTCATTTGGGTAAAATGAAGAGAGAATCGTGTAAATTCGAGTTTTTTCCATCCATACCACCTCCTCAGTCTCATCTTAAAATTCGTTTTGGTCGATTTAGGGCAGTAATTTTGAAAATGTGCTGATTTTCGACACCAGTGGCGTAGCCAAAAGAGTCCGAAAGGGGGGTCTGGGTCGGAAGCTTTTTTTTGGGTGGTTGCAAAATGAGTACAGAGACTTGAAAAACGAGTAATTTTTAGGGGGAGGGGAAGAGGGAGGGATAAAAATGAGCCTTTTTTTGCACTTTAGTCTTAAATAGTTCATATAATAGCGACTCAATTTACGCCCGAGCGCAGCGAGGGCGAAGCTTCGAAAAAATTGGATATTTAATGACTAAAAAAGATATTTTGTAATGATTTTGTTAATGCCCGAGCGAAGCGAGGGCGAAGCTTTGCTAAAATTAGATTTTTTAATGTCTAAAAAATACATTTTTCATAAAAATTCTTGACCTCAAGGGGGGTCCAAACCCCTCCCCCCGGCTACGCCTCTGTTCGACACATTTTTAAAACCACTACCTTTAATCGACCCGAGGTTTTGGGGGGGGCTTTAGCCCCTTAGCCCCCCCCCCCCCTTGGTTGCGCCACTGAGGGGATGGGAAGTTCAACACAGAAATTTTTCCATTTTACGAACATATTGCTACCGTATATTTACCTACATTTATATGAATTGTACCTGCCTGATGGGTAGGTACTTCAGGCATCGCGAGGGGCTAAACATTTTTTTTTTAGATTAGTTTCAACTCTAGCTGCACGCCGCACCATACCTGTTTACCCATTCGTATCGCACAGGCGCAGGCGTACCTCTCTACTTGTATGTACCTATGCCTACTTGCTTACCGAAATCAAACTAGATATAGGCGCTGCAGCTGTTTACTATTATTTCTACGTAGGACTTACAAGTGCAATATGTACTTCCATAAGTACATTACATAGGTACATACTTGTTTCGACATTTTTGCGAATCGACGGTAATTGTTAAACGTTGCCGATGTCACGTCACGTCGCGTCACGTCGCGTCAGCTGGCATCACGACCGTATCAGCCATCGGGCCATCAGTTCACCAGGCGCCGCCGCCATCTCCAAATTTGCGTACTGCGGCGTGTCTTTTCTTTCTTCGCTTCTTTTCCTAGAAAAAGTTTTTCAACGACTACTTAAGTATAGGGTACATTATTACGCACATACTAGTAGGTACCTAGGTAAGTATAGTTAGTTACTGTATGTACTCACATACGTAGGTCTAGGTACGTAACGTACTACGTAAGTATATGTACCTACCTCCCTACTTCTTACTTCTGTCTATGATTCGATTGTAAATAATATGTAATGTACAATACATATGTACCTACATATACAGAAGTAGATGTACCTACATGAACGTATACCTATGTACAGCCGATCGCGCTAGTCTGAGCGTGTTACGGTTACGGTAAACGGTATCTACTCGAATAATTCGAAATCGCTCGCGCCAACGTTTTATCGTAATTTTGGGCTGGGCCATGGCCCCGCCAAGTGTGACACTTTTAATTTTTAATTATACTTATTATGTAAACGCGGCGAGTTCGTTGTCGCAATTCACTCCGTTCTTACCACCGCTGCGCTATATGGTAGCATACTGCTGACTGCACCATCATTCCATTCTATCACACAAATACTCGTATGTATGTACTTAAGATAAATGCGAAATACGATGACAAATTGAGAATAATTATCTATTAAGCTCTCAGCGGCGCGGCGTCGCAAGCTGCCGTGTTGCTAGGGTAGAAAATGTACATAAAGTTTGAAAAATGGCGACTTGTAATACGATACCTACCATTGACCAATTACTTACCGCGGGAATGTTACTGGGGCGCCCAAAAGTAGAATACAAGATACAACGTAACGGGTAACTAGGTACCTACAATTATAAAAAATTTGATTTTGACACATCCAAAATGAGTTTTCATATGGAAAAACTTGATAAAATAATTGAAATAATTTTAAGAAAGAATACGAAAAAAAAAAAAATCATTTTGTAGAAATCGGATTGTTGTAGAAGTACCGGGAGAAAAAATTGAAAATGGAAGAGCGCAGCGATCAGGTCGAAATTTTTGAAAAAATTGATTTGGGAAGGGAGTAATTTTAGAGTTGGAATTTTTGATTTCTGAAAGAAAATACTTAGTAAACGTGGAATTTTAAATGGCTGGATGATTTTTTTTTAATTTTCCGGAATTTCTAGGATTTTGCCGACTTACCTAAAATCTTCGAAATTTTGCCGAAATTGCCGACTGAAAATTGGCTAGAGGGTATTATTCCTCCCCCCCCATACTCCCTATCGCGCCGCCCTTGACGATATGGTACAGGTGGCGAAAATGCTCACGCTCACGGCCGATGCTCGTCCACGGTCGATGGTAAGATATTTTTCATTTGGGCAACATTAAAATCATCAACACTGAACTTTTACGTAGTACGTATGCGTTACTTGCTCACGGAAGTTTACTTCCGCGTCCTAGGACTGAAAAGTAAGCATGAAAACCACTTGAAACAGTGTTGACAGCTCATCAATGAAAAGGCAAACTTCCGATCCGTAAATCAGCAATGAAAAAACGTTTTTCATTTGTGCAACATAAAAATCATCTGTTGTAAGTATGTACTTTCACGTAATACGAATACATACGTTCTTCCTACGCTTCGTGTACCGGGCCACGAAAGTTTACTTCCGCCTCCTAGGATGCGGAAGTAAGCATTGAAAACCACTTGAAACAGTGTTGACAGCTCAGCAATGAAAAGACAAACTTCCGATCCGCAAACTAGCAATGAAAAAACGTACTTTCGATACGTACAGTACAAATGAAAATACCATTTTACCATTTTACTAGGGCATGAAAGAAGCTTTCGACGCGCGGGGGGGGAGAGAAGTAGAGATGGAATGAAATAACGTATTCTTTCGCTCTCCCATTTTCATCGTGCCCGAACAAAATTTTGAAAGAATTGAATTTTTGTGCCGAAAAAATCTCATTTTTGATATAAATTAATACTTCCTTGGGTACTTTTTTCAATTTTAAACAATCACGATTCCTTGTCAAAAGATTAAATTTCAATCTACCTATTGGCAAGGAATTGTGATTTGAAAAATTGAAAAAAAAAAAAAAAAGGTATTAATTTACAAAAAGAACGATGAAAAATACATACGGACATACATAATTATAATCTTTGTGCTTTTATAACATTGAACAATCTTCATGCCAAATATGTAGAAGCACAATGGTTGTCTAAGAGCAGAATTCTAAAAAGTAGTAGAATTATAACATCGAAAACGGGCCCAACGAGTAAAAATCTGGATTTTAATTTGTTGGCGTGTACCTATAGTACCTACCGACCTATAGATACTTAGGTATCTCTATCCAGGAAACTTTTAGTGCATAGAAAAATCCTACTCAGTCCGGTACAGACGTGATCAAAGTCGGTGGATTTGAATTTCAAATTTGAGACTTACGTCCTTTCTGCAATAAGTGATTGCTACGTCGAGTAAAGTAAAGTAAAGTAAAGTAAAGAAAAGTGAAGTAAACTAAAGAAAAGTAAAATGCTCGATGCGAAGGAAGTAAGAAGTACACTTCATAGATTAGATAGGTATAAATATCGACGTGGTTGGCGGAGTGGATGGTAGTGGTTGTGGTGGTAACGATACGTAGGTAGAGGTACTAGGTACATGAAAAGAATCCGCTACCACACGTGTTGAAAACTGCGGACCAGACACAGATGCAAAAGCAAACGTTTACCCGACCGTTTAGTTTACGTATACATAGACATACATATGTACATCTACTTCTACATTTATACCTATAGATGTGTGTAGTAGGTAGCTAGGTACGTAGCACGTACACGTAGTACCTACATATGTACAACGGATACATTTACATACGTTCTTACCCCGCCATGATATTCGCAACCTACTGTCGGAGATACCTATTTGATTGTAGATATCTCTTCGGTCATGTTGGATGGTGATGGATTACAATTTTGTACAATTCTGACTGAATAGGGCGGGTGATGGAGGGTGGGAGGGAGAGGGGGAGGGGGAGTGGTGGTTCCCGGATCCTGGATTCATAAAATTTGTACCTTCCGCTGAGGTATGTATTGATTTTGGCAATTGTCGCTATTTCCGAAAGTGGAGCCCCTCATCTCTACCCTTCTTTCATTACAGCAGCGTCCAACGCGCACCTATTTTACTTACACCTAACCTACATAGGCATAGAGGTACATTCTTCTACCTACCTACCTACCTACCAAATTATTTATTTATTCGCTAGTTTTCATATTCCTTTTTTGTCTTTCAGATGGTTATTACTGCTAGCATTTTTACACATAACTTGTTACAATGAAGAAACTGACGCAGCCGCCACCTTTCCTCTCATCCGACACGTAAGTACATACCTACGAGTGATTAACCTAGGTGCTTAGCTTACTCTTAAAAATAGGTAGCGGAAGCGGATTGAAGGGGGCGCGACGGGCTTAGCCCCCCAAGAGTGAAATCAACCCCCTAAAAAATTTTCGTGTTTGATTGTCAAACTGTTTGACAACTAAACTCGAATGTACCTAAATGAAAAGAAATGTATTTTCTGGGCATTAATTACCCAATTTTTTCAAAGCTTCGCCCTCGCTTCGCTCAGGCAAGAACAAAATTACGATTCACAACTTATTTTTAGGCAACGTTGAAGAAGAAGGCTCCTCTCCCCCCCCCCCAAAAAAAAAAAAAAATTCCTTCCGGTACATCATGTCTTCTTGCTCAATTTGTATTCTCCCAAAAAAAGCTTCCAACGCCACTGACTGCGAATATGTTCTTTCTCCCTCTTCCCCTAAAATAACATCGAATAGGAATTTTGAAATCATTAATATACAAAAAAATCACTTTTATGGCCATTAAAAATTCAATTTTTCAAAAAGCTTTACCCTCGCTTCGCTCGGGTATAAATCAAAGTTACAATTATTCAAATTATTTGAGGCGACATGACAGTGTCGAAGAAGGCTCCCTCCTACTTCTTCTTCGTACGATTTTCCTGGTATTTCTTCTAGTTCTTGGACCTAATTTTCAGTTTGCACCCTTCCAAAAATCTTCTAATGCCGTTGACCTGGGGCTTAGCCTCGCCTCAAATAATGCATATAGGTAAACATGATTTAATTTATACCCGAGAGAAGCGAGGGTAAAACTTTGAAAAAACTATATGTTTATTGCCTAAAACAGCCATTTTTTTCTTATTTTAAGGCTTTCAAAATTCTTATTTGATGTAATTTGAGAGGGGGGAGGGTATAGAATGTAGCCATTAGATATTCACAATCAATGGCGTTGAAAGCTTTTTTGGGAGCGTAAAAATTGCGAATAAAAACACAGAGTGTAGATCAAAAGTATTTTCAGGGGAATGAATAAAAGGAGCCTTCTTCAACACTGTTGTTACTTGAAATAGTTTGTTGGATTATGATTTCGTTCATGCCCGAGCGAAACGGGGGCGAAAAATTTTTAAACCAACAAGTGAAAATATTATTGATTTCCAACTTGGAAAAATGGTACATTTTCAGTTGGGAAAATGATGAATTTTCAGTCGATAAAGTGACTAATTCCCAACTGCCCAGCCCAATTTTTCCAACTGATGTCAACTCACAAGTAAAAAATTTTCTCGGGAGGAGCTCCCCCCTCCCCCCTATCGGTACGTCCCTGGACTCGACCATTATGCCCAAGAACATACTCATTTTTTCTCATTATCGACGTCGACTGCCTTCGGTTATTTTTTAGTACCTATGCGTTCACGTGCGAGTACGTGAGCGTAACAAATTCGTAAAAAGCTATTGTTGTGACGTTACGTTGTAGCGTGTCGCTGACTGTGCCCCCGGCGTTGGCGTTATTTCGTACATATGTAGGTATGTATTAGGGGCGTACAATGTACATAGATGATACATACGTAGGTAGGTAGGTAGGTATCATGTATACATCATACGTGTACCAGTACCTAATACCTACGTCCTACGTCTTTGCAATGTACAAAATAGGTGGCTAATTTTCATTTGCATCTCCAATATCGAAAACCGATGCCCGTTTTCGTTACGATCGCGATCTAATTTATGAACCTGCACTTATGTGTAATACCTAGGTACGTAGATGTACCATGTACCCCTAATGTATGCAATAGGCGTCGAGTAAGGTACACTCGTATGTAATGTAACACGTATGGTTAGATACCTACTTATTCTACACTGAGGTACCGAAGCCTAAGCATTATAGTATTGTATGGTACCATATATGTACATACTTATGTACTACAAGTATAGGTAAAGGTATGCGGTTTGCACATCACATGCCTATCGATGCAATGGTTGGTAGGTAAGTAAGTAAGTAAGTAAGTAAGTAAGTAAGTAAAGAAGTAGGTACCAATCGAGTGCTAGTAGCGCAGATCCGTGATTTTCATCGTATGTAGTACGGTACCCCATTGAATACGAATACGAATACGAATACGGATACGGATACGCGGACTTTTGAAACCATGTGGCAAACATATGTGTACGAGCTGCGCCGGCGAGCGCGTTTCAAATCTACGTGCTTTACCTACCCAAAACGTTAGATGCGTAATGCGTATGCATGTGCGTGTGCGTGTAGATGGTAGATACGCTATGGCGAACATTTCCTGGCCAGCTACGCTTACCTACTCCTGCGTCCTGTATGTAATTGTAATGTAGGTACTCTTGTATTGTAGCGTCTGTAGGTGTAGCGAGCCGCGGTTCTCTAATTCTAATTCTGCTTCTGCTTCTGCTTCAACTTGTACCTACTTTTCGCGTACACATAGGTAGATATACATAATGTATTGTATATTACAGTAATGCTTTATGCTACTTTTAGGCAGATACCTAGTAGCTACGCTACCTACTTTTCAAGTCGTGCATTTGTGAACGAATTACCTGCCCTACCCTGCCCTGCCTGTTACTTCCTGATTCGTAGTAGGTACTTAGTTAGTACATGCAGTGGCGTAACCAGAACCTTTTTTTTTGGAGGGGGCTAGAATTCACGAGAAAAGTAAGGGGTGTGGGCCTGTGTAGTGAGGGGGAGGGGGTCCCCCCAACTCCCGTTTCCTGGGGCCCGAATTTTCTCGGCACGGCTCCAGGAGGGAGGTGTCAATCTATCTTCATGAAATATTGAGATTTTTCCCCTTTAAATTATAAACGTGAATTTTATTCAGAACAACAGAGTACAAAGAGCATTAAAAAACAAATGACAGTAAATTTTTCAAGAAGAAACACCTCATTTGGGTAAAATGAAGGGAGAATCGTGTAAATTCGAATTTTTTCCATCCATACCACCCCTCAATCTCCTCTTAAAACTCGTTTTGATCGATTGAGGGCCATAGGCGCACCCAAGGGGGGCTCAGGGGGCCAGAGCCCCCTCCCCCCCTTAAGCCCGGAAAAAATAATTTTTTGCTTCAAAAATGAGAAAAAAGTCAATTTTTTGCTCTTTCAAGTATATTTTTTCAAAAAATTTTCGCCCTCGCGTCGCTCGGGCAGGATTTTAATGCTTTTATTTCAAAACTTGACAATTTTTGATTGATTTTTCAGTCAAAAATCACAAAATTCTCAATAAATTCTCTGTTTGTCAGAAAAAATTGATGATTTTTGATTGAAATATCAGTGAAAAATGACTCAATTTGAAATTCGACCCCCTCCCCATTTTTTCTAAAATTCTGAGCCCCTCCCTTAATTAATTTCTGGGTGCGCCTATGTTGAGGGCAGTAATTTTGAAAATGTGCTGATTTTCACCTCCAAACTAGCAAAACAGCGAAATTCTTGGAAAATTAAGGTCCTCGAAGATATAAATCCGAAAAATTGCCTCCTTGTGACTTTTTCTTATTCTTCAAACTGAAGAAATGTCTTCGAGGACACTACTTTTCATAGAATTTCATTGTTTCGCTGTTTCAGAGGTGAAAATCAACACTTTTTAAAACCATTACCTTAAACCCTATTGACACAGAAAAGCGCCATTCGCCGTAAAAAAGCGCTTTGTTTGGCGTTTTTTTGACACTTTGGCGAGCGTCATTCGCCATATGATGGCCATATGATTCTTATCATTATAAACAGCGTTTAATTTTGCGCTAAGCGCTAAAAAAAGCGCTGTTTATGTTTCAAAAATATTCGGCCTCTAATTTTTGTTTTGCTTTTGTTGTGTAAAATCAAAATCCGCGATCTTTTTCAGTTCATTAAGGGTATGCTTTCGGTAAATTTAGACAACTTAGGATCGTTATATTTCAGCAAATATTCAACATTTTTCTAATATCTTTTAATATTTCGTTTCTGTACAGTGAGATCTTTGGAGGACTTTTGAGACTTTTCACCTAAATCCTTCCAATTTTGAAAAAATTACGTTACAAAAATCATAAAATTGTGGAAAAGTCTGCTCCAGTCTGCAAAATTATTCTTTTAAATATTTTTTTTCCGATTAATATAATACTTTTTGGAAATATCGCAAAAGTCCTCCAAAGACAGTGCATTAATAAAGCTTTTATCGAAAATTTCATAAAAATTCGTTCGATATTGGATAAGAAATCGCGATCCTAAATTTTGCTAATTGATAACAAACGAAAGCATACCCTTAATTTTCAATTTTTCAACTAACTGTAGTTGTGATTTTTCATTTCTTTACATTCAAATTATTTCCTTAATTCGTTCAGTGACAGTGTCACTGATTTATACAGTAAAATCTATTCAGATATTTCTCTTTTTTTCACTTTGCATTTGTGTACCAAACTAAAATTGTAATTGTCTTTATTCGTGGATTTGTTTTGCAAGTTCAACGGTTTGTTTAGTATACAAATTATGTTAACAAAATAAATTTTGCGGAAACCAAAAATAAATATACTTAGTATACTTATACATCAAGTCTTGTTCTTTTTTTTTGAGCACTAGTGAAAGTACAACACAAAAATAGACGTTTGTCAGTTTGATGCGGGTAGTATTTTCTCCTTAAACTAAAATACTGCGCATAGGTTATTTACATGTTACGAACTTATCAGCGGAAAGAACATGTTTGTTTACTTTTTAAGATGCGTGTGTTAACCTATGTGTGGTAATTTAGTTCAGGGCGATGGGTAGGCTACCCGCATGAAACTGACAAACGTCTATTGAATATCTATCTGGAGAATGGGTTATGAAATACTTTTTTCTTCTTTGCAGTGGTAACACTGATGAAAATGCACCAATAGTTTTGCTAGATAGGTACCTATTTACCCACCAAAATTTTAATAAATAAATGGTTGCCTGATCTCAACAATTGGATACAGAATCTTTAAATTTATTCACAAATTATTGGTTGCACTCTAACAATTCAATTTTTTAAAAATGAACAGCGCTTTTTGTTAGCGTTGAGCGCTTAAAAAACGCCATTCCCACTGCGCATACCTTCTGCACAGCGAATGGCGCTCGCCAAAGTGTCAAAAAAACGCCAAACAAAAAACGCCGTTTTGTCAATAGGGAATCGACCCGAGGTTGGGGGGCTTTAGCCCCTTGGCCCCCCCCCCCCCTTGGTTGCGCCACTGAGTACATAGTGCATAATTACATATCTACCTACTTATGTAGGTCTAGGTACCCGGATACCTATAGGTAGTAATAATTCTGATTTACAACGAAAACGACACGTTTGATTTTCAATTGTTTAGAAACGGAATTTGAAATTCTCGCGGCCCGGCAAGATGTCAGATGTGAGATGGAGGGGGGAGGAGTGGAGGAGTGAGAGGAGCGTAATGTGCGGTCCAATCTTTAATAAGGAATTTACCAATGGTAGGTATTTTCTCGAGTTTCAGTGCACCGGATTGCGTTGTTGTTGTTGTTGTTGTTTCTGATACGAGATACCTATAGATAGAGATATTTACATTTAGCAGGTATGCTTAGGAGAAGAAGTGCGTAGGCAGCGGCGACTAACGCCGGCCGGCCGGCCAGCCAGCCACACCGTAACACCTAACACCCGTAGCTAACGGTAATCGACTGGTACTCGGTACTCGGTAGGCCGAACCTACATCTAACTTAGTAGATACTTAGACCTACATACACATACGTATGTGCATATCTAAAACACGTAGGCCTGGGCTTATACATACACACAATATATTGTAAGTACGTACGTTGGTTTGTACTTCGGTAGCTAGGTAACTACCTACTAGGTACAGGTAGGAAGAGGAAGTACATAAGTACCAATTTAGGTTGAGGTGGTGTGGTAGGTGCTTGGATTCCCACCGTACGCGTACGTCGCGTCGCGTCGGCTGTATTACATGTAGGTACAACATCAGCTTCGATTTAGGTAGGTACCTACTTATATGTATCTACCGTCGCGTCGCGTCGTCGGTTAAAAATTATAGGTACCTACCTACCTACCTACTTACTTACTTACTTACTTACTTACTTACTTACTTTAGTTAGTTTTTGGTTTTTGTTATGTTCGCCCTTTATTGTTATTATTATGCTTTATATTTATCTCTTTATACAGTTGTTGTATTTGTCAAATGTCAGTGAGTAAGTTGTCCGGCCCCTCGTTCACGCATATGCGTATAGAGGGGTCGATACGCTTTTAAAAAAAAATATGTATGTTCGCGGAAATAAACAATTGTTGTTGTTGTTGTTGTTGTTGTTGTTACTTACCTAAAAAAAAAAGTGAATGTGAATAAAATTGCGCTGTTTTTACTTTTGCCCAGCGACACCGCCATCAGTATCGTTATCTTCATCATTCGAGCGACAATGCTGAAAAGGCCATCAGACAGCGACGACAACACAACGCCAACGTCAACGCCAATTACTATTACACGGAAAACGAAGCTTTCGTTCTGGAAGAGTACGGAAATTGGAGCGACTGGATGACGGGTGCAGAATGCACACGTTCGTGCGGCGGTGGAGTCGGCTACGAAATCAGGCAATGTTTGTCAGTCGGGTAAAAGTTTTGCTCGTTAATTAGGAGTTAAACGCACGTACCGTACGCGTACGTACATAGATAGGTAGTAGGTAGTAGGTACCGAGCTAGGTACGGAGAGTGGTTTTTTTTTCAGTGTACGGTCGCGGCCGGGTAATACAGGTCTAGAAACTTTCAAATACGAAGTTGGTAGGTAAGGTACCTACTACACGCCGCGTCTCGTGTTACTTTAGATTAGTGGATGGCTAATTCGCTAATTGGCAACTGGCAAACGACAAAATGGCAAATGGAACGAGCACGGGCAACAGCAAACAGCAATAGTTTGCGACGCGACGCGACGCGACGCGATCCGTATTCGCTTGTCTATACGCCAATTTCGATTTCTCTCCCTATTCTTGTCTGTCGCGTCGCGTCCCAAAGTCCTAATCCTATTCCTATTACAATATACCTACTTGCCTGTAGCCCACCTACCTATTTCAATTTCAGTTTGTTTTTAATCGAATGCCTATGGCTACGCCTACGCTTAATTCATCGTCTGCCGGGCCAATAATTTGTAACATTCCCATTCACATTCCCTCTACTACACAAACAACACGTAGCTAAGCAAGTCAATATTAAGTACCTACATACATTTACATTACATATGCACATACCTGGACCTACCTACCAAAGCCGGGCCGCGCCGCGCCGTACTGTACTGTACTGTACCGTATTATTGAGCATAGGTATATCCGCGTGTACTAAGAGTAAGAGTAAGAGTAAGAGTAGGCACCTACAGCTGCTACACTACATACACAAATGTTAGTACATACTACATAGGAACAGCTAGTTATAGGTAGAGCCGCTCGGCCAATAGGTAAGTAAATTTTGGATAGCGTACCTTGTTAGTGCCTACTGCCTACTGCCTACTGCCTAGTTGGTCAAGTTTATATGTAGTACAATACATAGACAATAGGTACAGGTAGGTAGAGGTACATATGTAGATACCAGATAGTACATCTACATACATAATATACCTACTCGTACCTCGTACCTTTATCTACATCCAAGTACGTCTACCTAGGTTAATACCTACTCGTATACCGCCGTAGGTATCGTATACGGTAGGTATACCCTAACCCTACTTACTTAGGTACCTACGTTATGTATCTTCAATTTTCTTCCACCCGACAGATCGAACGGCTTCGCAAATTGCAGAGGCGCCTCCAAGAGATATTATTCGTGCAACATACAAGTAAGTAAATCACGCGAATAGTACATAGTACATAGCACATACTTATTAGGTAGGTATGTACCTGTGTAGTGTGTACGTGTACGTGTACGTGTACCAAGACCAACTACCAACCTACCCAGGGCCGGCGAGAGGAAATGCGGGCCCGGTACAAAGCTTTTTGCGGGCCCCCTTTTACTTCGGTCCATTTTTTTCATTTCTCAAATAAACTTGAGCAATGATCTCAAGTGACATTTGGAAACAAGAAAGAATCATTTTTCCATTCTTTAGATCATGTCAAAATTGAATGAAAATTTTTAAAATAGAGAGCATACTATAGCCCGAGCGAAGCGAGGGCGGAAATGTTTGGTAAAATTTTCAAATAACTGAAATTTTAGCTTCAGCAGGTGATTTTCCCGCTCATTTTTCACGTTATTTCAAAACAATAATTTTTCAAGGAGCTTTCAGTCAAAATTATTGATTTTTTTGACACATTGAGAATTTTGCCATCGAAAAAAAAGATTTTCAACTGAAAAGTCAGTGCAAAATTATCAATTTTCAAAAGAATGAATAAAATATCTACTACCCGAGCGAAGCGAGGGAGAAAATTTTTCAAAATACTGCACTTTTTTTACACTTTTGTAGGTAGTTGACCATTCTCCTTCAAAGGGCCTCGCATGCGGGCCTCTCTTAAAATGCGGGCCCCTTCTTAAATTGCGGGCCCGGTACAAATGTACCCCCTGTACCCCCCTCTCGCCGGGCCTGAACCTACCTACCTAAACGAATAGTGCATGAATAGACGGTAGAGTGGATATGGATAGGTACTGGAAACTGGATACGTCACGCGTCATACATACGCATACGCAGCGTGATTTGTAATTGTTTTTTGTTTTTTTGTTGTTTTTTCCCCCCCCGCTTTCAGGATTGTCCGGATTTGGCGGATATTCGTGCTCAACAGTGCTCCGCATTCGATAGCGTACCGTTCGATAAGTACTTTTACACGTAAGTTCGTAATTTCGTACTCTCACCAGTCACCATTAACCCGCCTGTTTACGGTACCTAAGCGCAAAAAGCTGATAACGAACCTAGCTATACAATGCAATGTAATATATTGTATAGGTACTTAGGTAGGTATGTAATGTACCCGTACCACGCCGCGCCGCACCGTATACGAATAACGTAGATACGTATGTAGGTAGAGGTACTAGGTACGTAACGTACGTACAGTCTACACTAGGGCGCTCCTTTAAAATTTTTTCGATTTTTTTACGAGACGACCAGACGACCTACGTGGTACGTACCTCCACCTCTACTTTGGTTCTAGCTACTTCTACTTCATGAGTAAAGGACGCGCACAAATTTCCGGCTCGATTGATGCATATTAACACTAACCCGTGCCTCGAAGCCCATTTCGTAAAATTAACGGAGCGTACCCGAGCTCATATTTCTGCACTGCCGGCATGGCAGTGCCGGCACGCGGCAACGAGACCCGTCGGCGCGGCGTCGCGTCGTTGGCTTAAAACTTAGGCATTTTAAAGATAAAGATAATTGGCGTTCGGGTTGGCGGCGGGTATTCGATCGTACTTATAAAATTTCGAATCGTGTAAGATTAATTTTCAAATTTTTCGCCCCCCCCCCCTCCCCTCGGGAAAAGTGCGAGTGCAGTGCGTAAACATTACGAAGTATGTATTAATTGGGTGCGAAATAAATTGCGGAATGTTGGCTGCACTGACGCGATTTTCCGTGCTTTATGTATTCGTGCAAGCTATTGCTACCTAGCTACTAGCACCGTAGGTAGAGGTACAGTACCTACACCTACGTAGTACGTAGTACGTACCCTACAGCCTTTGGAATTGGGAATCCGGTTCTTTTTGCCAACTCTTCATAATAGATAGGAAGGTAGGTAGGTAAGTATACAGCGGCAAGTCGCGTAACCGCAGCCACGTGCGTGGTAGGTACTAGGTAGGTACGTATAGGTATTAGGTTCCTAGCTACCTACAATGCAATTAACTAGGCAGATGAAATGAGTTTCGACTAATTCTGAGGTTTATTGCCCGAGCTTAGCGAGGGAAACGACTCAAAATCGTTGAAAATCACTTTATCTATAACTAAGTAGTTGCATACGGTAATGTATTTTTCGCCGAGCAATCAGCGAGAGCGAGTTAATGTACACTTAATCTCCCCGAGTAACGAAATACGTACATAATTAATTACGTAATTACCCACTAATAAAAGGTACCTACCTACTCGGTATCATCCAACATTTCAATTTAAAAAATCTACATTCGCGATTCGAAACCTAGCTTTCATCTTCATCTGTCTGACTCTGATGCGAGAATGACGTAGTTTTTTTTTTTGTCGCCCCAGAGTCTAACATGTATAACATATGCTCCAATTCTTACTCATTTTTTTACGATCGCCGTTGATTTTTGTTGCGTTCAGTTGGGTTCCGTACACCAAAGGTCAAAATAAATGCGAATTAAACTGCATGCCGCGAGGCGAACGATTTTACTACAGACACAAGAAGCAAGTAATCGACGGTACACCGTGCGACGATGAGAAACCTGACATTTGCGTCAATGGAAAATGTGTAGTAAGTACATTAAGTACATACTACGTACATACATAGACATTGACATACCCAGTTGATATATACCTCTAGAGCTATACTGTCGGTATTAGGTGTAGGTAAGGTACTATAAAGTCTCTTTTCTCATATACAGTTCTTTGACTTATACCATTTGTACGAATTATGCGTCATATCTATTTTGCAGTTTGCACCCTTCCAAAAAATCTTCTAATGCTATTGACCTGGAGCTTAGCCCCCCCCCCTGATCCATTTTTCTAACTCCGCCTATGCTAATGAACGAAAAAATATTTTTATTGACCAAGTTAGCTTTGGGGAGGGGGTGGGTGTGGGGAGGCAAAAACTGATTTTTCGAAGGCAATAAGTCTGAGCATTACAAAAAAAATTGAATTTTTTTTGAACTAATCTTATAGAAAATTTTACGTCGAATCCCATGCCGCGAACCGCAGATCTTCATCTCGTTTAGAAAAAAAGCTACAGCTCATTCTTTCCAAAATTTTGAGGAAAAATCGTATTTTTTGGGGTATTTTTCGCAAAAAAGTGAAATTTGAGAGAAAAATAAGGGTTTTGAGGTCATAATGACCATGATGAGAGTTGTAGAGAATTTCACGGCAAATCGCGGACCTCGTATCTCTTTTAGGAAAAAAGTTACAGCTCATTCTTTCCAAAATTCTGTGAAAAAATCGCATTTCATTTTTTTCGTGAAAAAGGCACAAAAATGTGATTTTTTTCACAGAATTTTGGAAAGAATGAGCTGTAACTTTTTTTCTAAAAGAGATGAAGGTTTGCGGTTTGCGGCATTGGATTCGCCGTAAAATTTTCCACAAGATTAGTCCAAAAATTGTTTGTAATGCTCAGGCTTATTGCCCTCGAAAAATCAGTTTTTTGGCCTCCCCAACCCCCAAAGCAAACTTCGGAAGCCAGAATTGAGCAAGGTGATGTAGGTATTTTGATGTTTAGAAACAGAATTTTGGCATGAGAACCCAGAAACAGAACCTTTTTTTTTTGTCGACCTGTGTAATGCGTTTGCGAGTGGTTCGTTAGATTTTTGAGGACACGAAGTTCGAATTTGCTTATTTTTCAGATGTTGTCCTCGAGTGTATTCCAACCCCCCTCCCCACCCAATTTAAAAGAGAGAAAAAAGAAGGGAAGCAAGCAAGGAAAAAAATGAGCTCTCAGTAAACGTGGCTCAACATTCAGGAAGGGACCCAAAACCAATCAAGAAAATGAAGTAAAGTTTCCTTTGAAAGGAAAATATGTTTGTTATTCTGCATGACTTTCTAAAATATCAAGTCAATTTACAACTTCTGACTTTTTGATAATGTATCTAGACAATAAGTTAATTTCGGAAGTGTAAAAATTTATAAGTTTTTGACTTTTAGTCACACAAAATTTGGTGTCGCAAAATAGGGTCATAAAACTTTTAAAATAATCCTCCACCTAAAAGGAATATCAGCTTCTGACTTTCTAATATTATTATACCTAAATGATTATAATAAGTTGATTTCGAAAATATAAAAATTTATAAGCTTTTGACTTGGCGTGACGCAAAATAGCATCTTAAAAATTTTGGGAATGACACCCCCCCCCCTTACACCCAAGAGGAAAAAACATATCCATGTTAATAAAATAACGTGTAGCACGTGGATTGTTTCTGATCTAAAGTAACTGAGTTAGAATATCGACTAAATTTTTCGATCTGACCCCTCCCTCCGCGGAGTTAAGATTGAAGAAAAAATTGATCATTTAGTCCAGTCATTAGAACATTTTTGGAGGGCAAACCCGGAAATACGCGTTAACAGCGATTTTTTTCTGAATATTGTTGGAAATGGTCTCCTTATGAACATACTTTGACACACACCCCCCCCTCCACCCACAGTGGATCAAAGCTCCCAAAAATCAGTTTTTGGCTTCTATACTTCATTTTTTTGCGTATTTATAAAAAAATATCTCAGTCATATTTTTCTGCATCAAATTTCCTAAATTCAAAAAATATAATGATATTGAAAAAATTTAAGGTATGGGAGGGAGGGGAGGGGGTAAATATGGACACAGGGGTGGGCGTTGACATTGTTAAAAATTTTCTATAAATTCAAGCCACTGCGAGTCTAACTCTAACTGAGTTGATTTATGATCAACTTATCGGTCAATTCCAAGTACCAATCTCAAACATTAGAGGGGCGTGAGGCTTTTTATCGAGGGGGAGAAAGGTTTGATGTGTAGATTAGTCGTTCCTATCAATACATAAGCCAGCAGAAATGCGATTGCGTTGATTTAAATTCATTTTATTACGAAATTTCAAGTCGACCCTCGAAACCCCCATTTTTCAAGACGCCACTACTCCACTCCTATGTAACGTACGGAAAATGTTGATAGCTCATTTTGCAGGGAATTCGATGCAGGAAAATATGACTGAGATATTTTTTCATAAATACGCAAAAAAAATTGAGTAGAAGCCAAAAACTAATTGGGGGGCTTTGATCCACTGGGGGGGGGGGTCGAAGTATGTTCATAAGGGGACCATTTCCAACAATATTCAGAAAAAAAAATCCCTGTTAACGCGTATGTCCGGGTTTGCCCTCCAAAAATGCTCTAATGAATGGACTAATTCTGTAATATAATATCTACCAATTACCAATGTAACTGTGTTGTTTTAAAATTAAGCAAGTATTCGAATTTGTGATAAAAATGCCTTCGGAAATAGGCTCGGAAAGTCAACCAAAACTATCTACACAATTACACATTTATTCAACATTCAACTCACTAAACTCTGAAATTTTAAGCTTATTAGCTTCTCTCTATTGGGAAATCTTTTCAATCTTTGTCCAAAATGATGTTGAAAATGAACTCAACGGCTTTGAAAACCACTGTACCTACATAGATTTTCAAAATTACTGTACATTGGCTCGCAAAACAATTACGTACGCGGGTCCAAAATATACATATATGTACCCTTCATTCGTACATTCATTCATTCATTAATTTCATGGAATTAACTTGAGTCTTTCAATTCGGAAAAAATTACCTTGAAAATGAATGCGGTAACTGGTAAGTGACTCTAGGTCGAAAAACATGGATTTCGATTGGATTTCTTTACCGCGCTCAATATCGTAGAAGTATTTGTTTTCGACTAGACCCTTTTCCCTCTCTCAATCCCGCAAGCGCAGGTCAAAATTGAATTTAGAGGCTTCGAATATCCCTCCCTCCCTTCACCATTACTGGAATGCAATTCCGTCAAGTAAATTCAGTAAATACTTATTTACGGGATACACAATTTCAATTTTCATAAGTACCTACTTGTACCTAAACCTAATAAATCGGTATATGGAAATTCATTTATGAAATCGATCGAAACTAATGGCAAAATTGCATTTTAAGGCGAAAAATTTGAGACGAAGTCGAGAAACTTTGAAAAACAGATGACCTTTTCTACAAGATACCTGAATTTTTGTGAAGTCTGTTTTCTGTTCAAACATTTGGTTGTGGAAGTAGGTACACGAGGTGTGTGACATGCCGAAATACATGAAAATCTTCACAGGTTTTCAGAGCATCACAAGAAACATTTCAGCCCTTGAAGTTCACTTGGGAAGGGGGAAGAGTGGGGGGGGGGGGGGGGTTTCAATTTCGATAAATATGAAAGTAAAAAATAAAGTACGCGTGAAAATTCCTCTCCCTCCCTCCCTCCCACTGTACCTAGGTATGCACGTTTACCTAGTCTAGAGCCTATTTTTCTAGTGTAATTACCTAACCAATACCTACGCGTTCGCATAGCACATACGACATACGCATGTAAGTATGTCCAATTGTCTATGTATGTGGACGTACCTAGACGTAGCTAGTACCTACTACCGTACCTATAGTATGTAGGTAGGTAGGTATAGGTACTTATGTACCATCATTTAAATGGTAGAAACGCGAACCTATTTACAATGCATACATACGAACGCACGCATGTATCGATTTATATGTACCTACTTGCTCATGTGTATCATCAACAGCCGATCGGTTGCGACCGTTTACTTGGTTCTCCTCTTCGAGAAGACAAGTGTCGAATTTGTGGAGGTGACGGATCTTCCTGCCGTACCATCAACGACATTCTCACCCGAAATGATCTGCAAGTAGGTAAGCGATCACGTTATTTTCAATTAAATCCTCTCCCTACACCCTCCTACCAATCCCTCTGTCCAAGCGGGTCGGGTCGGGTCGGGTCATGTCACAATTCTTCATAAGCACTTACATTTATGTATGTAACTAGGTACCGATACCCATTGTACATAGGTACCTACCTAATACATACAAAGGCTATCACCCACTTAAGGATAGGTCTAGGTATTAGTGATGCGTTCTGTTCTGTGAAATAGCAAAATAGCAAACAGGGCCATAAATGGGAAATTCTCATTTCTCTTGGCACAGCCAAATAGGTACCTACCTGACTTGAGTGGAGGTTGGAGATATCATTTTCGATTTTTTCTTCACAATTTGAAGAAATTGTGCGCAAAAATTTTAGCCCAGAATATCACGTCTGGGGTCTGTATCTTGTAGTTCATCTGTAATTTTCGTTTCTAGAGGTCTGCCGTCTGCGCCGCGCCGCCGATGAGCCGCCGCCGTCTGGCGGCGTATGCCATTAAACATGAAAAAAAAAAAAAAATGTCTTTTTTGGACATTGAAAATACAAATTTTCCCAGTGAGCTTTGCGGTTGCCCTCGCTTCGCTCGGGCATGAACAACATTACCATTGTACGTATGAAAAATTTAAAGCTTGATTTTCTCTTTCACGCCGCCGCCGTTTAATTTGGAAACGGCGGCGGTGCGCCGCTCACGCCGATAAATTTTCAAGAACGAGCCGCCGCCGATTTTTTCTCGGCACAGACCTCTAATTTCGTTTCAAGTAAGCACAATAATCACGGGGAGTTGTGTTAGAGAATGCAAAAAGCTAAAAAAAAAAAACTTTCAACTTTAATTTTCTCGGAACATCATTTTTCAAAATCAAAACTTCAAAGTGCCGTACCTATTTCCATCATTTTTCAATAGGTAGGTATTTTTTCGTACCTGAATTTTCAGAATGAATTCCTCTATCGATTGGGCAAAAGAAAAAATCGATTTCGATTTTTCGGACGGAGCGCATCACCCATATACCTACTTACCTACAATTATGTACATTTACATAATAATGTATGGTAGCCGTAATAGCCAGTAGTACCTACTACCTAGCTGTTATAGGTACCGCAGTGCTGCTGCGCAGCTGTCCATGTAATGTACTACCGTGCGTACCTACGCTTGTACGCGTATGCTTGAAAATTGTATAGCTATGTTTTTGTTTTTTTGTTTTGTTTTGTTTTTCGCAGGCTACAATGATCTGATGTTAGTACCGGCTGGGGCTATGAACATCAGAATACGCCAACTGCAGTATTCTAACAATTACCTGGGTAAGCCATAAGCGAGCGGCTTCCACTTGCGCATCAGCATACCATGCGGCATGTAGATGTACCTAGCTACCTACGTACCTAGACCTACTACCTACCTAATCTACTAATAAATATACTTATTCGTTTAAAATTTTGTAAAAGCTATTCAAGTACCTACAGACATTTTTGTTCAAACTTTTGGATTTAAAGCGAAATTACCTTACTACTTACTCACCTACAATACCTACCTGCCTACATATCACAATTTCACGGATCAATGCAGATTTTTTTTTTTCAAATACCTACTCGTTGCGTCGTTGCGCAAAATAGCTGCGAAACGCAACACAAGTCGCTGCGTTTTCGCGAGATTTCACGCAGCGCAGCGTCTTCGAGACGCAGCTTTTCATACCGAGTCGGGCACTCAAAAAAAAACTGAAATGGCTAAATTCTCACAAAAGTTGATTCGAGTAAGCGAATTTTGGGTTACAGTACAGTTGAAATTTTGACGTAATTCTACCCCATCCCATTTTCATAGGTCACTCGACAATTATTTGATAGGTAACGCTCAAAAATTAGCCTCATCTTTTCAAAATTTTCGATGCGTATTCTCAACTTTGAAAATTCACTAGGTACCTACCTACATCTACATAATACATAATATTATACCTTACGACTCGCTATGCAAATCGTTAGATGACTACGAATTCGTATGGTTTATTTTTCAGCTGTGAGAAATTTGTCAAATTTTTATTATTTAAACGGCGGCTGGAGGATTGATATACCGAAAAGTTTCCGTTTCGCTGGCACAGTTTTTCATTACGACCGAATTCGCGATACCCTCGGTTTTCTGGCCATCGAATCCATAAGCGCTTTAGGACCGATTACAGAATCGCTTTACATCGTGGTTAGTAAACTATCGAATTACCTATCATACATACATACATACATACATATGTTACGCCTAATCCATGTAATTGCCCAATTTATGAAATTTATACCCAACTTCAAAACCTTCTACCATTTTTCTTATTTCAAAAATGAAAATTCAAAATATTTTGGCACAGAGAACGAAAATTTTTAGCTACATTTCAAAAAAAAATTTCAACCAGCTATTTCAACTAGAAATTTTTTTACACTGAATGAAAAATATAATATATGTAGGTAGGTACCCAATGAATGAAAAATTTTCCAGTTGAAATAGCTGGTTGAAATTTTTTTTGAAATGTAGCTAAAAATTTTAGTTCTCTCTCTAAGGTTAAGGTGCCCTAATACCGACCACCCTCCCATTTCGAACCGCTTTTGTCAAAAAGTTCCGGAATGGGCTTAAAAGATACCCTGAAGTGTCTACTTTACGTACCTACCCAAAATGATTGAGCCTCAAATTTTTTAAAAATATTTTTAATTATTTTTTTTTTTTGTGAAACAAGTCAAAATTCGACTTTGAAAAAAAGTGTTCCCAATTCCGACCACCTACAAAATTGACCGGAAAACGATTTTTCACTCGTACAAAAACAATTTATTTTATTTTAAGAAGACAGACAGTAAGTTCAAAAAATATTGTTTCTTGTTTCCGCGCTCCTCTTCCGCCGCATCATAATTTTCATGAGTATTTTTAGGCGTTTTCTGTCCGATCGCGTCATTAACGGACGAAATAGAGGGGTGGTCGGTATTGGGACAGTGGTCGGTAATAGGACACCTTACCTACCCTTATGCCAAAATATTTTGAATTTTCACTTTTGAAATATTTAAGAAAAATGGTAGCAGGTTTTGAAATAATTATAAATTTAAGCAAGCAATTGCCTAATTCTTGCATTAGGCAAAAATTTTGCCTATTTCACGAATTCGGCAATTACACGGATTAGCCGTAACACATACCTATACTTATAGGTACGTACTTTACTTACATAGGTAGCTTTATAATTTGAAAAGGCGAGATCCAAAATGAAAAAATACTGGCAAGGTGAGATCCGACAGTCGAATCTCACCTTTCTTCACACGTTTATAAGTCCGCCCATTATAACTTGAGACGTCTGTCTCCTTATTGGTCCGCAATATTTTTCACGTCTCCACTTAGTTAGGTACATATATTGCCTGAACCATACAACATCATTTTAGATATCGCGAAGGCGCGGGGAATGCGTAGATCAATTTTAGGTCGGATCTCACCTTTCCTCATTTTTTATCCTACCTACTTATACAACATAGGCCTACTTTTCATAATTTTTTTTTTGCGCATAAAATTATGCAATAAATGAGGAGTGTCGTTGCAAAACGCAACATCTCTGAAGACCTGATTTTTGGGAAATCGCAAAAAAACTGTCATTCAAAATTGGGTGGGGGGTTTTGGCTCGGGGCGGTCTCATTGGAAAGCTTAGGACCCCAGCTACATGTTTTGGGGGTCATTTCGCACTTGTACCTCAAGGAGGGTTGGAGGGGAGGAGAGCAAAAAAAAAAGATTTGTTGCGTTTTGCAACGAAACAAATTTTTTGTTGCGTTTTGCAACGACACTCCTCAAATACTTTGAAGAGCTCGTGGTATTTTTTCACGCCTAAATTAGTAGATATTAGTGGAGAAGAAGATGCAAAGGCAAACATTATTTAGGTATTTTAAAGGGGTTCCCAAAACACGGGTCGGATCTCACGTTGCCTATTTTTATATTCGGATCTCACCTGGATATATTTGTCTCTATAATATACTTATACGTACATCTACATATGTAGGTGTAGGTACCTACATATGTAAAATGTAGATACAGTGTATGTATAGTGTATACGTATAGTATACATACACCTATAGGTAGGCACTAGAAATAGGTTAACACCCTGATGTCTATAGGTAGGTTAGGTACCTACACTTTGTTTTTTTGAGGCAATGGTGCCAGGTGCCAAAAAAGATTCTCTTTTACTTCTTCCCCGGTTCCCCGGATCATTTTCTTGGTAGGTGTTTCGAGTCCTTTGTAGAAGTTAGTATCCATTTTATTGTACTTTACTTAGTTTGCAACGTTCCAAAAAAAAAAAAAAAAAAACCGAACTTTCCAACTTTAGGGGCTATAACTTGGATAAAAATCAACCATTTTTGGGCTGAGGAAGGTCTTGAATGGTTGAGAATTTCATCGTCCATCGCGTGGCGGTCTTGAATCCGTTTTGCTAAAGTGGGACCTTTTACATAGAAATGACACGTACACGGTACACCATCTCGCTTTCGCATCGGCGCGGCATGGCATCGAGCAAATTGTTACCGGTTAGGTTTAGGTATCGCCATCGCCATCGCCATCGCCATCGCCAGGACTTCGTTCCGTTGCGAGTATAGGTACCTATCTACCTATAGTATGCACTATGCAGGTACTAACTAGGTAGGTATATGTAATGTACCTACCTACGTATTTTCTTCATCGCGTTCTTTTTCTGTTTTCACTTTTCAGGTTTTGTATCAAGAGAAAAAGGCCGACATTGAATACGAATACAGCGTGACGAATGGATCGATCAAAACCACCGACTCGGAAGGGTACGAGTGGTCGTACGATGCGTTCTCGAATTGTAGCTCACCTTGCGGCGGAGGTAAATACGGCTCCCATTCGCGTTCCCATCACTGTGGCGCTTAGCTTTTACTTTTAGTAATTTGTAATTTGTGCAAATGTTCATTCAGCTGGCCCGACGCGACGGTCTGAGACATCTACGTTCGTGAATAACGCTACGTTATGTTACGTTACATAATACATATAGGTATTTACTATTTACCCCTACCCGCTCTCTTAGTTTAAATTGGTCACAATTGAATCCATAGACAAAATAGGGTCATTGTGGAAATCGGTGAAAAATTTGACCTATATGTACCTAAACCTAGTTGGGGTAGGTAAGTAAAAATTACCGATTCAAAAATGAATATTCGCTGATTGAATCAGTGGGTAATTTTTCATCGTTTGGCAATGAAATTCAACTGATGAACGGCCGGCGCGCCGGGATCAGTGGAATTTCGCTGCAAATTCGGCGACTTGATTCTATCTACGTAGGTAGGTAGGTACTTAATATGCTGGTTAGGTTAGTCAATCTTTTAATTCTGACCGATTTAAATCAAGAGAGCAGGTACTCGGGCAGTGAGTACCTACTATCGTTTATATGTAGGTACCTAGATAAGTTATGCTTTCGCCAGCACCTTCGCTTACCAAAGTAGGTACCTAGCTACCGTTTCAAAAACAACCGCGCGCATTCCACTTCACTACCCATATGGTACGGTACCCATACCCAAATGTATGCGATGCGCCCGCTAGGCTACATATAGGTACCTTACACCGAGTATAGGTTAGGGTACCTATACCGACTACCTATCTCATCTCTACGTATTTATGCGTTATTAATACATTAGGTGTACTCGCACGTAGTACCTACACCTTTTGCATACCTACTTGTATAGTGGTAGGTACTTAGGTAGTGGCAGTGGTAGTGGTACTTTACATAACGTACGAAGACCGCGCGGAAAGAACGGGTTAATTGAAATCCAGCGGGTTTTATGGTCAAATGTTTTGATAATACGTACGTGTAGAGTTGAAAGTATTACAGGAAGAAAATGGTTCTTCAAGGCCAGGTTTGAATCTAAACCGAATCAAAAAACCCATTTTTCCAGTTTCAAGCCGAGGTTCAACATTTTCAAAATGCTCTCAAAACGATGATTTTTTTGTCAAAAACAGTTGACCCATTCTTTCCGCGTGCTCTTCATACGTACAGGTAGTAGGTAGGTAGGTACTAGGGAGTAACGGTACCGTACCTATGTAAGTGTAGCTTACCAAGGTACATAGGTATGTCTATGTATAGGTAGATAGATGGTAGGTAGGTAGGTAAGTGTAGGCACACCTTCACCTACGAACCTGTAAGTAGTACCATTAGGTTAGGTTAGGTACCTACTACCTACTACCTAAGTAGTAAGTACCTACATATTACGCGCGTTGCGATCAAACGACGCGACGCGATGACGTACCTCTACCCAATTGCGATACCTACGTGTGTGTATGTGTGTGTGTTGTGTTTCCTCTGTTAAAAGGGTATAAAGTCAGAAAAGTGTGGTGCGCTAAAAAACACGATCAAACGGCGGCTATGGTTAACAACGATTTGTGCGATCCAGCTTTGGAGCCAATTAAAAATCAGACTTGCGGCCAAGAAGCTTGCCCGCCGCGATGGATCGTCGGCGAATGGTCACCATGCTCGCAGAGCTGCGGAATCAACGGCACGCAAAATCGAACGGTAAATTTCAAGTACATACGTCGCGTCGTAGGGCATTACGGGCCGATGGTCACCATACGCGCGCGGGTGGGGAAAGAGGAGAGGGGAGAGGGGAGAGAGGGAGAAATCTCTATTCCACGGGACTTGAAAAATAAAACATGAAAATGGGATCTCGTTTTTTTGTTTTTTGTTTTGTTTTTGCTAAATAAACGCTGCACGCTGACGCGATTAAAATGGGGGTGCTTACAATTTGTGTTTCTGAAACCGCCACCGGTTCAGCGGTCGGTTTCAGTATCGAACCAGTTCAAGTTGTCGATTAGGTACCTCTACCTACCTACCTACCTACATACTTACTGATTCATTAAAAAGCGAAACGCGGAGACGTGCAACAAGTTGAAAATCGAAACAATATAGGTACTGAATTGTTGAGATGAAGGCTGAAATCGAAAAGCAATTTCTCGTTCCATAATTCTTTTTCCATCTTGCAACGAGAAGAAGTTGGCCGGTACAAAAGATTTGAATTAATATCCATATGTAATATGTACATGTATGGTAGTAGGTCTATAGGTACCTACAATGTTTGCTCTGTCCAACCAAGCCTAAGCCATCGGTTCGGTTAGTGAATGCGAGTGATTTGTTCACACGACGCGACGCGACGCGACGACTCCCAGTTTAAGTATGTAGCTATGTACCAATACCATTGTATGTACCTAATACGGGTCTTTTCGTTTCGCCGTATGCTTTGCAGATAAAATGCGAGCAAGTGCTCGGTAACGGTAAATCGAGTTTGGTGGATGAAACTTTCTGCGAAACTAGCAACGCCAACTCGCAAAAACCGAACACAACGCAATCATGCAACGTGGGATTACCGTGTCCCAGGTGGTACGTCGGTCCCTGGAAAGCCGTAAGCATTAAACCACCTTTTTTTTCTTCGTGTACTATATCTTATAGGTACCTACCTGTACCTACCTACAGGTAGTACTTACTACTTAGGTACCTACGTTTACTTTGCAACTGAACCATTACACGAATCCAGGGTAACGGATCTGGGAGGGAAGGCTAAACACCAGGTCAGTGGTGTCAACGCGGCGCGGCGCGGCGCGGCGCGGCGCGGCACGGCACGGCAGGGCCGGCGCGCGGCGCGCGGCGAGAGGAAATGCGGGCCCGGTACAGAGCTTTTTGTATAGTCCCCTTTTTTCGAACCGTATTCCAAGCTATTTTCGTTACTCGAATAAGCTTGAGCAAGGATCAGGAGTGACATTCCTTTAATCAAGTTAAAATCGAATGACAATCCTGAAAACAGGGAACAGGGAACAGGTACATTACAGCCCGAACGAAGCGAGGGCAAAGTTTTTTGGTAAAAAAGTGAAAAAAACTAAAAAAAATTGGCTTTAAATAGGTGATATTTCGCTCTTTTTTCACGTTATTTTTCACTGAGCAGTGAGCGTACAGTCAAAGTTATCGATTTCTTTGACGAATCGAGGATAGGTATAGGTACCTACTTATTGGAAAAAAATGATTTCTAACTAAAAAAGGCCGATGAAAAATCGTAAAATTCCAAAATAACTGCCCCAGCGACACGAGGGCGAAATTTTTTTTCAAGAAATACTCAAAAAACTGGTCTCTTTTTTCATTTTTGTATAGGTAGGTAGTACTTAAAAATCTCATTTAGAGGCCGTTGAAAAAATTCGGGCCCGGTGCAAATGCACTCCCTGTACCCTACTCTCTACGGGCTTGGGCTTTGGAAGGATGCAAACTGCAAAGTGGATAGGTTGGTACAGGGACTTGAATTAGGTAGGTAGATACCAAAAAATGTTTACGAGGAATAAGACTTTAAAAGAACTTTCGTTAGGCGCTGGCGCTTACTGTCGTTTCGTTCGGTTAAGCTTTTGAAAAATTGGGGTTTTAGCGCCTCAAATATAGTCGTTTTTTTTTTTTTTTTTTGTTTTTTTTTTGTATTTCACTGCTTAAAATTCCCATTTGATGCAATTTGAACAGGGGATAGTAGTTCGTCGAATCATAGTTTTTTCATGCCTGAGCGTTTAACAATCAAACACGTTTTTTGTGGTTTTTTTAGGAGGGGAGGGGAGGGGAGGGGAGGGGAGGGGGCTAATTTTATTTTTGAGAACGTTGAAAATTGAACTTGAGTTTATTTTGGACAAAAAAATAGGTATATGTAGTAGGTATGTACGTAATACCTACCAAGAAACGTTGAGAAAACCCCTAAAAATCACCGTAAGGTAAATGAACTAAGCGCGCGGCGGCGCGGCGTTACCTACTTACATTTACACAAAGCTCCGTAGCTAGAAATGAAGATGCTCTAAAATTACTTACGTATCTATGTAAGTAAAGTACCTACTTATATAATAGGTACGTGAACGTATACGCGCCATTGTCGCTATTCCATTCCATTCCATTCCATTCCATTTAATGTACCTACGACACCTACGTTACATTACTACCTACTCCCTATAGTCTCTAGCTCTCTACCTACCCGGTACGGTACGGAACGGGACGCGGTTACGGTTGTAGCTGTGATGTACTGTACGCAATGTAGCTAAGTATACCTAAACCTATACGTACCTAGACCTACGTATGTATGGTACCTATACCTAACTACCTAATATGGAGCACCTATAAGTTGATATGCGGCGATTCAATACCTCGCTAAACTAATCCTATTGATTTGATTGATTGATTTATTGTTGTCGTAATCATTGACGACCGCTACGGTAGTGCGACAAGTTATGCGGAGAAGGCTTCCAAAGAAGAGAAATAAAGTGCTACTATAGAACGGAAGGCGGCAAGATTACAATCGCACAAGACAGCTCTTGCTCGGATCCTAAACCAGAGTTGGAGAAACCGTGTTTCGTTCGGCCCTGCGAAGGCGTGGATTGGATAGTGACTGAATGGTCTGATGTAAGTAGTACCAAGTACCTACTACCTAGTAGATAGGTATACTTAGTAGGTAATATATGTAATAGGTACGCTAGGTAAGCTAGGTAGTTGTGGTCATGTGGGTGTAACCTCTGTTCATTCTGTTTCACGGACGCGCCTCCGCCTGTATCACCTGTCATGAAGGTAGGTAGGTAGGTACCTAATAGAGATGAGCACGATGCGATGCCGCTAGTAGTTAGTATACCTAGTTACCAAAACGCGTGTAGCTGTAGCAGATATCGTGATTACAGCTACCTACATTTCAGTAATCATGCATACCGAATACCTCCTAAGCGATGCTTCTATCTACGATGCGATACCTACAAAGCCGATACTTATGTACTTGCGATGACAACGGTGGGGCATCGCAAGTAGTCACTCATTCATCATCATCGTTGATAGAAACTTTCATTTTCTTATTCATACCCTAAACTGTCTTATCTTAGCGAAGCTTGCGATGCCGCGCCGTACGATACTTCATTTGAGAATCGTTACGATGTCGACGCTAATAGGTAGTAGGTACCTGCTACTGACGATAGGTACCAATTTGAAGCTGGTATCGTCGCCACTGCGCCGATTCCTAAAGCGGCATCATGCTCATTTCTGGGTACCCAACTAAATACAAATGTACCTGTAGCCTGTAGGTATAACTATCTGTATCTATATCTACTTACTCGAGTACCTATATTTTTTGGTCGATAGTGTAAAGATAGATGCGACGTGGCTTTCGAAACGCGAAACGCAGTCTGCTCGTCGGCCAAAGGTAAACGGTATCCGGATTCGTACTGCAACATATCGAAACGACCCGAACCCGCAACGATTAGAGAATGCGAAACGTGGCCGTCCTTTTGCGAATATCAGTGGTACGCGACGCAATGGAGCGAGGTAAGGTGTAAGGCGACTGCGGCCGGTAAATAAATAACCAATAACCCGCCAGTAGGTAGCCAGGTGGTTACATACTACATACGTATAGGTACCTTACCTACCTAACGTAAGTGTGAAGTCTAAATGTGCCGGACCGCCGCGCCGTTGCGTTGTTGCAGTGTTCATCGACTTGCGGCCAAGGAATACAGTCCAGAAAAGTATTTTGCGGCTACGTGAAAGACGACGTTTTTCAAAAGGTCGCCGATTCTAAATGCGAGCCGGATAAAAAATACGCGACTACGCGCAATTGTAGCGGTAAAGCGCAGTGCGACGGCGAATGGTTCTACGGCCCGTGGAGCGTTGTAAGTCGACCACGCCACCCCCTGAAGGCGGCAAAATACATACCTACATTATATGTACAAAGACAACCCTAATATGTACTTACATAGGTACTCGCCCATCGGCGCACCCAGAAATTATCATTTTATTAAGGAGGCGGGCTGAGAGTGAGAATACGAGAAATACCTACTTAGTATACGGTTCACAACAAGGGAGCAAAAACAAATTTTTGACGAGTGTGAAGTTTGCGGCATTCTGGCACGAGCGAACTCGAAGCGAGGGTAACATTGTTTTTTCTTCCGAGCAGTGACGTACCGAAGGTATTTTCCAGGGGGGGGGGAGGAGGAGGAGGAGGTCTCATGAAAATCCCAACTCGAATTCATGAAATTCCCAACTCAAAATGGATGCAACTTGAAATACCAGAACAATTTTATGAAGAATGAGTAAAAAGGAACCTTTTTTGGCGCTATCGCCTCAAATAATGCACATAAATATGATTTAATTTATACCCGAGCGAAGCGAGAGTGAAGCTTTGAAAAAATTATATTTTCAATTCCTAAAAAAAGCCATTTTTTCTTATTTTAAGGCTTTCAAAATTCTTATTTGATGTAATTTGAGAGGGGGAGGGTAAGAATGTAGCCATTACATATTCACAATTAATGGTGTTGAAAGCTTTTTTGGGAGCATAAAAATTGAGAATAAAAACACGGAGTATCAGATCAAAAGTATTTTCATGGGAATGAATAAAAGGAGCATTCTTCAACACTGTAGTTACTTAAAATAGTTTGTTGGAGTACGATTTCGTTCCTGCCCGAGCGAAGCGAGGGCGAAAATTTTTTAAGCTAACAAGTGAAAATTTTATTGATTTCCAACTTGGAAAAATGATCCATTTTCAGTTGGGAAAATGATGAATTTTCAGTCGATAAAGTGACTAATTCCCAACTGCCCAATTTTCCCAACTGATGTGTTGAATTGTTCAATTTTCCCAACTCACAAGTAAAAAATTTTCTCAGGAGAGAAGCTCCCCCTCCCCCCTATCGGTACGTCCCTGCTTCCGAGTTCTGAACGAAATTTTTCCTTATAGCGCAGCGGGAGTAAAGCGCGAATTTGAACAGTCGAACGTTCCACGAGAGGGAGCGACATAGCTCTTTGCTCCCGCGTTATGTAGGAGGGCGAGCGAAGCGAAGGCAATTTTTTTTTCTGAAAAGAAATGTATAGGTATCTATTCGAAAAGCGAAAAGAATGTGATTCTTCGACATTTTTGTAATTAAAATAGGTAGGTATATCATCTTTTTGAGCTTAGGAGAGGGAATCGAGCCCCTTAAGACACCCCCTCCCTCCTTTGTGTGCGCCCGACCCTGTACCTGCCATTCACTGCCTACATAGTAGGCACCTACCTTACCTGTATGCCTGTATTATAACGTTTAAAAAAAAAAATCGCTGCCGCCGAGGGCTTGGAGTAGCTCATTGTACAAATAAACATTTTTGAACACACACAAAAAAAGTTAGGTAGGTAGACAGGTAGGTATACATACAGGTACCAGTTCGTTTTTATATTCGTTTGGTTTATTTGTGGTTTTTTGTGATCCGAGTCATCACCAAAGTCAGCTGCTGGATCTGTAGGTCCTTGAGTGGGTTCCTGTTGCTGGTTAACTCCAGTTTTCCAGGCTTTCTGAGAGTCTTGGTATGCCAGCACTGCCACATAACCTCCTTGACTCGTCTGGAAAGGAAATCTTTGGATCTTTGTTGGTTGCTTTTCTTCCTGGAAAGAAGGCAGTGTGTCCATACAATAACTTAGGGAGCGAAGCTTTTGTACGTAGCATGTCTTCGGCTTTCAGCTGAGACTTGAGACCCGGCCCTTTTCTTCCTCCCCTCAAGGTGTTGGAAGCATATGGTACATATATGGTGCTTTAAAGGTGTCACAGTCTCTGGATGCAAAACAAGCGAGAATATTGCCAATGGTACTTTGACCAGTTCCATTGCTGACACATCGGTTTCAGGTTGGTTTGTAGAGGTGTCCATAGCGGTTGTTGTACCCGATCCACTTGACGGCAAACCTCCCCTTCCGCTCAGGGGGATACCGCTGCTCCAGTCCTAGGGTTCTAGGCAGATTCGTGTACATTCTGAAATTGTTAAAGAAGTGGTGACTTTGATACAGTAAGCTATACCGCTTTGGCTGACCTATTCAAACCTCCACTTCAGGATCATTGCGTACCTATCGCATGTGCAGTGTGAGCCCTCCAATTCCAAGGACATAAATGCCTGAAGTGCCTACACTGAGGATCAGAATGTGAAAGCCAAGCCAAGAGATATTCGAACCCTATTAACATGGTAGTTGGACGTGATCGCGATATGGTCAATACATAACCTGTCTCCCCAGCTGGCACGTCAGGACAATATATAACCCCTTAGGGCAGCAACCAGGAAAGGAGAGAAAAGGAAGTAAGGAAAACAAGACAAAGGGGGGATGGGACTTTCCTCGTATCCTCCTGGAAAGAGTGGACGAGAAAGGTAACGAGCCAGTGCCTCCATGCCCCTAGGATTACCAATGGACGCTAACCACAGACTCCCGAGTCCTGACTCGAACGAGCTGGTATCTGCCGCTAAGCAGGCCCTATAGCTCGGCCTTCAACATCCGGAAAGGGAGGAGAAGAAGGGGGGACGCATGAAAATCAACAAAGAGCGTTGTTTTCCATGCGGGCATTGTCCGCGAGCAGGTATTCAGGAGCATATTTAAACATAAAGTCGCCCCTTTATTCCCTGCAACTCCCCTCCACGTGTAACAATAACAACATGAAAAGGAGTCCACTATCCGCAACCTGTGACGCGCCCGGTACCATGCCAATGGTTGACAAGGAACCCATGACTATGATTGAGTGCAAGATCCAAGACCCAAAGATTGGGTCCAGACCTCAATCACAGTCACAGGGTTGCCCATCCCGGGAGACCTACCTACCTACCTACCTACAAAAGTACCTATCATTGCATTTTCAGTGCTCGAAACCATGCGGAGGCGGCGTCAAAAATCGAACTGTTCTGTGTATGCTGGCCAATACGACGGTCGACGTTACCAAGTGTGATGCGAAAAAAATAGTATTCAAAAGCGACACGTGCAATAATCAGCCTTGCGGAGAGGGTAAGTCCTAGTCTCAGCCTCAGCCCCAGCCCCAGCCAGAGAGAGAGAGAGAGAGACAGTTGACAATTTATTTATTTTCAAATACATATTGTACAAAAATCAACAGAGAGAGAGAGACAGACAGACAAGAGTTTATTTATTTGATTCCATTGAACATAACACATATAGATGAGAGAGGGTGTTGGTAAAAATAAGCGAATACTTCCTCCGAAACTGTTTTGTCTTAATTCTTTAATATTAGTTACCTACGTGAAAATACATCAGTAACCTCATCAGTAGATAAAATGCTTCTCTCTCGTTATCCGAGGGGTGGAGTGGTGGAATGTTGAAAAGATTTTTAGAGAAGGTACTCTCAAAGTAGATTTTTTCCATTTTGGGTTGGGAGGTGGGCCAGAGCGGGGTCAGATGATTTTTCAGATGGGCCTGGGGCCCACTCGGCTCAACTGTTGGTCGAGTCCGCGTCCGCGATAGGTAGCGGGTGCCGAGTACCGTGCACGCCACCACAAGTCGAGGGATAGTCAGGAGGACGAGCTTCCGTTAAGTATAATACCTATGCTATAACTACCTATATTAAACGTATGGTGTAAAATACGTATCTATGTAGTAGGTACATACCTACACGGGTAACCTGTTTGCTTCTTAGTTTTTCCATCATTTGTGGTAGGTTGGTAGGTAGGTAGGTATGTACAGTGGCAGATTACAAGTAAACGGTAAAAGGTGGTAGCGATTGCCTTCCGGGCTCAAAAAATTCCTTATGATATCCTTGTTCATCGTACCAAATTTCAGACCTCTACCACCTTTTGCCGTTCATGTCCGAAAAAATACAAACTGCCACTGAACTAGGTATATGTATAGGCAGGGTATGGTATAGGTAATAGGTATCTATTCGATTTCATTTCAACATATTCAAGACCCTCTCCCCCCCCATTTTCACAGACGAAATAATACCAGTAGTCGCGACAGGCACCGTATCCGAAGATACTACCGGAGAGGAGTGCGAAGAATACGAAAAAAACGACGTACGCCTGGTCACGATACCCTTACCCATGGACACGGAGACGGTAAGACTTTACCAATGAGCATATACTTACATTACTTACACCATTCGATAGGTACCTACCCTTACCTACCTACTGGCAAGGCCGGCGGTGAGAGGAAATGCGGGACCCGTACAGACGACCCATCTTTTTGTAAGCTCCTCTTTTCAAACCATTTTTCAAGCTATTTTCAACTAGAATAAACTTGGGTGTGAATCTAAACTCTAAAACGACATTTGAGAACAAGGAAGCGGGGGGGGGGGGGAGGGAGGAGAAAAGGTAATCTGTTCTTTGGATCAAGTCTAATGAAATTTCTGAAAGTGGAATACTTATTTTAGCCAAAACCGGAAATTTTTGGTGCAAGTTTGGAAAAATTGAAATTTGTTTATTTTTTCACGTGACCTGAATCGGTGATTTTTGAAGGATCTTTTTTAGTCAAAAATTATTATCGATTTTTTCGACAAAATTAGGAATTGATTGAAAATCTGTAATTCTTGACTAGAAAAAAAAAGAAAAAGAAAATGGATGAAAATTATTAGGTACTTAGCTACTTTTCAAAATGAACTAATGGTTAAAGTACTGTCCGAGCAAAAGAAGCGCGGACAATTCTCAAAAAAAATTCAACTCTTGCTTGAAGAGTGAAAAAATGCGCTCTTTTTCACATATTTTTATAATGTACCTAGTAATCTCTGTTAAAGGTCCCCGCCGCCCTTGTAACATCCTCCTCCCCCCCTCCCACCAATAGACGGTCCGGTACACAGGTAAGCAAGCATTATAGGTAGCCTACGCGTTGGCCTACACAGCTACACGCCGCGCCGCACGCGCATCTACGTAGGCTAGGCGAAATGTAGGTACATTACATACATCTACATATCAGGGCAACGATATAAACAAGTTTGAAAATAGATACCATTTATTGTACGTACCTATATATGTACATATGTATTTACTTGCTTCGACTACGCAGAGCAGCAACTAACTACCTGTACCTACGCAGACGCACATACGTTTAAATACTGCGCGTACCTACTTACTTAGGTATGCGAATCCAGCTATAAATTTGATTCGATCGATTCGGTTCGTTTCTTACTTGTATCGCAGAGAACAGAAATTCCGAATGAAACGTCAACTGGCCAGACGGCGGCGGTAGAATTTTTAGAGCAATCCGACTTGATTACGATTACGGGCGAGCCTATTTCTTCCGACTCCGCGGCAACGAATTCCAAGGATTTGGCGACGACCACTGTTGACCGGCAATCTTCTGAAAGCGCCGCCGCCGCCGCCGCCACCGCCGCCGAAACAGAGATCGGCACCGGCAAAACGACAATCGTCGACCACTTCACCACCGTATCATCGTCCAGCGATTTGCCGTCAGATGCAACTAGCAGCGACGTCAGCAGTAGCAGCAGCGACGGTGGCAGTAGTAGTTCTTCTAGCTTCAGCAGCACCGAAATCGACATCGACATCATAACCACGCCGATTAGTACTGAAATTGGAAACGCGTCGAACGACGTTGATACGACGGCGTCGTCGTCGGTAGCGGCGTCCACGCAAAGCACTCGTATTACTTCGATCGAGGATGACTATCCAAACGGTACAACAACGAACGCTTCCGACGGCGAAAACAGCACAGACTCGGTCATCGCCGGCTCGTCTACGAACGCAATTACGACTTGGACGTCGACAAATTCGTACTCGCCTTCGCTTTCGTCGAGCCGAGGAAACGACATTAAGACATCGGAAACTACATCAAACGGTAGGTGTCCCTCCGGTCGCGGTCGTCGATTGCGGTTCTGCGCCAGGCGCCACGCCACGCTACCCGTACATGTGTACGCGTGGTACCTAGACCGACCTGCCGATGTACATAGGTAGCTAGGTAGCTGTAGCTAGGTACGTAGGTATAGGTACCTAATCTAAGCTACCCAAGTGCGCTTTCTGCCGACGAGGCGACGACGCGACGCGACGTAAGTAAACGCGGTTCGGCGATCGTAAGCACTAAAGCTCGACGTACGTTACGTACCTCTACCTACTACGTAGACGTATGGTAGGTAGGTAGGTAATCTGTAGGAGCTCTCTCGATTCTGTTTCAGTCGAGTCCGAACCTACGATGGCCACGAATGCGATAAATACAGCTGTTGTAACGAAAGAGACGACTAAGCAGTGCAAAAAGAAGAAGAAAAAACTCGCGAAATGCGAACTGACCGAATTCGGCTGCTGTTTCGACGGAATTATCGCGGCAAGCGGACCTTTCAGCGCTGGTAAGTAAACACGGCACCGGCGGCACCGCTTACTTACCCTACCGTTATTTACGTTTACTTACTTACCTACTTAGCTTACCTACTTACTTACTTAAGATTGCGTGTAGAGGTAGACCTAGACATACTAGACGAAAGGCACGTCTTTCGGTAACTTTGGTACGAACACGCGTAGCTGCAAATTGTCCGGTGTCGAATGCGGGAATATCGCGGTACAAAAAATGATAGGTGTATGTTACGTAGAGGTAGAGGTAGAGGTAGAGGTAGCTAATGAAAGTTTTCGCTCGATTTCAGGTTGCGCCGAAATATCGAGCTGCAAAGAAACGAAATACGGTTGTTGTCCCGATCAAGTTTCACCCGCTCAAGGTCCGAATAACGAGAGCTGCGTGCAAGTAAGCTGCGAATTAACTTTATTCGGATGTTGCGCCGATAACAGATCTACAGCTCTCGGAAACGACGGCGAAGGATGCCCCGGTCCAGGCTTTGTAAAAACGCCGCCTCCGACAGCATATACTCCTTCCAGCGCCAGCGGTAACGACGATAGTACCAGGTGAGTAAGAGTATATAGTAGGTACCTACATCTACATAGTACTATGTACAATTGTACATATTTAGTAAGTATTAGGGTAACCACGCGCCGGTGCCGGCGCCGGCGCCGTTAGCATTCGTACCAAAACGACTCGCTTACGGTGACTGCCAAGTGCCAACACCTGTCCAAGTCGCGTGTAGATGTAGACGTACGTAAGCTTTGGAACGCTTAATTTCTTCTTCTTCTTCTTCTTCTTCTTTTTCGCAGACCGAACCGGTGCGCCGATGGCGACGGATTATGCGTTACAGTTACGGACAGCACGACGACCACTGCCGCAATCGAAGAAAATTGTGCGACTTCGCAGTGAGTTTGTCTAGACGCTAATAATTACCTAATAATTAAGAGCCGGACAGACGGTACAGTACAAGCGAAGCACATGGACAATGGACATGGGAGACTCGCTAATCGCGCAATGCTTCCGGAATTGGGATTCTCGCCTCACCGCGGCCGGCGCCGGCGAAAGGAAAAGCCGGCCCGGAGCGGAGCTTTCCGTAGACCCCTCCCCTCTAGTCCAGCGACGCAACCAAAACTTTTTTTGGAGGGGCTAAAATTCATGAGAAAAGCGAAAGGGTGTATGCCTGTGTAGACTGTGTAGAGATGGGGTCTCCCACCCCTTGTTTTTTCAAGGGGCTCAATATTAGGGCTGGCCATGGGTTAGGGACCTTGAAATATCTAATTACGTCGAATATCGAAAATTAAAATTCTCTGAAAGAGCTTTTTCCGCTTCAATGTTCAAGTAGTACATTACATACATGTACCTACAATTACGTAACTGAAAAAACCGAACCGCCAACGAGCAAAATATCTAATTACCAACCATTATGATTTGTGTAGATTTGGTTGCTGTTCTGACAACGAGACGATCGCATTCGGGCCGAATTATACGGGCTGTCCCGAGCCGGACGACGGCTCCGGCTACGGCAGCAGTACCATCCAAGTCGACGGTAAGTAGGCATATGGCATATGGCATTTATGGCGCGTGTGGTATGAGCGTAGCTGCGGCAGAAGGCGGCGTGGACGTGGGGCAGAGCCAGGGCAGGAGTGTGAGTGTGGGTGCGGGTGTAGAGGTAAAGGTAGGTTTAGGTACATATCCAACACGGACACGGACACGGACACGGACACGGACGTGTACGTGCCTATGCCTATGGCTGCCTACCCAACGCGACGTAAGTTGGCAGCGCGTGGCACGATTTCGGATTTCGGTACGGGTGCGGCACCGGCGGCTGTTGTCGTCATAGCCAGGGATGATAACTGAAACCAATAACTGTAACCAATAAACCAATAAAAAACCAAGTATTTTTGGGAAATTTTGTAACCAGAAACCGAAAACCAATAACAAATTTTTGAGAAAAAACCGTAACAAAACCATAACTGTTAAAAAAATCAAAAAATTCTAACTTAACCAATAACCAATAACCAATTAAAAATTTGCTCAATTATTGGTTAATTTTTTTTTCACTTCTAATAGTAAAATAAACGTTTTCCTTCATTATTGACACATTTTAGCGATACATGAGTCAATTAAAAATCAAAAAAAATGTTTTTCTTGTAAAAGAATTCAAAAAATTGTCAAAATTGTGTCATTGCATGGGATGAATGATTTTTTTACGTAATAATGTGTTCTATATATTATTGACAGATGATGATTTTAGGAGGGAAAGACGGATCGAAAATTAAAAACTGGACATACCACTTTTTTTTTTTTGCTTCAAACTGTTCTAACCTCTCGAAAGAGCGAAAAAAACGAAAAAAACCAATAACCAATAACCATAACCAAAAACCAATAATGAAACAGAAAAACCATAACCAAAAATTAATAACCAATTATCACGAATTTGACAATAAAAGTTAACCATAACCAATTATTTTTGCCTAAATTTTGTACCATAACTGAAAACCAAAAACCAAAATGATTTCAGTTATCATCACTGGTCATAGCATGGCGTGGTGCGACGCGACGGAATCCTCCGAGTTTCGCTTTTTTCGGACTCTGCTGGTTTTTTTTTCTTCTTCTTCTTTTTCTTTTCTTGCCACCTCTACGGCGCACCGCACCGGCTTTCTTCGGGTAGGTACCGCCGCGCCGTTTCTCTTTCTACGCAAACACAGGAGGACGGGCATGCATATGCAGGTAGGTCTAAGTAGACGGGTGTAGATGTAAATGCCTATTGTCACTATAGTCAGCAGTTCAGCCGGTCGTCGTGACGCGGCGCGGAGAAACAATCAGGAGCGACTCGTGCGCGTGCTTGTTAAGTAGACATAGACAACGTGTAGGTCGCGTCGGGTCGCGCCGGTAGGTAGTAGGTACCAGGTACCAGGTAGTCTAAAATACTTAGCTAAGTATACAATTACGCCGTACTACGCCATGCCATACGTAAGCGACGAGTTAAACGAATTTAGGTAGGTACCGTACGCGTACGGTAGGTTAAGCTACCTGTGCGTATTTTCGCTCACGATTTACGGACTCGATTTCCAGAAGGCGGGACAACTTCTCCGTTCCATTGGACGGCGACAACAGACGGAACCGGAGCCGGAGCCGGAGCCGAAACCGTTTCAATAGCAGAGACGGGCCGGGACGTAACCACGATTCTACCTGCGAACGGTACAACTTGCGCGAGCAGCGAATTTGGCTGCTGCGCTGATAACGTGACCGCGGCCACGGGAGCCAATATGCAAGGCTGCTGCATCAGTACTCGGTACGGTTGTTGCCCGAATAATGTAACGCCGGCTCAAGGACCGCATCTAGATGGTACGTATAACGAAGCTTCACCTTATACCAATAAATAGGTACCTTACCTACTCACCGTCGCCGTCGTCTACCGTCTACGTACTGGTACATAGGTACATTACATACTATATAGTCCGTACGACCATAGGCGGATTTATGAAAATGGATCTGGGGGGGGGGGGCTTAGCCCCAGATCAAAAGCATTAGGAGATCTTTTGGAAGGATGCAAACTGCAAAATCGATACAAAGACTAGAAATACCAGAAAAATCGTATATGATGAAGTAGGAAGGGGCCTTCTTTCACACTGTCACCTCAAATAATTCGAACAATTGTGATTTTATTCATACCCGAGCGAAGCGAGGGTGAAGCTTTGAAAAATTGAATTTTTAATGGCCATAAAAGTGATTTCCTATATTAATGATTTCAAAATTTCTATTTGATGTTATTTTAGGAGTAGGGGGAGGGAAAACATATTCGCAGTCAGTGGCGTTGGAATCTTTTTTTTGGGAAAATACAAATTGAGGAAGAAGACATGAAGTACCGGAAGGAATTTTCGGAGAAAGGCGCCTCCTTCCTCAATGTTGCCTAAAAATAATTTGTGAATTGTGATTTTGCTCATGCCCGAGTGAAGCGAGGGCGAAGCCATGAAAAAATTGTGTACTTATTGCCCAGAAAATACATTTTTTTTCATGGTAGGTAGTCTAGGTACATTCGAGTTTGATTGTCAAACAATTTGACGATCAAAAACGAAATTTTTTTTTTTTTTGGGGGGGGGGGGCGCTAATTTCACTCTTGGGGGGGCTAAGCCCCCTCGCGCCCCCCTTAAATCCGCCTATGTGTACGGAAAAAAGGAACTTTTCCCCTACATTCTCCCACCCGTAAAATTTAAGAACGTTGAGTTGTGATTGGACGACATTTTAAATCAACGCGCGTCGTTGGTTTCCGCGTTTCGAGTCAAGTAGGGGAAAGTTTCTTGTTTCGATGTACGTACTATAGCACAGTACTGTAGCGCTAGCAGATCGGGAGACTGTGGGTACTAGGTACTAAGTAGTAGGTACTCGCCGAGTACATTATATTTTAGGTATTTTAAACCCCGCGAAAAAGCGAAAGGGAAATGACCGTACCAACTTGCGTAGATTAGGTACCTAAGTAAATGGCCAACGCGTGAAATTTCAGGATGCGGTTGTCAGTACACGCCGTTCGGTTGCTGCAGCGATGGTGAAACGGCGGCGGCCGACGAATCGCGCGTTTGCGCCTGCAACGCCACCAAATACGGTTGCTGCCCCGACGGAGTGCAAGAAGCTGGCGGAGAAAATTACGCTGGCTGCGTGGATATTTCGAAAGCACGAGGTAGGTACCTTTACTTTATACCACCATACCGATCCCATACTGGTCCCTTACATTACATGGGCACTGGGCATCGGCCGGCACGTCGCGTCGTGTCTACCAGCCATTCTCGCAACGCAACGCTTACTGCGCTGCGCTGGCGTCTTTTTCGCCGCGTCGCGTCGCGTCGCATTGCAAATCCACTTACGAGTACCTAGCTAGGGTATCTACGTACGTATGTATTAACCCGTAACCGTGGGCGTAGGCTGAAGGCCGCCTGCATCCGCTTTTGATTTGCATTGTTTTTTCTGTTTCTGCTAGCGCCACGTCGCCAATTCTTATCCCAGCGGCGCGGCGCAGCGTTTCGGCAGAAAAGAAAGACCCCTCTTCCCCCTCCTTCCCTCCCCTGTATGGCTTCGCTTCGGCATCGTTTTTTACTCCTCTCTCGAAAATCACGCAATTTTTCCACGTTTCAAAATCAACTTTGAAAGTGAAAATGATAACGTCGTCGCCGATGTGGTCGCGACGGGCCACAGAACTCTACGGGCGGGACGTGGCAGGGCGGGGCGGGGCGCGGTGCGTTGCCCTCGTAATGTATTTGAATTTTTAATTTAATACGATCGGAAAATGAGTACTTTCCGGCAATGTTTTTGTTTTGGAAAATAAGAGTTTAACAAATGGGTGGAAAATAAAAATGATTGTAAACAACCGGAAAACAATTATTGTCCGACCATTATATCTTGGCAGGTTTGTATTTGTGTAAAAGCAGTAACATTCACTCTGTTTCAGTGATTCTAAAAAAGAGTACGGTCGAACAATATTTTCCGCCCCCTGAAATGACAATGACAAATAAATGGCCACTAAATGTTTTGTTGTTGATATTGTTATCAGTTGTTATAAAAATTGTTAGTAATTGTAATTTTTTGTTGATTAAAAAAAAAAACTCGATTTATTTTCCTCTCGTATAAAATTAAAATAACATACCTACCTAACAGAATTGGTAAGTAACTCGATCAACTCGTACGATTTAATCGGTTACTTACCGCTTCTGTTACCCAATATACTATTTTTTTAATTTTTTTTTCGAATTTCGAAAACCCAATCATACTGATACCCTATACCTGACGGTTCCATTTCTGCGTAGACAGCCCTACAGCCTGCTAGGCCATCAAGCGGGTATAAATAATTGTAGATACCTACATGCTATCCGCGTTTGCGTAAACATACGACAAACGACGCGACACATACTATGTAGGTAGGTATCTAGATAGATACCATACCAATCTAGACCAACTTGAAGAAGTACTTACATCTTACGTACCTAGACCTACCTACCTACTTACTTACCTAAACTACGTATCGTATTATAGGATAGGTATCTAGTTGAATACGCGTAGGTACAAATATCGTGCCTACTTGGTTGGTTGGTTGGTTGGTTGGTTAGTCGGTAGGTAGGTGCTAGGTAATCAGCCGCCCACCGAAAACAGGGTGCCTGCTCGGCGCCAGCGTGAGCGAAAGCGTATTTACCGAGCTACCCCTACCTTCTGGAACATAAATATGGTATCCGGTTGTTCTTGCTCGTTTTTGGCAACTCCAACTAAGTACATAGCAGCGTAGTAGTACTACTACTAGTAGCACCACTAGCCGCCTCGTCTGGTTTGTTTGTCGACAGAAATTTGCGTCCAACCCAAAGATAAAGGCTCTTGTCGCGATTTCACCGTCAAATGGTTCTTCGACACCGAATACGGAGGTTGCTCGCGTTTCTGGTACGGCGGATGCGACGGTAACGATAATCGTTTCAAGACGCAAGAAGAATGCAGAAAAACGTGCGTAGAACCGCCCGGAAAAGGTAGGCATCGGCTACTAGCACGTCTCATTGGGTAATATCTACCTAAACCTACGTACGGTCGAGGTATGGCGAATGGCGCATCGGTGAAAATTATAGAAAGAGACGCGGGCGGGGCGGGGGCTTCCGCCCGGTAGCCCCCTCCTTTCCCACCATGATTGCGCCAGCGCCACTGCTGCTGCACCTATATAGGTTTAAAGTACCTACATACGTAGGTACTTGGTAGGTAGGTATCTATCTACATAAATGGTACTACGTACCTGTACCTACACCTAGACCATACAACATAAATATCTATACGTAATGCACCTGCCGACGGTGATGTTGATGTTGATGGTACGGTACGGTACGGTACGGGTAAAAAAGAAAAAAGGGCAACGGGATAACTGTACCTTACCTACCTAGTACCTACTGATAAGTGATACGGGTGCGATATTTATGTGAAACGCAGTCGCCTGTTTGTTGCCGAAAATTTCGGGCCCTTGCGAAGGATACTACCCATCGTGGTATTACGATTCGGTTCGCGAACAGTGTCTGCAATTCATCTACGGCGGCTGTTTAGGAAACAATAACAAATTCCAAACTCTTCAAGAATGCGAAACGTTATGCCTGCAAACCAACCAGTCCGGTAAGTAGGCGAGGCGCTCATCTACTATATCTACCTTCTACCTACTTTATACGAGTACGAATATATGGTACCTAAGCGAAGGTATTTAGTAGTAGGTCTACGTATATGTGATCTTCCAAGAAGAAACCAACCTTCGGCCTGAAAAAAAAAATCATAATTCCCAATCAATCCAAAACAAATGATAGGGTAAACATTGGTTTGGATTTGGATGGACTTTTGGACTGATTGCGAAACTTTTTTTTTTCAATTTTTTTTTTTCGGACCGAAGGTTGGTTTCTTCCTGGAAGGTCACACATGTACTTACGTTACATACCTAGACCTACCTACACATCTGGTATATCATCTAAGTACATATACCTATAATGTACTTATACGTGTTGGAAACAATGTCTGAAATAGTATCCTCTTAACTAACGTATTATTAGTAGGTAGCAGGTACCTACTACCTACAAGTGATTACTGACTGATTTTGTATTGTACCTACAATTTTTCCTTCCCATTTCTCTTCCTTCCCGACAACCGTCCACAAATTCGTAGGTAGTACGATCAGGGCTGCAAGAACGAACGAGATCAAAGAGCATAATAAAGGAACGAAAAAGAACCAAACATTTTAAGAGGACGAGAACGAGTGCCAGAACGAGGTCCGAAGAATGAGAACGATTAAGTAACCAGCGGCTAATCAAGGAACGTAGGCCAACGGACTGTACGGGGATCGTAACGAAAGATGTCTGTGTCGAACACACTTATTTAGTAAAATGAAGAAATTAAAACGAAAAAATGTTACCTATCTAGTTATGATATCTACATATTATTATGAACATTAGAGAGGGAGGATGGCGGAAAGGAAGGCGCAATAATCGCGATACTGGTAAATCATGATTTCGTTGCAAAATAGTTTCAGTAGCTGAGAAAAAAATTACTGATACTAAAACTAAAATGAAAATTCATCCCTTGAAATTATGTTTACGGAATTTCATCAGTCGATTTCAACTGATTCGGTTAATAGAATAAGATGATGTATGTACAAGTAGAAGTGCCTGCCTACCTAGCTAAAGTGTCCAGTTACAGTTGGTTACCTACGTATGTATGTACTATGTACTTATGTATACCAAATACCATACCCTACCCTACCCTTCTTACCGTAGGTAGAGGTACCTGCCTATCATTTGCGAGTACGAACTACGAATACGCAGATAGAGTTCAGCGCGCATCCTGCAGCATACAGCTGCAGTGAAGTACATAAATGTAGATCAACCAACCGAACTCGACTCATTATCATTATCATTGTCATTGTCATTGTCATTGTCATTTTGTCACCTCGACGATTCATTTTCAGCTCGCGCTCCGCAAATAGAAAAACTCGAAGAACCTGAATTGGAATCGGAAGAAGGAAGTTACGTAACTCTTCCATGCAGAGCAAGTGGTTTTCCAACGCCGACCATATCGTGGAAAAAAGATGGTTTACTGGTAAGCTTCGTTTCGACTTGAAATAGGTAGTTTGTATTGCCTTGCGGGCGTTTCGTCGCCGTCGCGTCGTCAGTGTCAGTTGTCACTGTTGTCAGTGTCGGCATCGCACTCGAGTAGGTAAGCAGCTAAGCACTCATCGTATCAGGTATACCTTATTACCTACCAGTGGCGCAACCAAAGAGGAGGCTAAGGCCGCTAAGGGGCTATAGTCCCCCCCCCCACCCCAACCACGGGTCGATTTAAGGTAGTGGTTTTAAAAACGTGTCGATTTTCTCCTCCGAACCAGCGAAACAATGAAATTCTATGAAAATTAGTGTCCTCGAAGACGTTTCTTCAGTTTGAAGAATAAAAAAAAGTCACAAGGAGGCAATTTTTCGGATTTATATCTTCGAAGACCTTAATGTTCCAAGAATTTCGCTGTTTTGTTAGTTCGGAGGCGAAAATCAGCACATTTTCAAAATTACTGTCCTAAATCGACCAAAACGAGTTTCAAGGTGAGACTGAGGGGATAATATAGATAGAAAAAACTCAAATTTACACGATTCTCCCTTCATTTTACCCAAAATGAGGTGTTCTTCCTTGAAAAATTCACTGTCATTTGTTTTTTAATACTCTTTGTACTCAGTTGTTTTGAATAAAATTAACGTTTATAATTCAAAAGGGAAAAAATCTCAATATTTCGTGAAAATAGATTGACACCCTCCTCCTCCCCCCCCCCTCCTGGAACCGAGCCGAAAAAATTTGAGCCCCAGGAGGATAATCTAGAAGCGAAAAAAAAATCTTTCAGGGAATTTTCAACAGCGATATTCGACGTAATTACAATTAGGCAAATTTACCCCTTCATTCCAAGGTCTCTCACCCATGGCAAGCCCTGGTGAGCCCTTGAAAAAAATGGGGGTTCCGGGGACCCCCTCTACACAGGCCTACAACTCTTACTTTTCTCATGAATTCTAGCCCCTCCAAAAAAAAGTTCTGGTTGCGCCACTGTTACCTACGTATCATACGTAGGTATCGATTAGGTACATAGTGCCTAGGTATAAGGTACCCAGACCTACCAACTCGTACGGAATATACATGTAAGGATGCTGCCGAAGGAAATGGGTCGGAGTAGGTAGGTAGATAGCTAGCTAGCTAGCTACTGCGTACAACTGCTACGAGCAAGGCTGAAGGGGGGGGGGGGAGGAGGAGGATGGTGGTGGTGGTGGTGGCGATGTGAGTGCAGTATACCACCAATCATGAGTCACTCGGTTGTCAGGCAGGCAGGCAGTTTTCAGCTAGTAGGCTATAGGAGTCGACTCCGGAGTCTGAGTCAAACTGACTCCTATGCCTTGGTAGTTACTAGTTCGCTAGCTAGTCGCTAATGACAACGCCGCCCTTACTGAACTGAATTTATGGGTAAGTAAGCACATAGATTGGATATACAGTATAATTATATGGATCGTACTGTCGGTACGAGACCCGTTTAGCAAAAGAAAATAGTAGGTAGGTAGGTATAGATACACGCACTGTGAGGCGCGAATTTACAAAAATCGGCAGAAATCAAGGGTCAGGTAGTAGCGCCGATGTGTGTAGCAGATAAAATAACCAAAAATACGTTAACTTGCCGGAAAGAAGGGACTTTGTGTGAAAAAAAGATCCGCGTCTAATTTTTCACGTTTTTGGTCCAAATGACACCAAATCTGGACGGAACACATGAGAAAATAAAGACGCGGATTTTTTTTTTTTTTACACCAAGTCCCTTCTTTTTCTTTACGGCATGGCAGGATCACACACATACCTACTGTGTATGGTGGGTATCCTTGAACCGCACCTCGACGCGACCGCGAATGCAGAATAATGATGAACATATTAGGGCAGTGAAGCGTGTGCACACCAGCTTGTGAAACGCTTCCCATTTAATCACACGAGAAAACGGCAAATTTTTGCAATCAATTTTTTTCACATTCAACACAGAACACAGGGCCAGGTGAGGGGTAGTATTGAAAAAAATCACAAGTATGGTTAAGAGGAATGTTTCTTCTCCAACATAGATATTTATTCATGTAGGTACATATGCTTCAACAAAATCGCAACATTGAATGTGAAGAAAAAAGAAACTTGAAAAGTTGCAATTTCTCATTTGATTCGATGAAAACCCACTTTTAGTTTGGACCAAATGAGAGTTTATACCTACTTACGCGCACACTCGTGGCATTTACTCGATTCTCACGCACCCAAAACATCCGCTTCAGTTCCCTATAGAATGAATGTACATAGGTATAGGTACGCGTGGGTATACCTAGGCCTACATACAGCTGGCAGGAGCCGCGCCGCGCCGCGGGCGCCGCTGCTACAATATTGGCGTTCGCACGTGACGATAGCGATTAGCGATGGCTTTCGTAATCGTAAACCGTATAAGAAATATAGGTACATGCATCGGTTACCTACCTATGTACTGTAGCTGTAGCTGTAGCTAGCTAGCTAGCTAGCTAGCTACAGCTACACGCCAACACAGATAATCGTAAACCGTAACCGAGACTTGAATGTTTGCAGATTGAAAAAATGCTCGATCGATATAAATTCAACAAAGGCTTTTTACAAATTGTCGGCACCTACGTAGGCGATTCCGGAACATACACGTGTACAGCTGACAACGGCATCGGACAGCCAGTCCAAATGAGCCTACGTTTGACCGTAAAACGTTAGTATAGTACTCGGTAGTCGGTACCTCTACCTATACCTACCACTGATACTCGATAACCGCGTAGATAGCGTATGCCAAGTATACCTCTATAGTCTAGCCCACGTCATTCACTACACGTGCACCCTGCACCCTGCACCCTGTACTGTGCAGTGTACCTAATCCTAATCAAATGTAATGTACCTAGGTACCTAAAGTATAGGTAACAGGCACCTACAGAGAGCCGGCAGGAAGCGAAGGAGGAGAAGGGGGTGGAAGATACGTAATTTACCAAGTACCTATAATTATTATTTTACCCTTTTTCTGCTAGGAAATAGGGCCAACACCTACGCATACCTAGGTGCGCGAGACACGGTTGCAAAAACCTTAAAGGGAGGGACGCCCTCATCCTTTCCCTTACTCCATCAATTTTTCAAATCTTGGCCCTCGCTTTGCTCGGTCACGTACAAATTTCACCTTGTCTGAAAAAAACGAAGGTACACATCAATTCGAAAAATGAAGAAAGGGGTACCGGCGCCGCGCCGGCGGCGGTCAAGTTGGACGAATTTGCCCCAGAGCTGAAATTTGAAACTAACTGACAGAATATGTTCCTTATGATATGAAAACCACCTGGTAAAAATTTTGGCTCCCTACCCTTCAACTAGGCAGAGTTATAGGGCAAAACGTTACTTTTTTTCAGCCTTTCCATTGAAAATTTTCACCTTGGAAAGTTTTCAACCAATAGAGGTGACCAGAGTCCGTTCTGAAAATGACACGAGGTCGGACTCGTGGACTCCCGACTCCGAATCCCGAGTCCATCTTGCATAGACTCGCGAGTCCAATTTCAACGATTTGGAAACGAGTCCAAGTCCGAGTCCAGTTGACAGGAGTCCGTTTAATTTGGTAATGTCCAAACATCGGGAAAATATTTCGGAAATTCGCACGATTTTATGTTCTCCCGCAGCGACGTCGGAAGCTTTCTTGGGGGGGGGGGAGGGAGTAGGAGGAGTAGGAGGAGGGGGTGGGTGCAAAATGAGTACAAAGACTTGGAAAATCAGAAGAATTTTCGGGAAGGGAGCAAAAATGTACCTTTTTTTCGTACTTTGGCCTTAGATAAATTATACAATTGTGATTTAATTCATGCCCGACGCCCGAGCGAAGCAAGAGTGAAATTTTGAAAAAAATTTGAAATTTTATGCACAAAAAAGACATTTTTCCATCGTTTTAATGCTTTAAAAATTCTTCTCTGATGTGATTTGGGGGAGGGGGTGTGCAAATGATACTATGTACGCCTTTCAGAATGGGGGGAGGGGGGGTGCAATGCACCACCTGCACCCCACTTTCCGAAGCCACTGTTCTTCCGCGTCCGTAGACAGACTTTTCCCCATACAGTCGCCAATTTTGACGCCAAAGAAAGGAGCACTCGCGGATTCAAATTTTCTGGACTCGAAACCGACTCTACGGACTCGTAAATTTGGACTCGCGAGTCCAGTTTACCTCTACTAGGACTACGGCCACCTCTGCCTATACGTAGGTAAGTACGTATTTACGGTTGTTCGTTGGTCTTGCTACCCATCATTCATATCGAGCGGTAGGCTAAGTATCGTTATTCGCATCGCAACTCTAATTAAAATTAGGTATTCGTATTACGTTTTACTTACGTACCAACCTAATACCTATTACGTGTACGCGCGATAGGAAGGAGTCTAGTCGAAACGGATTCTCCGGCGGTCGCCGTCACCGTCACCGCCGCGCCAACAACACCATCCACGCCATCTACAAGTACGTCGATACGCGTAGACGTGTCCTCGAATACAGCGGCCAGAATAGAGACAGGCTCGTCTTATCCGACGGATGTTGCCGCCGAAGAAGGCGCGTATGCAACTTTCAAGTGCGTAGCAAGCGGTTTTCCAACCCCGGCTATACAGTGGCAACGTGGAACGACTATCGTAAGTCACGCAACTACGTCGTGTACCTAGCTACCTACCACCTAGGCACCCACTACCTAGTACCTAGTACCTAGGCTTCAACTCTAACACTACCTTTTTTTTTTTTTTTTTTTGGTTCCCAATCCCTCACATGAGGGTGGTACATTTTATTTGTAGAGAAGGTATACAAATAATTACTCGGCTTAAGTCTACATACCTATGATTAGGTTTTTAAAACTTGCGTCATAATTATTATTGCGAATACATGGTTAAGGGTTACAAGATAGGATAAGGATTACAAAATAGGATATGAATTACAAATAGGATATGGATTACAAATAGGAAGGTTTACAAAATAGGATATGGATTACAAGATAGGACGAGCTACATCTGGCACATACGTATCATCACATAGGTATCGGTATCTATCTTTCGACTAGCGCAGCGCCCGCCTGCGATGCGGCGCAGCGCGACACGACGCGTGTTGGCTCACGCTCATTCGAAAGAAAAAAAAAATCGTTCAATTTCCACTTTCCTTAGATGCACACTTCTCCAGCGTTCCAGCGATATTCGTCCATGTCTAATTGCCTACTTTGTCTATTATTCATGTATTATAGTCCGTACAACGAAAGAAGGAACTTTTCCCCTACATTCTCCCACCACAAAATTTAAGAACGTTGAGTTGCGATTGGACGACATTTTAAATCAACGCGCGTCGTTGGTTTCCGCGTTTCGAGTCGAGTAGGGGAAAAGTTCCATCTTTCGTTGTACCGACTATAGTAGGTACATACACACATACCTAGACCTACGTACTTATTCAACTTTTGTCGTACGGTCTTGCGGGTACCTAACCTATACCTACTACCTAGGTCTGGGCACCATGAGATGGCGTACTTTGGCCTAGGCTAAATGCAGTGCTTTTTGCACCGGGCCCAAATAACCCCATCTTACGGTAGCTAACAACCAAAGACCAACTAATCAGTCGCTAGGTAGGTAGTAAGGTAAGTAGGTAGCTAGGAACTTACATCATTACATAATATATAAGTCGTCAGTACGTTAACATTAATCAACGTCGTGTATCGTGTTTGATTGCCCCCCTTTTTTTTTGTACTCGATCAAACAAAGATCGACAGATCAGACGGAAGATACAAATTAAACGACGGAGTCTTGCAAGTGATTGGTTTGTATAAGAGTGACGCCGGTTCGTATATTTGCATTGCCGACAACGGCATTGGCCAGCCCGATCGCAAAGAATACAAGTTAACTATCACTGGTGAGTCGCTTCGATATACCTAGACGTAGATCAATCAACCTAAAACCTACATATTATGTACGTTTCGTTTAGTATCTACCACCCACCTAGGCACTTAAGGTTAATATGTACTTTGGACAGGCCGGTAGGCGGCAAGAAAAAGTACCGCGTCCGCTACTTTAAGTCTCAATACAGTATTTCGAAAACGAGATGCACAAATTCCATTCCCAGTAAAACCAATGCTTAATGGGTAAAAATGAATGCGCGCGCACGATACCCGATCTCGATACTAACGAAAAATAGTGCATTGTGGCAGCAGATCACCAAATGCGTTGTAGGTACATGTAGGCGGTAGGCAGGCAGGCCCAAGTATCAATCTGAAATTAAAAGTATATAAGATACTTGAGGCGTGTAGAATCAAAAGTGGCTTTCTTCACTTTTTATCAAAAATGAGTTAAGCATAGTTTCAGATACTATAAGGCAAGCCGCATGCGATGTACTAATTGAAGTTTTCAAATTTGGCTCCTAAATACTTGAAAACAGCATGCAAAGATGGGCGTTAGTGCAAAATGAGTATAAAGACTTGGAAAATCAGAAAAAAATTTCGAGGAGACGGGGAAAACTGTACCTTTTTTCGAACTTTTGCCGATTTCATTCATGCCTGAACGAAGCGAGGGCGAAGCTTTGCAAAAATTGGAAATTTAAGGCACCAAAAAAAAACATTTTTACATTGTTTTAATGCTTTGAAAATTCTTCTCTGATGAGATGGGGGGGGGGGGTGTAATGCACCACGTGCACTCCACTTTCCGACGCCACTGTTGGGGCAGATACCAAAGAGCCAGTGACATCGGAAAGTGGGGTACAAGGGGTGCACTGTACCCCCGTAAAATCCTGGCGGGGTATACAAAGTATCATTGGTACCCCCCCACCCCACCCCAAAAAAAACAACCACACGATATACCTAGTCATTTTTAAAGCATTAAGGGCCGGTTTTTCAATCGTCTGATAAAACTAACCGATGGTTTTAACTTTTAACGGACGGTTAGCGGCTAACCGACGATTCCGATTGGCTGTTAGCGTTAACTGACGATTATTTTCCCCTGCTTTGGAGATGACTCTCGAATTGAAAAACCGGCCCTAAAACAAGGGGAAAAAATGCATTTTTGAGCATGAAAAAATCGATTTTTTTAAAGCTTTGCCCTCGCTTCGCTCGGGCATGAATAAAATTACGATTATATGAATAATTTGAAGCGAAAGAGCAAAAAAGTACCTCTTTTTGTCCCCCTCTCCCGAAAATTCTTATGATGGTATTCAAAGTCTTGGTACTCATTTGTACGCTCTCAAAAAAAAGGCTTCCGACGCCACTGCCAAACACCCGTGGTTACTCGTTATTTTGCTTTGCTTTATCAGGTAGTCTGGATCGGTGAGAGTGTGTGCTAGTGTGAACGTTGTGACGTCACCGGAGGAAAATACTTGAAATACTTGAATCGTTGAAGTTGATTGGTTGACTGACAGAGCACAAGTGGAGCCCACACGGACAACGCGCCAATCGCGCGCTTACTTGAAGCATAATTCGTATAAACGGTATACCTAAGTCAGGAAAGTGAAAAAATACGAGTACAAATGGTATAAGTCAAAAAACTGTGTATTTGAAAAGGGGCGTAAGTGTAACTTCGTTTTCAAAACAATAAAGTCTTTCCTGACTTAATTATACCGCTTGTACGAATTATGCTTCACTTTGCGCTTACTTTTTTCCTCTTGTGACGTCCCGAACCTGCCGCAGCGTCTTTTGTGTACAATGACAATACAGACTACCTGGTAGTGGTGTAAGCCACCTAGTACATACCTAGAACCCAGTACCAGCTACCTAGTACCTACTACCTATGTAGTACCGAGCTACCGAGCCGTTTTCCAATTTGTCCGGAAGGCACCCGCATTTAGATAGGTACGCGACACTGTTACGAGTAGTTGCTACCATCGGTCGCGTCGCGCCGGCCGCGGATGTGGAATTTTATTTAAAAATAACCATAACATTAACGAATGCCTATCAATCGCACCTATCCGATATTAATCGCGATAATTGGTAGGTTAAATTCATTGCGTAAAAATAAAATTTACTAGGTACTCAAGTTTAACGCAGGTATCTAGCACCTAGCACCTACTACCTAATACTAAACTAACGAATTTTACCGCAGGTACAGAGAGCATTATTTTTGTTTTTCGAGTGTACCTCTACCTACACCTACCTACCTATTTATCTATCTATCGAGTTGGGCCGTTGAAATTTTGGTTACCAGTAGGTAGTAGGTACTAGGGTATCCAGGAAACGCTTTTCCCAAAAAAGTGATTTTCTTTAGGTTTCCTTTTGCATAACGTAAACGGTAGGTTCATTACAGGATAGGTAAATAGGACACTAGGCACCAGCAGGTGCTGCATATGTAGGTGCAGGTACCAACTCGCAAACGTAATCGCAATCGCAATCGCAATGACACAGTAAAAGCCTAACGTCTCGCCGACAGATACATCAGAAGAACGACCTTAAAACGTAAAACGCACTAGGAACCTAACGGGGACGGACGTAGGGACAGGGAGTACAGCACAAAGGTGTTGGATAAGCAATTAAACATGCGTCCCCTTGCTAACTACCATAAGTGAGCACATCGTTTCAGCTTCGGAACGAAACGAAACGAAACGGAACGAGACAAAATTAAGCGGGTGGTACATCTACATACCTACCTAAACAATTATTTGGCATCGATCACCACGTCAAACTTGGCTTTCCCACTTTGCTTCAGCTTATTTTGCGGTTTGCGCCTCGCTGACATGCATGCATGGTACTTACCTCATTCTCTACTACTTCAACGCTATGAACCTTTTTCTTCTCCCCCATCTCAACCAACGTTTATTTCAAAAATATATCGCTATGATTCTACATAAATAGGTATATTTACGTACTACCTACCTATGCATTTTCTCTCTTCCTCTTCTTCCTACTCCTCCCATCTCACGTTTCAAAAACATTTCTATTGCCTCGCATACCAGAATAGTAGGTAGTAACTTACTACTTATCAAAGTACGACGCTGAGCAGGTAGAGCATTTGATTTGTCGGGAAGAAATATATAAGTAATTAGGTACAAAAGATAGAAGAAAATATGAAAGAAAGGAGGATACGTTGCTACCTGTTTACTGCAGGACTGCACAGGTACCGGTATAGTATAATAGTTCGTAAATGTATCCGTATACCTGAATCTATATGCCTATCTATATGTACCTACTACCTAGACACCTAGGTATACCGCCGGACAGAGTAGATAGATATCGGTGGTGGTGGTGGTGGTGGTGGTGGTATTTGGGGAGGGGGGAGGGGGGGAGACGCAAGGTATGAGCGTTAAAAGTACTTTGACTAGACGTAGGTATAGGTACGCGCGTGCGCGTGGGATAAGATTAGACGTACGTATCCAGCTCGGCTTAGGTAGGTGTAAATCAGTACGCCATTGTTAATAATAACGAGTATGTTATGCACCTGCTACCTACACATAAATTGTGTGTCCGCTGTCCAATGTGTACTTTCCATCGTCCACCGTCCACTGCGCAGACGCCGTCGAAAAACCCGCCGACATAATTAGCAACCCCGTGTCGAGCGTGATCGTGACTCTCGACGCGCCTTCCATCTTGCATTGCTACGCTTACGGTTACCCGCGACCGGCGGTTCTCTGGTGGAAAGAGGACACGATGCTGCCTCGGAATTCCGTCCAATACGAGCAACGTCGCGACAATTCGCTGATAATTCGACACGTTACGCTGAAAGCGTTAGGCCCTTACACGTGTCAAGCGTACAACGGGCTGGGCAGAGCGGCTTCTTGGACGACGACGTTGTACGCGATCGGCTCAACGACCCCCATAGACCCGAAGGATTCAAAATACGCCGAGTACCTGGTGCCGCCTCCCACAGCTCCTACCATTCAACCGGATCCGTCACCTGACAAGCATCCGGCCACACAGCCGCCGCGGCCGCATCTTACTCCCAATCCTCCTGACATTGTGACGCCGTCGCCGTCGCCGCAACCAGGTAAATCGTACGCTACGAAGGGCGCAGTAGATAGATATGTACTAGGACTAACGTTATGTAGCAGCTACACGTACGCGTAAGTGGCGTATATGCAGGTAGGTAGGTACATATGCAAGTACATACGTAGTATGTACACAATATACCTACGTAGACGTACGTAGGTAGTACAAACTACAGTACTCGTACATATCAAGTACATAAGTAGGTATCTAGTTTTTGTACCTACGCCATGTTAGAGCGTCGTCGGTCGTAGGAAACCCCGTATTCGATACGTACATACATACATACACAGTGACGTACCGAAGGCATTATCCAGGGGTGGGGGGGGGGGTGTGTCTGATGAAAATCCCAACTCGAATTCATGAAATTCCCAACTCAAAATGGATACAACTTAGAATACCAGGAAAATTTCATGAGGAATGTGTGAAAGGGAACCTTTTTTGGCGCTACCGCCTCAAATAGTGCACGTATAAGAAGAATTAAATATACCCGAGCGAAGCGAGAGTGAAGGTTCGAAAAAATTGGAATTTTAATGCCAAAAAAAAAAAAAACATGTTTTCATATTTCAGGACTTTCAAATCTTATTGAGAGGGGGGAGGGGGGAGGGTAAGAATGTAGCCATTAGATAGTATTCACAAACAATGGTGTCGAAAGCTTTTTGGGGAAGGTAAAAATTGAGAATAAAAACACAGAGTATCAGATCCGAAGTATTTTCAAGGGAATAGACTAAAAGGAGCCTTCTTTAACACTGTTTTTACTTGAAATAGTCTGTTGAAATATGATTTTGTTCATGCCCGAGCGAAGCGAGGGCGAAATTTTGAAACTAACAAGTGAAAATTTTATTGATTTCCAACATGGAAAAATGATAAATTTTCAGTCGGGAAAGTGACTAATTCCCAACTGCCCAATTCTTCCAACTGATGTGTTGAATTGCTCAACTTTCCCAACTTACAAGTAAAAAGTTTTCTCAGGGGAAGCTCCCCCCTCCCCCCGTTCGGTACGTCCCTGTACATACATACCTACATACTTATTTACATCGCAACTTTACCTTACGATACACGTTCACAATGTTCAATTGCTGCGTGAGCTGAAGCAGGTCACGTCGCAACAAGCAATCAGCATGAGCATGGGCATGGGCAATGGGCATGGGCATGAAAGGTATACGTAGTTGGTATCTTAACAGCAACGAGTAGGTACCTGCATGTGACACGTGTAAGGTTAATACTGGTAAACTACAACCATCCGACACATAGACACATATACCTATGACCTATTTATATGGATTCAGATACACGCTTACACCCTGATGCAGGGTAGATATGTATTATGTACTCACTTACATACAAGCGAATGCATGCGCGTGCACGTGAGCGTTATATGTAAGGTAAGTATCTACAAGTAACGAAAAACAACCGGTCAATTGTTTGCGAGACGAAGCTCGCAAAAGGTACCGAGCGGCCAGTCAATTCTGGTGTCCCTCCACTTTGCAATTTGGTTTTCTTCTCAAACCAACGCAACGGTTACAATGTTCATGTTGCACGTGTGTGTAATAATCGAAATAAATTAAACAAGAACGCCAGTTGCGGAAATTACGCAATTTGAAATGTGTGGATGGCATAGTAGGGTAATGGGTCGGTAATAAATCAGGTAAATGTAAAATTTACGAAATGGCAAATGGCACATTTAAGGAGGGTGGGTCCCCAAAGTGATATTCATTATTGCCAAAAAAATTTCGCGTTTGATTATCAAACATTGAATTAAAATACTAAAATAACTTTTTTGGGCATTAAAAATCCAATTTCTCAAAGCTTCACCAGGCATGCCCAACCTGCCCAAGCGAAGCGAGGGCAGAGTTTTGGACAAATCAATTTTTTAAATCATTTCTTGTTCCAAAAAAGGACAATAGGTCTTTTCGAGCGACTCGTTTCTGTAAGTAAAGTGATAGGGAAAATGACTGAAGCAACAGAATCTGTAACTTGTCGACAAAGTTACTGCGAGTTTTTCACGCAGTAATTACGTAGCTGGCTCCTACTGTGACTTCTAGCCAGAATTCTGTAGGTTCTGTAACTTTAAAAAGTCGCCCGAAAAGACCTATTACCTACACCATCTGAACTCGATTCACCCGCCTGTATTCTGAGATGGCATATCCTGCGAGCACCTTCTCCCTACAGGCTTATCTGTTGCTAACCATCTTATTTGTACGTAGGTAAGTATGTAGTAGCACAGGTAGAAGCGAAGGTAACCGCACATACTCACTCCAGAGTACCTAGGTACCTAAACCTATATACGCTACGATACGATGCGACGCGGTGGGTGTAATTTTAGCGTCAAATGACATTTCATTTCATTTCATTTCATTTCAGGAGTTTACATCAATCCCAATTGTACGGATAATCCGTTTTTCGCTAACTGCGAGCTAATAGTGAAAGCAAACTACTGCAACCACAGATATTACGGAAAATTTTGCTGTAGATCGTGCACCATCGGACTACAAACATCGCCAGACAGCGTCAACTACGACGAACGTGAAACCGAGACCGGAAAAAAAAAATGAAACAACGGTCGTATCAGAACAAAGACACTTGGAACCCGTAACTCGCCTACTACCTGTATTTACGTACATACACATCCCTGCTATAAGTAGGTAGGCACCTATTTCGGTAGGCGCATTTAAGAAATGTCGAGTTGATCGTCTATCGTTCATTGTCGAATGAAAGTACGACCTATATATGGAACTAACGACGATTCGGGACGAAGCGCAATGGAAACACCGTTCGATAACGCTAACACGCCATTATACTCGTGATCGCAAGCCTATCGATCGTTATTAGGCAAGTTTCACCTTATGATACTGTAATTACTGGCGGTTCGCATCATAATGGTAGTCGCCAGTCACTGCGAACAATGTGTCTACTTCTAGTCAAATGCGGAACCTTTCCAATTTTCAATTCTCAAAATCTACGATCGCAAACGAATGTTCCGCGTAATTTCCGCCAACTACCTAGTAACAACCTTCACTTCGTCTTTCTCTTCCTTCTTCTTTCTTTTTCCATTTCTCTCCCTTCTCCTCTCCCTCTCCTCTTTCCGCTTTTTTTCTTTTTCGCATTACATTCGACTCGACTACGAACGTTTTCCAAACGTTTATTTCGTAGTTAGGTACTACATCTTTACCTAGGTATACATGTTATAATAAGTACTATGTACCAAGGCAAATGTAATAAAACGTTATTCCAGGTTTGATAAGTTTTATGAGGGTACCTACCTAGTACCAACTATCATCGATAATAGGTAATCGACTACGTAGGACATCTTATTTAGGTACCGAGACGGAGGAATGCGTTCCGAAAGGCGAACAAGCATTTCACGAGCAGAGCAGAGCGCGTTATGGGGTAATAATACACACCCTACCGAAATGGACAGCTAAGAAATAGTCTGGTCGCCATCGTCCAAGGTATAATTGAATAGAGTGCTTTCCGGCTTATCGGCAACGGATTGCTGGTCGCGTTCGGCCTCAGACTGTGGTTCGGTATGCGAGTGAAGAGCGTGCGCTGCGTTCGCGCTGCTCATGGCCGTCGATAGTAATTTGAAAATATTTCTCTCTTCGGAAGATTTGAAAACGTAACCGTTGGCTTTGTCCGCTAAATCACGCACGTTCGACAGTGTGTTGACATCGCGCACGTTCAAAGGTATAAAACGGACCAAGCCGTACGCTTCGATGAATGAAGCTAGAGCCTGGTTTAGTTTTTTATGCCTGTAACATAAAACGGCGAACGACGATATCAATTCTCCAGAATGCAGGTCGTCTATCTAGGTGCAGGTGCGCGAGGTAAGTAGTAAGGCCTAATTGAAAACTGATCAAAGATGAGCGCGTTTCGGGAAAAAATACGAAGGTCAATTTTTTTTAGATGTGTTGTTACTGCACTAAAGATGCGATAGGTATGTACCTGGTAAGTTGAGTAAGTATACGTCGACTCCGGACAGTAAGATAGCTAACCTAGCGACAAAACGAAGCCGAGACAAGATTTTTATAAGAGCCGCCTTTGCTGTGATTCTATTTGTGAAAGCCACGCACGCGGAGAGGTAATGGTGTTGATATTTGATACACAGCAAGTATGAGTATTACGCAAGTAAAGAACACGAATAGTCGAATATGGAATACGCTAATCACAACTTCTAGTACCTACGTGTTACGCGCAAAAAATACCATGTACTCGCGAGGAGCAATACCGATAGAGACGGATGTGCGAATACATTCAAAGGTATAGGTATGCAGTCTAGACTTCTTATCCCGTGTCCAGCTGTTTACCACTCAATTTCAACGTAGGTAATTACGGCATACAGCCCGTTTCACGACAAGTAGGTAAGTATTAGGTAACGATTTTCGCGAAATGCTCTTCAAGTCTGGAGCTTGACAAGTGCAAGTACGCTCCCTAATCCTAATGTACCGCTTTTAAAATTAAAATCAGTGTACGCGTCTCGATGTAGATGTACGGAGGTGCCGCGAATAAATTCAGAAGTAGATAGGCAGAGGATGAGCAATAAACCGTAATCATCCAATCACCAAAAGTCGAATCGAGTAACAAAATAACTTGAGACAAATACGATGTGATGTGTGATTTTGGTACGTAACCTTACGTCGATTTATAATCCTCCGTAAAATTATCTCCAACAAAGAATTCAACACCGTCCTCTTCTGCGATTAACGAATGAATAAAAACCGGTTAGAGAGATAAATTTAGAAATATCTTTTGAGATCTTTGTGAATAGTACAATATTCAAAATCACTACACATTAACTGTACTTGACAAAAAAATAAAAGAAAGAATAGCAAGCGAGCAAAAGAACAAAGGGGGTCCAGGATGGCTGAATTATTAATGTGAAGGTACGAATTTTCGAAGCGCAAATTCAAAATTCATAGGCTATATCCACCTTTTTTGTTCCTCTTACAATTGTACTCGATTTTAAGTGAATAAAAAAATAATACTCGTACGGCTACCATAATCACCATACATGCATAACATTAGGTACCTATATACAGTCATTATGCGGTCAACTAGACTACAATCTCAACCTTTTATCTCACGCACTTTGCACGTACGTACGTTAATCAGTTCGAGAATTGACGAAAATACAGGCGAATTGCGTGAAACTACGTAGTACTCCTACTTAAATACAAAGACGTGGCAGGCTGGTACCTACCTACAAGCACAACAGATATATCTACGCGTAGTAAATCTGAATACCAGATTAAACGTGCTCCACGGACGAGCTAAATTCACGCAGTACTCACTTCGATGTGATCGCATCTTGATCTAAGCATTCAATCAGATAAGATAAATCTAAAACGTCGGTGTAATAGTCCAGCGTAAATAATAATTTGTTTTCAAATTTGCATAAGAGGTCCATTTTCGAAAGTACGTTCAAATGAGGTAGACCAATGTGTAACATGGCCGATAACGACAGCAATAACGTCGATATGAATTTGCCTGTAAAAGGGGAGAAAATAAAACGAGAGAAAAACTCTTAAAACAAGTCATCGAGCGTATAAGATACACCCTTGACTATGCAATGATACACGAACGTTGCGTCACGTCGTTTCGTTAGTCTCGCAAACACGTAGTACGTAGGTAGTTGCAAAACACGCGTACCAGCGTCGCTGCAGTAATGGGAGTCCACCAAATGAACACAACATAAACGAAGATCGACGCTTTCGAAAAATGCTAATATATTCTTCAAAGACTGATGATGCGTGTACAGTTCAACCTAAGGACAAAAAAAAAGTATAGATATATCATCCCTTCGAATCAAAATCATTTAGACGCGCCGCGTCCGACATTAATCAATAACATCGTAGGTAGTAACGCCAATAGGTAATACGAGTACAATCGACACGATTCTCTAGCGACTAAGCCTACGCGGGCGCAAACTTTTAATTCGAGTCAATGTTTTCCAATAAATTCCACCAATACCAGTCATCAAGCAAAACGTACTTGACCAGGGCAATCAATCAGAAAATAGCATTCCTTTTTTTTCACAATTTCAACGATGATTTTCTGAGCGCAGCGTTCGAGAAACTCCATGCAATAAAGAACTGCGCAGTTAGGCCCGACGTGAAGAAAATTCATCACATCTTCCGTCGTAGTATACTCGCTGATATCTATATCGGCCGCGTACGGTGGAGAATCGTTGGCAGGATCTGTGCACAACGAAAATAACGTTTGTAATAGGAACGGACGCGCCGAAAAAATCGGCAGTTTTGTTCGTAATCGCAAGTGTGACAAGTTTGTATTACCAAAATTAACAATGGCAACTTTTCGTCCCCTGTCCATTAGATATTTTTGCATTTCGCAGCAATAGGTAGATTTCCCACTGCCCGGAGGACCGATGACGAGCTGTCCGAAGATGGTCATCGCGGCGCAATAGCACTCGGAAACGAACAAATGAGTAAAACGCCAAATTCGTGACGCGATCAACAATTCGAGTGCAGTGTTTTTCTGAAACATATATCGATATCAATGGGTTGCGCGTGTTTTTGTGAAATTTGACAGTTTCCAAAAAAAAAAAAAAAAAAAAAAGGTAAAATGTTCAGGAGAGATCGAAGATTGATTCGACAAGTAAGTGGAATATTTGGACATCGGTCAGCGGAAAACGGACCCCACAATTTTTCCCTATCGTGCAACTTACATCACCAAATCTTGTTTTCGTTGATAACCTGGACAAGGCCTTTCATAATCAACGGAGAACTAACTTTCAGATTTACAATCAAAATTATTGACTTTGTTGTTTGGACCTTCTCGCATAAAATTCTGGCGAACAACGAATTTTGGTCGTCCTCTTTACCGAATACAGTTCTGAAAACAGAATACATGATCGAGTAAATGCTGCTTATTGGTAAAGACACTAGAACCAAAATACTACGTATTCCAGCGCTTGGCTTCAAAATTAAAGTTAGAGCACACTCAATGCTGAATGCAGCTCGCGATCACGTTCATCTCGGGTCTGCCTGTAGCCTCAGCCGAACACGCGAAATCAACATCAACACGAATCAATAACGCAAATATGCCAGTTCGAGGAACTTACTGAATGCTGAAAACGTTTTCTTGTGCATCAAGGGCTTGAAATATTTCTTTTTCCACTCGCAAAACTGATCCGAATTTCTGGGTTTGGGTAACAACGATCAGCAGCTTATTTCTAGATAACAGAACGTGAGTACAACTTTATTCCCCTATCCAAATCATGTGGTGTTGGTGCCTCAACTTTTTTTCGTTTCTTCTGTTCACAATCAAGTACTTCATTCAGACTTCAGAGAAGTTTTTGTCGACTTCACAAGATTTGTGTTTCAAGTCGAGTCAAATCAAAATTGAAAAATTATAATCGAAAATGTACACAATATGAAAACACAGCCACTCAAACTTACTCGTAACTGCTCAGAATGATGTCGGTCAACGATCCCTCGACTTTCACACCAATAGTTTTAAACGGCATTTCAATCTCAAGCAATACTTGACATCCTAATAATTTATTTTCGCGAAACTCGTACAATAAATTAAAGAACCGCAGCGGCGCGAAACAATTGAATTGAAAAAATAAAATATAAAATATAAATTGATGAGAAGAAGAGAACGCGAACACGTGGGGTTTCGTTCACTTCACAAAAGTTCAAAACTTCAATAACACTTCAATACACAAAAGTCACAGAACAAATAATTACGTTCCGGGTTTTCGGCCATTTTTTTTTCGTTTTTTTTTTTTTTTTTAATTTTTACTATTTTTCAAATTTCTTTCCGTTGATTACCTGATTTCATTTTTAAAAAAATTATAAATTGAAAATTGAGGAGAAATGAGAAAAGAAAAGAAACAAGATAACAAGAAAGAAAAGAAGAAACTGACTGTAGAAGGAAGAAACCTGTTATTATTTGTTTCTGTTAATTTTCGAACAGACGCTCGACGCTCGTTCCGTTTCGTTTCTCACTTCATGTTGCGGTGTTCAGCGGTAGCGGTGGCTGTTGCAATTTTTTTTGGAGGTAGTCATATCATTATTTATTTTTTCATTATTTAATATTGTTGATAACGAAAACCGGATAAAAATTTTAACGAACAACGAGTCGTTTTTAATTTTAATTAGCCAGCAAGCTTCGCGCAATTCGACTTCAAAGCTAAAAGTTGGTGTATAAAATTCTACTCTAAACCGTCGATCATAGTAGCAGCGTTCAACTTTTTCTGATAGAATTATGGTAAGTTTTTCATTGTTACTCGCATCAGTATATCAGTATGCTTTGGTATAATTTGCAAAATCTGATTTCATTCTGTATTTCAGGCTCGAAATGCGGAAAAAGCAATGTAAGTTTCATCACGTTGTATAATGTTTTGGCAAACGATCACATCGGCTCTTGACGAATTATTAACATCATCATTTTAATTGCAGGACAACGCTTGCTCGTTGGCGTGCAGCACAAGTACATGGCAAAGATTCTCATGACAAAGAACGAAGACCATATCTAGCGACCGAATGCTCCGATCTTCGGAAATGCGAAAAATGGCGCATTCAAATAATAAGAGAAATCGCGCGCAAAGTTTCGCAAATTCAAAACGGTGAGGGAATAGCTTTGAACTGCGGTGGCATGTACGGTTACTTTGTGAAAGATTTGAAATGATGTAGGCGATATTCGATGTTGTAATGTTTGTTTGCGCAGCTGGCTTGGGAGAATTCCGAATACGCGATCTGAACGACGACATTAACAAGCTGATTCGTGAAAAAGGACACTGGGAATCCCAAATTAAGGAGCTCGGGGGCCCGGATTATGCTCGAGTCGGACCTCGCATGTTGGATCACGAAGGCCGCGAGGTACCTGGAAATCGAGGCTACAAATACTTCGGAGCTGCAAAGGATCTGCCTGGTATGCCGAATATCTCTCGACTATTTAGCAGCGCGTAATGACGACGAATCTCCAGTTTTTACTCGAACGCGTATGAATTTGTAATTCGCAGGTGTTCGCGAATTATTCGAGCAAGAACCTCCACCGCCGCCGAGGAAAACTAGAGGGGAATTGATGAGAGAAATCGACGCCGATTATTACGGGTACAGAGACGACGACGACGGTATACTGATACCTATCGAAGAGAAAGAAGAAAGAAGAGGTTGGTTTTGTTTTGTTTCAATTTGCGTCAATTTTTCTTCCGTATAATACATATTAATAATCCGTGAATGAAAACGATTGTTTAAAGCTATCGAAAATGCCGTCGATCGCTGGAAGAAACGAGGTGATAATGCTAACGAAGATGAGGAAAACGAAGAACAGGACCTGTACGCGGTAAGCGTTGAATGTTACAATTTAAGAAAAATAATTCGAAAAATTTACGTATTTGTTCGGTGCGCAATGCTCGAATTTTTGTGTGCGGTATTCAGATCCAAACATCCGACGAAGAAACCCAGCCAAACACTGACGTCCTGGAGGGTACGGAAGCCAAATTTGTGGCCCATGTTTCAGTTCCGTCTCAAGAAGAAATCAAAGAAGCTTTACTGTTGAGAAAAAAACAAGAATTGCTAGAAAGATACACCGGTGACGGCGACCTTCTCAGTCAATAAATTTTCGCCGATGTCGAACACGGGTACTCATCTTCTGCGCTATTACAACTAGCAAGGCTGACGAAATCTGCTTCCGAATGCGACAATGCGACGTTGGCAAACGCGCCCACTTGAATCGTCTGGACGTGCGATTTTATCATATTTTTTTGTTTCCTTTTTTCTTTGTGAACACCTCGACAGCGTCAACTGTCTTCGAAAGTAGACGAAAACGGACGAAGGTAATTTCATTTTATTCCAACTTTATCTCTCTATACGCATGTTTTGTGTCGTACTTACGCATTTTTACGTATTGTACTCGGATTAATTTTTGACGTATGTGATTTGGAATAAAAATTTCTACGCAAACTACGCACGTGTATTTGTATCACGTTCCGAAAAATGTATTTTTCGCTTCACTATTACGGTGAAGATTTCGAACGGACGTTTCGAATGTTGACGTTCGTCATCAGCGAATTAAAATACATTTTTCTAAAAATTATGAAAACCTCTACGCATCTTTTATCTCGAAATCATTTTTATTATCATCCCGTACATAACTATGATTGCTAGGTATTCCGATTTCTGTTGCTATTATTATAATTGTTGCCAACGAATTTTGTTTAACCTTTCCGCTCGAAATACGCCTGAAAAACGCGCGCCGCCGACTCCAATTTCGCCTTTGGTGGGGTGTTATTTATCGAATTACCGACGTAAAGGAACCTCTGATTACGCGGTTCGTGTAAGTACGCTAATTTTGTAATTACCTACGTATCATCTACGTACGTACGTACGCGCGCTTAAACTTGAAGCTCGAACGCCGACACCGGGGAGAGAAGTCACTCGGGAGAAGCCAAACCGAACTCGGTAGGTCGGTAGTTATTCGTCGTCTCGCGTACGTGTACGTAATTCTGGTCTTTACTTGCCGTCGCCACAAGCAGCAGCTTTCCGCAAGTGTGTGTGTACTACGGTAGTGTGTAGGGCGTGTGGTGGCAGGTGAGTGTAGTGTACGTTACGCGACGGTAGATAGTAGATAGTAGGCACTAGGTACTAGTTAGGTGTTTCATTTTTGTTTGCGTCTCGGCCTGAAATATGGTCGTATTGAACGGTGTACCTGTTAAACGTACCTACAACTCTTGTACAAGTTTGTATCGGCGCTGCGCCCGTACGTGTTTGTATGTAGTATGTAGTTGTGTTACGACGAGCCCTTCGATTCTTGATTTAGCGGCGCGTATGTGTGTATGAATTTTACTGAGTTCCTGTTTCCGTTGCTCGTGTGATCGCCGCCGTTGTCGTGATTTTACGTACATTTCAAGCATTCTCTTTCCAACTACAACTTGACCATCTTCCTGACCACGTGTAATTACTATCGATTCGATTTCGTGCTTTCTCATCGATCGAAATGCGGATTGGCGTCGTAGTTGTTACAATTTATTTCATCGCCTTGCGAGTGCACCGAGGTGAGTAAAACGTGAAAATTATTCCCGCGTTGAAGTACGTACATACCCACGTACGCGCCTTGGGTAGGTAAACGCGCCACGCTATCGGGCTTCTTATGTTGTGACTCTGTTGTTGTTTTTTCGCGTTAGTAGTTTTATAATTATTTTGTACTTGAATCTGCGTGGGTAACGTAAGACGCAAAGGAAAACGCGATACACGACGTGGCGTATTCGCGTTGCGTTTACTCCTGTTTCCAATGCGCCCGTGTACTATGCTGTACACGTGCCTGCGGTGGTGCTGTTGATAGATACCGTATAGTTATGATAGTTACCAACGTTAACGGTTAACGTACAGCTCAACTTCAACTTCATCCTATACCATGCCTATAGGTGGAGGTGGAGGTACCTAGTACCTGCTACCTACCTACCTACCTACCTATTTGTCCAGTCTTGGTCACTTGGTCATCAACTTGCGCGCCGCGCGCCCGAGACCAGCCAATACCTCTAAATTATGTGATATATGTAGGTAGTAGCAAGGTCTACACCAATGCACTTGTACGTACAAATACGCACGGTAGGTATTAGGTAGGTAACAGGTGACAGGGTTAGACAGGGCGATGCCGACTGCAGATAAGTATTTACTTGCCATGTTTTCTTACCTACGTGAAAGTTTTGCTTACGCAGGTAGTTAGGTACATGTTAGCTGTGTGTTTGTTTGTTTGTTTGTTTTTTTTTTTTTTTTTCAATATCTTCCGTTTTTCCCCGCAGCTCGTACGCTCGGAGAAAACGAAGAAAAATTATTGGAAAAAATCAAGTGGGCGACGACGAATGGCGATGGCGGCCGATTTGATGGTTTGGTAAATTCAAATTTGTGCGACGTCAGCAACGCTGCCGTTGTCCCCAATGAAGGCGCATTGCTGTATCGTTCTGTTTTCAACTTGATACCGGTTCGTTCGTGAGTTTTGTGTACCTCTGTAGTCTGTAATTACGTTTATTGGAATTTGTTCGTTTCTTTCTACCTATGTAGTATGTATCTATCTACGTACTTGCAGTGGTTCTGGTTAGAATCGGGTAAAAACGTATGGGTACTTACTTCGACATGGCGTAGTGATAGTAGGTAATAATGAGATATACTCGCATACCTATTTCTAACGATTTGTGTTTACGGTTTACGTTGTTGTCTATCGCATGACGCGCGCAGAATGAAAATTTAACCAAAGTACCGGTCGACAGTTGGGCAACGTTGTGCAGTTATTTCAGCGAAGATGTCGGCTTTGTTTCCAAAGTTTTGGATACGTTGGCAAACGATACGCGACGCGAAAATTTCGTCGCCAGCATGGTGCGAGTATCGGTAAGGATTCGATTGTTTGATAGGTTGTACTCGGACTAGTTGGCTATTTTCAAGCCGCCAAAAATGATTGGAATCAGTTCGCAGGCAATTATTCGCGCTGTCAGAATCGTCTGGCGATACTGAAAACGATGGCCGAAGACTTGATAACGGCGTCCGGAAACGACGAGAACGCGCTGAATTTATTGCTGCAAAATAACGCGCTCCTGCTATCCGCGCCGTCGTATTTCCTGTTCAATCTGAGGGACATTTACAAAGTATTTCTGTACGCATTTATTACGATTTCATATTTACGATTACCTACGGTCAAGTAGGTACAGTACATGGTCGTTTGCGGTTTGCCCGACCGTCGATCGCGACCTCGCAAGTTACAATGCCTACTTGACGACTCGCAGACCTGCTATATCAATAGTTGGATTGGTACCGAGCTGTCTACATTGAGAAAAAAAAAAAGAGGTTGATGCATGCGAAGGTAGTGGGTTGGTACTTACGTATTTCGTAATTTTTATAGATTGGCTTACGCTGCCGCGACTGCGGACCCGTACGACGGATTTTGGAAGCACCAATCGCCGTTAACGAAAAGAACTTGGTCGAAAATGCTTCTAGAGCGTCGTAATCGTGCCGTTTCGCTCATCGAACAACAGAAAAACTTCGGGTGAGGAAACTAGTTGTTACGTAGAAAAAATATAGGTACACACACTCACGCACATGTCCATGAAGCACGAACGCACGCGCTTTATTCCTTGTGGTGCCCGCATTTTATATACACCATTATTACATAACTGGAGTATCTTGTGGCGTCCAGACTGGGCACTACTGGGTCTATATTTATGCCGTAATCTTTGTATTTATAAACATTTTTACTATAGGTATGTAAAGAGAGTCATTGTGGTGCCCACCCTGGAACCTCACAGGGGCTCGGGGAAGTCTGACGATCATGATCAATATACATACAATGAAATGGGTTTTACGGAGAAACGTTGTGCGCTGAAATCGGGCCCCCTTTATGACTGCAGCATATTAAAACGGGCACCACTATGACCAAAAAAAAAAAAAATTACCTATACAAGTATATAATGTAATTATATAGACGGGAACCCTTGAACCAAAACGTTGTTTCCTTATCGGTATGTAATTTACCGTACCATCTATAGATACGTAAAAACGTGGACAATTGGATGTAGGTATTATAGGTGTTATACCTATGTAATTTATGATATGTATCTGTCTTATTGGTGCGTTATCTACAAACATTATTATTATTACATTTTAATAGCGTATTTTTGTTTTTGTTTTTTCGTAGCTTTTTTCAAATTTTAAACACGCTAAATACTGGCGAATTATCAGATCTTTTGGTGGCTCTGCATGCCGATGGTACGGTTGATTCGGCATTTGTTTCTTCAATCGATTGGAACACAATTCAGGTGAGCTAAACGAAGGCAACTATAAGGGCCCTAACTAAACTACCACCGCACATCAGGTACATGTTATACCCTACGGTTATGGTGTGGTAGGGATATGAAATTGTCTGTCATTGCCTGGTACTCGTGGTTCGTGCGTACCTTACCTACTCGAAAAGGTACCTGGTAAGGTACCGGCAGTGTTATTGAGTAGTAGATTGATGGAATCGGAATCTGTATCGATGTCGCTTATAATGCCGACGTGACGCACGAGTAGGAATGGGTCAAAATAAGCGCGACGCGTTACAAACGCGGCGATGTGCACGAATTATTGTGGATCGTGTTTTGCAGATTCGTAAAATTGTGGACCTGTCCTTCGAACGTTTCAACAATTCGCTCGCGCCAGATATGCCCGACAAGTTTTTATCGCGATTACTTCCAGTTCAAATAACGCGAGCGATGCGAACGCGAAGGGGAGCTGGAGCTGGAGCGGGAGCGACAGCGATAGCGGATATTTCGTCAGCAGCCGCCGACTTGTCGCAAGTCACCGTTTCGGCGGCGAATCATCTTCGAAACGTCGACCGAGTTTCATTACCGCAAGCTTTGCAGGTCGGTATTGGTAGTTGGTACTCGTACACTACCTTCGCGTAATCAATGATCATAGTCTGTATCGTAGTAATACCTACCTATAGAGACAGGCCTACGCCTAAGTAGGTGATGGTACGTCTACGTCTTCGCATGCAGCATGCGGCGTTTAAGGCATGTGTATAGGTACTCTTATTTATGCGAGTGTAGACAGATAATAGATATCACCATCACGTATATGTATTACCCGTATACCTAGTACCTACTACCTGTACGCTTTTATGTACGTCTACCTACCTACCTACCTTCATACCTATGTACCTATATGTACGGTATACGTACATACGTGCACGCGTTATTAGCAGCACACAGCCGACTACATAGCCGTAACCAAAACTTTTGATTTAGGTAGCCTTACGCTTAGCGCCATCGCTACGGATTCTGAATCTGATCGTTTTGTTGATTTTTTCATAGCTATCGGAAAGTTTTATGGGGTTGCTGAACGAAGCTGTATCGGCAACGTCGTACGACGACGTCGACGAATCGGACTGCGCGTTAATCGGAAAATTGTTGTACACGCGGACAAGTTCATTTCTGTCACAATTATACGACAGAACGTTGAATATGAAAACCATAAAATGTTTGGATTCGGACGGATACTCGATATTGCAGGTAAAAATGAAAACAAAGAAATCGTAACGTTTGTGTGCGTTACGTACCTACCTACATACTGCTAGCTAGCTAGCTTGTAGTTGTCCGGCTTTGAAATTTGCGACCGCGTTCTCGTCGTTTCAGGCGAATTATATTTTGGGTCGCAGCGGATTGCGCGACGTAAAAGATTATCTGTTGAATCTGAAAGGATTGATGGCCGCCATTCCGGCTTCGTATTACGTCGATTTGGTGAAAACGTCGAAGCGCGACGGTTCGTTGGAAAATCATTTTGCGCACATCTTGAAATATTTTCCGCAGCGCGCCAACAAAATCGCAGCTTGGGCAGCTGTACACGCTTGTAAAACCGTGATAGGTAGGTATCGGTACCTGCTACCGACGCGACGATGAAGGTATCATCGCTTCGGATCTGCGTTTGTCTGCGAGCCAACTATGCGATTGTGTGAACCGACGAGCCGATGCGCGCCGCGATGGTGATAGCGACCAGTTTATCGTCTCGTCGTCGGTTTCGTTATGTTCAAATTGTCGGCTATCGCCGTGTCTATTTAGGTGAAATCTGTAGGTACCTACTTATGTAGGTGCCTACGTATTATAATAACAATAATAACCAGTGCGTACTCGTATGTATTACTTTTCGATCGTTTTCAAGATGCCGCTACATGTATCGGAAGCGTACTGGAAAATGGCGATAACGAAGTAATTTCCGCCATGATTACGCCGCTCGATGTGAGGCAGAATGTCGACACTATTTGGAATCTGCTAGCAATTAAAGCGTCAAACGATAACGAATTCAAGCAGCGCGTCACGAATTTGCCCAGTTTTGTGGTTAGTACATAATGTGTACATTACATACTTGATAGTTACTATAACGCGTATTTTATACGTATACGCAACGGAGTCGTGGTCGCCCCGCGCCCCGTTCTTACCTGCATAGGTACTGGTACATCATTTAATTTACATTTACATTTACGTACCTACCTACTGTGCACGCGGAAGTTGGTGAGTTGATTCCCATGTTTCAAAACAGTGAGAGTTGATTCCTATATTTATTTTCATTATTTTTTTTCTTTTTGCAAATGTACGAATTAATTCCCTTTTTTTTCTTCGGGAATATGTCTGAATTGATTCCGAACCTCTTTCAGCCTATACCGTTATCCAAGAAACACTATGAGAATAAGGTTGACAGTGTTCTCTCCATATCTCCAGGACCAATTTATCCTATTATCCATGAGAGCCCTTCCCCCCCCCCACTCACTCGCAAATTACGTCAGAAAGAAATTTTCAAAGCATTAATACACGAGAAAATGTGTGGTTTTTTTCCCTTCATTTTAGGCACACCTAATTTTTTTCCAGCTTCACACTCGCTTCGCTCGACCAAGAACAAAATAATAATCACATCAGAGTCTTCGGAAGTTTTGTTTTTTTTTCTGGGAGGGTACAAAATCAGTACCAAGACTTCGAATACCGAAATGAAAGATTTCCAGGGAAGAGAGTGAAAGGGAGCATTTTTTTTTTTTTTTTTTGCATCTGTCGCCTCAATTAATAATTTATGCAGTTGTAATTTTGTACATGCCCGAGCGAATCTTTGAAAAAATTGATTTTTTAATACCCAAAAAAGCAATTTTTTTCCTGTGATGAATGAATTTCGACTTGTGTGAAGTGCGAATGGGCTCCAGTTCGTATGTTTCTACCTTCCTACTTACTTGAAAAGAACGTAAGAATCAATTCATACGTACTCCGCCAAAAAAAAAAAAAAAAAAAAAAAATGGGAATCAATTCTCGTATAAACTTATTTTACACGAATTTCTCTCTGGGAATCAACTCACCTACAGCCGCATGCACGTATGTAATGAAAGAATACCTTAGGTAGTACCTAGCCAACATTTTCTAAATGACAATAAGCTTACAATATCAATATTGAATAAGACGTACATTGAAAAGCGTATTTTCATACGGAGCTAAGTGCTATTAAAAAAATGTCCATGTTTTTCACATTTTAAAGTGGATTGCGCATGTACCTGCAGTAATAGCGGAAGCGTTACATATGTAGGTACCCAACAAATACTATAGGCTCAGATAGAGTTGGTATTGGACATTTTTGATACCTATATTCAGAAAGTGTAAATTTTACCAAAGAATTTTATGACGGTCATATAACTCTATTTCATCAAAATGGCACTTGGTTCCGTATCAAAATACGCTGTTCGATGTACGTTGCGTTGTATTGTATCGCATTTGCGCTCGAAAAGCATACCTATAATTGTTCGTAGGTATAGGTACTTGAGGTTTTTCATGTGTTTGTTTGTTTGTTTCACAGTTGACGGAATTGTTGCGGAAAAAGGAACTCGTTATAACTTACGATAGGCTTTTCAACAGAATCCTTCCTCTTCATTTGACGATTATGGGATTAGATTGCGACATTTTATCACGAATACCGACTTCCGACTTTTTGCCCGTATTCGAATTCTACAATAGGCAACGTAGAATCTATAATAAGGTACGCGTACGAAACAAGATATAGAAGTCGATTTAGATATACCTATACTTAATAGTACCTAGTTACCTACCGGCCTATACCGTATAGGTACCGTATATTATGATTACGGTATTAAGGACTAGTCAGTATAGTCACTAGGGTCCTATGATTCGGTATCGGTATCATTGGTAAGTAAGTAAGTAAGTAAGTAAGTAACTACGAGAACGTACCGCGCGCAGCGCTATAAGTTTTTCCATAATACAGTCATTCGCTCATCAAGGTAAGTATAACGAGTAACGACACCGATGCTTTGAAATCACGCCATTCTCGTTCTTTGCAAAGAGGAGGAGGGAAGGAGGAGAGATGAGTAATTACAAAACGCAACTTGAAGAAAGAAAAGTAAAGAATGATGTACTTAATAAGGATTAACGGCGTCGCGAGGTGAGTGCGAGGGGGTGGAGGGATAGGTACCTATCCACCTACACCTGAAAGGACTTGGTAGTGTAGTTGATATAGGTACATTCGAGAGCGGGTAGCACTTAGTACCAACGACTTGCAGTTACAAGTACTTAGACTTGCAGATTGCGGATATTTTTAGACCCATCTGATGTAGGTATAGTAGGAAAGAAAGTACCTATACTTATTATCGAGGTACTGAAATAGGTATGTACCTTACTCGCATTCGCGGCCTACGTAAAATATGCACCATTACCGGTACCGTTCGCTACGCCGCTCGTTAAATGGAGTAGGGGCGTTAAACATAGGCGTGGGATCCTAGTAGTACCTACTACCTACTACTTACTACCTAACCGGCAATTGCATTTTGTTTTGTTTTGTGTACAATAGGGGTTTCCTAAAGATTTACAAAAATGCGCCCGCAATGCTTTCCTGAGTCATTTGCGAACGAAGTCGAACAGAAACACGTCGCCGCCCAAAAAGCATCTCTTGCAATATTTGGATTTGGCTGATATAAGGTCGATCGGAGGTGAGTAGTGAGCCGAGTACCTATAGGCGGTACCTACTACCTATGTATATATGTACGTATACGTACTTACATAAACATAGTAGCTAGTAGCTATAACCTACCTACCTACGTTCTTTATCGGATAGACGATAGAAATAATCAGATATTACCGAGCGCCGGGCGTTTCAATTTATTACTTTTTACATAGCATCGTGGGGCAGGGATGATTGGGTAATATTCGTAACTGGTAGTGGTAACCACAACCATCATGCCACCACCTTGCTGAACTGCATTCTGTAGGGGTATATAATATATAGGTAGTAATATCCGGACGTGTCAGCCACTTTGTGGGTTAATTCTACATACCAAGTCAGCTACCTGTTTCCAAAAACTTCCACCAGAGTTTGCAACCCTTAAAAATTGAGGCGCGAGAATGAACACAGACCCAATATCTAATTGGCGGTGTGTAGAATGGAGAAAAAGGGTCGGAATTTTTGTGCCTATACCAGTTTTGAGTATGCGCGGTTTAAACTTTAACCCAACATTTTTTAGTCATTTTATGAATCAAACCATTAAGTTCTTGGTTTTTGGTATCCAAAATTTTTATTCGAGTGAAGCTATTTTTCTACTAGGAAACTTTTTCAAAATTTTTAATGGTAAAGAAAATTTTGCAATTTTTTTTTCAAAAATCTTTATGTAGGAACGCCATTTTTTTTTTGCCAAGGTCAATTTTGTGTTGCTAAAAATGAATCTGCAATTGGAATTTCGATTAGGTAATCAATTTGCACAGTAATGAGACAAATTTGAAAAAAATTGGAAATTTTCGAGTATATATGAAATATGAAAAGTGGCTAACATAGTAGGGTCGCGTGCAATTATATATATTTATATGTATATATAGCGTGTATCGATACCTTTTTTTAGGTAGGTACCTTTATTACACTGCGGTGGCCCCAGTCAAAAGGTTTCGATGCTGCTCGTCTTAAGTAATCATAATTGTTGTCTTTTAAATGATTTTTAATCGCGTACCTACTCTATCACATATACTAGCGTGTGCGCGCGCGCGATTTTTTCTTTTTCTTTTTTTTTCATCGCTGTTCGATTCTTAGGTTACGTTTTGACCACTCTACCTGCGAAAAGTATTATAACGTCGAAACACCGACGCAATATCGTCGAAGAAATTGGCCGTTTATCACTTCCCGAATTAATGTTGGCAGCACCCAGACGCCATCTCGTTTCTATCGCTTCGCAGTACTTGAACGAAACCGCGGTAAGTTTCAATCGCCGTACGCGTACGGTACCTACATCTAAACATAAGTAGGTTCCTACCTATTTTCTGTTTCTATTAGAATGTCATGGGTCATGGGTAAATGAGTACAGTAGGTCTAGGTACCTACTACCTACACTTCAACTTTTCTACCTCGCCGTTTACACGTATAAGAAGAAGGAAGCGGCCTGGTAACCTGGTATTGGTATTGGTATTTATTTGGTACTGGTACTAAACTAACGCTCGAAACGTGTAACTACCAGCACGTTACGTCTACATAATGTGAATGTGACCCTGCACATTGCACAAGAAATCCGGCTAAGGTGTCAAAATATGGGTTTTCACTTGTTCGCGGATTCTTACTTACGTGAAACATACACAATTTTCACGTGAACACATCGTTGCCTCTCAAAAACGTCTCTAAATCCCTCAAAAATCTCGTAGTTGATAGAGCAGAAATTCGCAAAAAATGAATTAAAAAATGAAAAATCCATTAAATTCGTCCATTGAAGACGGAATATCAATACAAGAATACTGAAATAGCGAAACTCTGCTGCATGTACATATTTCTTCAAATTACAATCACATACTCGGAATTTTCAACGCAAAACTTTTAAACGCGTTTTTCTCCAATAATCTTGTTTATACTACAAGCACACTATGTGCAGGGTCACATAGGTATGCGTAGTGTACAAGTACTACACAAATATTAGGTAATAGGTACCTAACCCGCGTCTACGTATGCGACATTGATGGCGAATTTTAACCGCTGAAAAGTACATAAACCTACTTACTACCTTGCACACCTACCCAATTGTATCGTTCATATGGGTAGGTAAGTCAGTAGATATGTAGGTTAGGTACCTAGGTCGGTCAATCGGTCGGCATGAACTTTGGAGTCTACGTGGGTTGGTAGGTGGGTAGGTACAATTTTATAACCTTATTTGTGATGCCATGCCATCTTGTTGCAATTTATTCCTCCCTATTTTTATTTGCTATGTATTCCTCTCAACAATCCGAATTGCTCCACCTCTCCCTTTATAAGCCTTTGGTATGCAAACTTTGGAGTCTTTGCACCCCATGGGTATTGTTACGCCTAAATCGGGCAATTGCCGAATGCCGGCATTAGGCAAACTGCCCAATTTTGGCGTAACATATTCGTTGGTTACGAAATGTAGACAGACAGATTAACCGAGTACCTGAAATAGGTACCTACGTGGGTTCGTGACCGAGTTTTGTACATGTACTCAATATAAGGAACCCGAGTCGCAGTCGTGGGTCCTAGTGGGTCCAAGTTGGTACTCGGTATCTGTACAGATCTACACACCTACAGAACGACATATGTATATGTAGGTACCTACCTACTTGGGTAGTGGGTACGTAATCGGTAATTCATTAGTTAACTCGACCAACAAAAATTACAGAGCATCGAACGAAACGTGGCGGCAAAAATTGGAGCGGATCATCTCGTCTCACTCGGCAACCTCACTCATTTCTTGAACGACGACTATGTACGAAAAATCGACGCTGCTGCTCTGAAACTGGCGTTGGAAGCGGAATTTATTGATACGAGAGTATGCGCTTCGTTGGCGATTCGAAAAGCGTGGGCTGGAAAATTTATCGAAGCATTCGGGTGAGTTTCGTACCTATGTGTCTCTGTCTATGTACTTGGCTAATTCACACGTGAGATACCTAGAGGTGCACTTCCAGTAGGTAAGTTAGATATATAAATGCACATGTAGGTAGTCGAAGATGCCTTTCAAAAATGCGACTTGAGCGACAAAAAAAAGTTTAGTGATGAAAGAATAATGGGGGAAAAAAAATTGTCGTGTAGAATAATATTATTTCGGCGTGTTTATCGCTTATCTTGTAATATACGTCCCTCCGTCGTTCCCGAACACTTTACTGTCCTGCTGTGATCTGGTGTGAAACTGTGTGATTCCTATTTCTTGTCGTTCCTACACCTCATTTGGACGTGCAAATGCCTTGTCGTGATGATGCCCTATTCTGGTGTGCAAAAAAATATTCCTCAATTAAATATCCGAGTGCGCGGGCTACGGCGCATCCGAAGCTTTCTTTTGGCGTGGCGCAGGGTTCAAAGTGAGTAGGTACTAGGTAGCTGACTAGCTTTAATGCTTTGAAAATCCCTATCTGTTATAAATTGAGAGGAGAGGAAGGAGGGACAATACCTACTCTTTTCAGGTATGTAGATTTCGTTATGGTTATATCTAACCCCCCCCCCCCCCTCATCCCCCCTTCGCGGCCTGTTTCCATATGATACTTACTAACCTATGTGAGTAGGTACATATCTACTTATTTACCCACATACGTATAAATAATATTATAAATGTACCTACTTACAGTAGGTCTAGGTACCTACCTAATCGTTAACGTATCCTATTCTGTGCTATGCTATGCTATAACGTACACGCGATGACGTGACTGTTTCTTTCTTTTCAATTCCAACGTTACGCAGCCCACCGGAAAGTTGGGATGAAAATATTTTTCTGAAGGTAAGCGACATGTTGATCGTAATGGACGATTCGTCTTTCGACGTTTTCAATGTGACGGCTGGTTCGCGCGTCGCCGACCTCGTGAAATCCACGTACAAGCAGTCGGTCGAATGGATACCCCGAAGACTACCTTTTTTCGAGGTAAGTAGCTAAGTACGCGTACCGCATTCTACATAGGTATACGTATTGCGGTATTCGTTTTCTCTCTGTGGTTCGATATTATTGTTCTATTTGCATTCGAAACGCCTATACCTACATATGTACCTGCCTCTGCCTATGCATATTTGTATGTATGTATTACAGCAGGTACCCGTATAAGTGTACGTACGTGTGCGATTTTTCAGGTTTGCCGCGTCGTTCTGCCGCAAAACGAACAAGTCGCGTACGAATCTTCGGTGAAAAGGCTAGCTTTGTTTTACGCAGCGTCCATCCAACGACTCCTCGATACGATCGTTGAAAGACCGGCCGCCGAAAACGACGACCGCGGCCGTACATGGAAGCGGTACCAGTACGCTAGATCGGAAAACGACGTTACGCGTCCGGCGACGACGCACGATTCGGCAACAAGCGAACGTAGCGACGCGTTTTCGGACGCAACCGCAGACGCCGTCGTCGTCGATCCGAATCAGACAAGTACGGCGATGGAAAATCAAGCAATGGTATCGTCGTCGTCGTCGTCGTCGTCATCATCATCGTCGTCTTTTACGAACGGTCCAGCGATAATTACCATCGACGGCAAGTCCGCTGCGGCGACGACAACGACGACGGACAGTTTTACATTCAGTAATAATCGAGAATGGTCGCGGCGGCCGGAAAATACGGTTGCGAGCAGCACGACCACGGACGCGCCAATCATGGCGGAAACCTCGCAAGTTCCGGCTGTCGTTTATAGCTCGTCACGGTCGTCGCTGTCGCCGATTACCGTACAAATAAACGTCGGAGACGACAAGAACGGCGTTGAAATGGCGACGACCGTGCGATCGTCGACGGCGCCCGCTATTCGCGAATATAACGACGAACCGACAACGGTGGTCGTCGTTTCCGATCGCAACGACGACTTAGGCGGCAGGATTTCATCGACGAAACCAACTCGGGCAGGCACCGGCGCAAGCGTTTCGAATTTAACAATGCAAGCTTCGATGGCCGCAGAAGCGGCAGCGGTAACAGTCACCGTCGAAACAGCAACCGCAACCGCAATAGATACAACAATGACGACGACGACGATAGTCGACGATATCACCGTTTCTGCGGCGTATTTGCGCGACGCTCGAAACCCGGCGCATTCCGATCCGGAATTTTCCGCCGACGTCAACGTTCAGTCCGGGAGTGGAAATGAAACTGGTCGGCGCGAAGCGGACGCGTGGTCGCCGCCAACCGACGCAGACGCCAACGCCGCCACCATCGCCACCACCACCACCGTCGTCGATAGCGAAACAAAGTCGCTGCTGCAGTTATCGGACAGCCAATTGAAAAGCGTGATGCTGGAATTATTATTGGCGAATAGCGCCGCCAAGAATTCGGCGCCCGAATACCGATCGAAACGAGACGCCGTCGAACGAAAACCATCGGACGGCGTCGACGACGAGACTCGGCGACTACCGACCGTCGGTTGCGATACGTTAAAGATGCTCGATCTCATGTCCGAGTTTGTGGTGGGTTCGTCTCGATTCGACGTCGGCCGAGCAGATGAGGCATTCGATTGCGTAGAGCTGTTGGCGCGAATGGACGGCGGTTTGAGCGCGCAACAAAGGGAAACGATTTGGTACGGCGTCGCGTCCAAACTTTCGGAAACGAATTCGACGTTCGTGGCCGGAAAATTATTGTCGGCCGTGCCGGTGGCGGAGCTGGCGAATTTCACGTACGACGCGCGGTCCGCGGGCGTTTTAGAGCTGATCAGCTCGTTGTCGGACGTGTCGCACCTTTGGTCGGTCGAGAATCGCGAAAAGATGGCCAACAAGATTCTGCGCGACAACGACCAGAACGACGAGCTCGCGAAAGACGCGCAATTGTCGGTGTTCACGCGCGCTTTAGGCAAACTCGTATGTCACGTATCCAATCCAAACTTTTTCCGCTTGCTGAAGCGCAACGACTCGTTGTCGGACATTTGGAGCGCGTTGGAGGACGCGTACGCGTTCGCCGACTGCCCGATGGAGTGTTTGAAGCGCGTCGCCGACGTAACCGTCAAGGTGCACGGAGATCCGCTGCAATGGGAGCCGGCCACTATCGTTATGCTCGGGCCGGTCGCAGCCGCCGTTCCCGCCTTGTTCCGCCATTCCAACGTTAGCCGATACGTTTCGGCGTCCGCGTTCAGATGTTTGCGCCGCCTGTCGTCCGACGACAATCGGCAGCCGTCCCTGTCGCGTCTCCTCGACGTCCTGGACGACGATCGCCACGCCAATACGAATATCAATACCAATACCAGCACGAGCGCCGTATCTCTAACCTCCGGCATGCTGCTGACGGACGACGACTGCGCCCGAACGGATAACTACCACTGTTCGTTTGCTTCGTCTTTAGCCAGCGTCGTACTCGCGGAGGATGCGCTTCAATTACTCGCGACCGGCACGTCGTCGTTGTCGTCGTCGCCGCCCAACTCCAACCCCAACGACGCCTCCAGCTCCAGCCGCGGCACCACTTCTTCCAACGCGGCGTCCACCAATTCGACGTCGTCGGCCAACGTTTCACGTACCGTCGCACTTTGGTTATTGCACGTCGTCGTTATCGTAAGATTTCTATTCGGCAATTGGCTGTGGCTGCGCTACGACCGAAGAGGCTTCAACTTGGAGCTGGTTGCCGGTTGCTAGTTGCCAATCGCCAATTGCCAATTGCTGGTTTCTGGCTGCGGTTTTCATTTTATAAATGTACCAATGTACCTATATTTTTGTGATTTTATTTTCGTATGCCTATTTTTATTGTTTTGTTTTGTATTATTTCGTTTTTTATTTTTGTTCGTTTGTTTTTTTTTCTTTCTTTCTTTTCATCCATTTACCTATTTACCGTGCATCTGCATACTTACCAACTTATTTACATTTATTAGGTACTTTAAAATACAATCGTTAAAACGTACTGCTCAGCTGATAGTATTGTGATTACCTAGTTACCCACCGACGTATATTTGTATTGTATACTCGTACACTTATACGCAACCGGTGTATGCGCATTAGTAGGCACATATAGCCCACATAGGTCATTTGTTTTACCTACTTTTGTAAACTTTTTCGGAAATGGCGTATGGTACCTATACTCTATTTAATTTTGTACACTGCGCAATAAACAACCTATCCAAGTACGCATCTATAATTATTTATCTATACTCGGTAACTACGCGCACCTCCATAATTATATGTTCTTTCTCTTCTCACTCCACCCTTATCGAATACAATACATATAACGTAGGTACCTTTACATTTTTGATATGCGACGTAAATATGTGATTTACCTACTCGTATAGGTAGCGTTGAACGTATCCACTACTGACTTGGCCCGACAATTTTCAAATTCCATTTCGAACCGGCAAATGTACCTACGTAGGTACATATATGCCAGGTACCTATACCTACATCTACGCGGTTTGTCAATTTGAATACGTGGCAGGTGTTTGGTACTATATGGTTACTACATATAACTATTAACTATACGAACTAAACGTGCAAACCCTGAAGAGCAGGAACAGTTTTGTTAAAAAAAAAAAAAAAAAAAAAAGGGTTTAAATTTTGCGATAATGCTTGGGTGGTGTGGTAGGCGACTGCAGGTCGATGGTCGACGTGCATTCTTTCAAACGGCTTAGTGCTCTTTAGTGATCAAATTATGTACCTCTGTAAGTACATAATTATTAGGTATTAGATAGGTATATACTTCACTCTGTATGAATTCAAACCTGAACAGAACCTTGATCCCTTTTCAGCCCGTAATGTATAGTACCTAACGCGGAGGTATCTGATTTTGAAGCTTTCATCATCAACCACCTGTGTGGTTTTATTCATTTTGAGCGCGTTATTGTCGATGGAAAAGAAAAATCGAAATGAAATTCATTTCTACGGAAATTCGTAATCATCATTAAATTTTCAAATGCGTCAGGCATTTGTAGGATTATTTTCATACCGAATACATACGACGCCTTCGGATAGTTTCTATAATATTATAAAAAAAGGTATCCAGTAGTACGCAGGAAAGTGGTTCGTTTTCTCAATCACGTAGGTAGGTAGGTAGGTAGGTAGGTAGATAACTAGGTATACGTGTAATCCGATACGATTTACGAGCAAACGAAACTCTCAAAAGGCCGACTACAAGTATTGCAGACCTACCTACGCTTAGGTAAGATGGATAGGATCGACACGACTGGACGCGACACAACTATGCAACGAAATATCGTTGGATTATACGACATCATCAGCTGCAGGTTTACGATAGGACAATTCCCATCTTCGGATCGAACATTTTTCCTCGCCTCGACAAATTTTGATTTTTTTCGCCTAGTACATATCAAGTAGGTAGGTAGCTAAGTACATTAGAGAGGAATTCAAACTCTAAATGTAGCGGATAACGAGGACGGCGTGGTGCAGCGTTTTAACAAATCGCGCGTAAATGTCGAAAAAAAAACCACCTAAAAAATAACAAAAGAATAAACATCAAACAGACGGATACGTAGGCATTTCTGAAATATATAATTCAATTGTGTTTTATTGATGCACGAAGAAGAAAAAAACAACTTCAAATGAAACAATTCTTAGGTAAATGTAAATTACAATAGGTAAACGTACAAACTAGATATAGGAATTACAAAACATTTTACATAACCCAGCAAGCTGTACAAATGATCGAATATAAAATTTGAAACATCTTCCATCTATGCGCGGACGAACGACGAATAGTTTCATCGGTTGGTTATTAGATGAAGGGAGAGGGGGCGGTGAAGCTGGAAAGAAAGGCATTATTTCGATCGTATTTGTAACGCATTTGTTCGGCACCGAACACTGAAATTCCACAACACATCATGAAATATTATGTAGCAGCAGTACGCACTAAAAATCGGTCCTCACTTCGCAGGTAATGGAGAAGGCGATCTGCAATCGCGTACAAACGGTCTGCAGTCGGTTTTTCGATTCCTACCCTCAGCACGTCGGTAACATATCTGCATGTATAGGCGATCGACGCGACGTATACTGACAAACTCGATCGTAACGGAAATTGCGGCGAAATCGAAAGAAAGGAAGAGAGAAAGGGAGAAAGAGGAAAAAACACTTGCAAACAAACTCTGGAAATACTCGCGTCACTCGACGAAGTTTACCCGTACATATTTGTTTTTCATGCCTCACATAGCCACTAGTTATATATATAACGTAGGTTAGGTAGATACTAACGCGGATGCTTCAACCGCAAATGGACCATCACGACGGCGGGACATGACGAGTAGGTACTACTCGACTTGCGTAATATATTATATGTTGTAGGTTCGGGTATACGAGCGGGTACTGCACTGATATAACAAGACCAACCGAACGTTTCAAACAAACGATACGAAAAAATGCAATAAATAAAGCCGGCGGCGGTGATTAACGCGCGTTTCGTCGGCTTGAATCGGAATATAAGAAACCAGCGACGAACGAATAGTTACTGGGAAGATACGAGAAAATCTCTACCGTAATTCAAATACAATTTCACGGCTTTGGGTAAGGGCAACGATTGGATTTTTTTCTCCATGCACGTTCGATATTTCAACGATACCGAATTGGAAGAATCTCTGGTATCGGTTCGCTCGACGTCCGAGCTATTCTCTTCGCACGAAGAATCCTCGGTGAAATCGGAATCTTGGTCGCTATCGATTTCCATCGGATCGTTGTTGGCGGATTCGGCGAAAGACGATTCGTTGCTCGCGGAAAACTTACTGTCGTCGCTTTCTTCGCTGATGCCGCTGTCGAGTTTTTCTCTTTTCATCACTTTTTTCGGTTGGTGGTCGCTCGCCGATGGCTCGCTTTCGTCCAGCGCTTGTTGCATCCACGCGTTGCGACTGAAATCGTTTCTAACCGCGGAACAATGTTTTTTGGTGGCTTTAATTTTCGTCGCGAAGCGCCCTTTTCTGAGCTTAATGGCGATTTGACGCGGTCTGGATGATGCGGTGGCGGCTGAGGCGCTGGTGGACGCAGCGGTGGTAGTCACCGTTCTTTCGTCGCCGGTCACGTCCGATACTGCGCTGTTCAAATCGGTCATGCAGATTTCGGTACAGTTTTGGGCTTCGGTCGAGCTTTCACGTAGCTCTGTGCCGCGGACTTTATCGTTACCGAGGCCGATGCCGTCGTCGTTGCGGCCTTTATTTTCAACGCTGTTGTTGTTATTACTGTTGCTGCTGGAGCTGGTGCCATTGCTGTTATCGACGCTACCGCTGCTGCTACCACCGCAACACGAGCCGTCGCTGGAATTATCTACGCTATTTTCGCGACTTTCGCACGTATCGCAGCCAGAAAAACCGTTATCGACGTCACGTTCGTCAACGCGACAATAATTACTGTCCCAATCATTACCGCTGCTGCGATCAGCGAATTCGTTGCTTTTGCTGTCTTCGCTGTTGGTCGCGCAATCCGCGCCATCTTGCGTATGATCTCTCAACGTGGCTGCGTGATCGATCGAAATGAAACCTTTTTCGGAGCTGCTGACGTCGCAACTCGGTTGTCGGGCTCGGACGATTCTCGTCGCAGTCGGCGTGCCGTTCGAAGACGTTTCATTTTCGCGAGATTCGAAATTCAACGATAAATCGACGTCTTCGGCGTGAACGTTTGAGACGGTTTCGTAATCGTTGTCGTTTAAATTTTGATAGTTTCGGGCTAAATTTCTAATTAGCCTTTCGAACGCGACCGGGCGAAAGTTTTCGAAACGCGAGCTTTGAATGGTGAACGCGCTTTCGATACCCGCCGGATCCTCGAACACCGGTATCACAACGCAGTTATCTTCCGGGTACATTTTTCGCGAGCTACTTTTTTGTTTGTATTTACGTTTTTGCGTCAGTTCGGGTTCTTCGGCCTCGACAAGGCTACGTAGCAACGACCTGACCGACGATCGGCAGATTTCTTGCAAACGAAGAGGTTCCGGTTCGGCTGCAAAAAAAAAAAACAAACAAACAAACGCACAAACAGAAAATAAGTAAGAAAGAAAATCAAAGGTCGACTTTAGCATTAGTCGTCGTGTAGGGTACAGACTACAGAGTATAGGTACGGTGGTACTAACGCATTGAAATGGTCGCCGCGACATTTTTGTCGGGAAACTGCAACGTAGAAAAGGATACCGGTAGGACGGAACTAATTTCCCACGTTCCTTCCGACGTTCTGATAATTTTCAACAAATCGTCTTCGCAAGGCAATACCAAAATACCGCCAACCTGCGCAATTACCAACGTACACCGTAAGTACACGATATGCATACGCACACGAGAACGCAAAAGGCTAACAAAAAGGTTGAACCGACTTTCATCAATTTTTTTATGTGTTCTTGATGCGCTTCGGGACAGGCTGCGCCGCAATAAATACGATCGTACCTTCGGTCCTGATTCAAGTTGAACGCGTTACCTGAAACGCGGAAAAACGAATAAGTAAAGCACCCACGACGATCGCAAGTACAAAGTTACCTACATACAGTAAGCACATACGTATCAAGTAGATGGGTCGAGGAAAAAAAATCCCACATTTGAATGAGATTAGACGAAGCAGTTTACTTTAAGGGGAAGACAGCCAGCAAGAAAAAAAAATGGAGCCTCCTAGTACAAAGACCAACCGAATCCAAACTAGCAGACCTCAAAGTACCTACACACAGGGTTGTTTTAGAAACAAAAACAAGAACAAGTTTTTCGATCGTTTAACTTCGAAAAACCTGAGTCGCGTGACGACGAAGGTTTCGGTTCCATCGCCTCTCGTTGGAAATGCATTTATTCCGTCGACAAGAGGTATTTTTCTTCGCTGACGCGTGTAGGTAATTACCATTTAGGCTGATATGTACCGACATGTATATATCTAACGCTTGTTTGCCGACCGATTCGGCCATTTCCAGACGGACCTCTCCATTTCATGTACGCAAGCTATCGCGATATAGATTTTTTTTTTCACTTTTCAGGAGACTACAATACCTATGGGTAAGTACCTAAGTTAAGTACATAAGTACGTCGTTTTGTAGCCTCACGCGCTGTTTTGATGCTCTCCACACCAGGGAATTTACGACAGGACACTCGAAATATGCGATTCAAGTATCCACACCAGCCTGAATCGGATTTCATGGGGGTTGAAAAGTAACGTAAAGGTGTTTTTCTGAAGCATACCTATAAATCGAACAGTTTTTGTAGTTTCATAATAAAGCAAACGAAGCCTACCTAGCCCGTAAATATGCGGAAATCTAATAGGTACTGTTTTAAAAAGCAAAATCTTTTTCTTTTTTTTTTAAATCAAATTTAGAAAAATTTTGCTTTGCTTGTACATTACTTTCAAGGATGGATCAAATACGGAATTATGCGTCGATTTTTCTACGAATTTTGATTCTAAAACATGAACCGATCAGCTTCCTTATACGCAGCGCCAGCGCCGTTAGCGCGTAAAACCTAAAAACCTGTTCAAAGTAACGCATCTCTAATACTGAAACGACGTAACTCATTCGCTACCGACTTGAAACACTACGCCAAAATTTACTTTCATTTCCGACCAGACGCGATCTCGCGTAATTAGATCTTAAAGGGTAGGAGTTGCTGGAAATTCGGTCTCACCAATAAGTTGGTAGGTAATCAGGTATATTCGTCCATTCATTGAAAAAAATACACAAATAATGGAGCAAGTAAACATAACGAAGACCGCGTCACGCTGAAAAAAAAGCATACACGCGGATCTCAAGTGGCGAGGGAAGTTACGTCCTTTTGTTACAGGAGCGATATGAATCAGAAAATAAGACAATCTACACCTTTTCAACAGCCAGTACCGCCAGGTACGAGTAGTATTGAATCGAGTTGACTACGCTGTGGAAGGAAGGGGGCATAAACCCAAAACCAGATCGCATTTGTTCAGGTCTGCGAGCTTACCTACAACAAATACAGGTTCGCAAAATTCGAAAACGTCGACGCCGCTGCATGTTTTCTTGAATTGCTCCAATTTTTCGTAAGCATACTCGACAACGTCGGCGTGAACTTCGACGCCGTGGTTCGTACCGTACGGGCCTGCGAAATACATACATTTTCAAGTTCAAGTTGAAGGCTGCTGTCAGCCGCCTATGTAGTATGTACCTAGACCTACACCTCGACCTACTGTACTAACTAGTTATCTGTCCCATAAAACAAATAGGTAGTTATAGACGCAGGTACGGATACACCGCTGTGGGGCGAGCGTACCCAAACGCACGACTTGCCTGTACACGGTATATATCATATACTATAATATACATACGTACGTTGGCGTTAACTTATCCATCGCTCGCCGCTTCGCCACAGGTGGCGCTACTCACCCAGTATTAAGCCGGCTAACGTGCTCAAATAGCCGGTACCGGAACCGATATTCAAGAAACTGTGACCGGGTTCCAGCTTCAAATGTTCCAGTACTTCGCTATAAATACACGGCGCGGATAAATGTAAATTGCCTTGTTTCCACGCCAAGTCTCGGTAAGCAGTATGCTGAAATTCGGCTAAAAAGTAAAAAGCTCGATCTACTGATCGAAAAACTTTCTCGACAACGTTCGTTCTAATGTACTGCGACTTGATCAGATTGTCAATCATTTCATCGTTGTCGGTACCCGCGCTGATCGATCCGCCCATCTTTAGCGAGAACGTCGTCGCCGTCGCCGACTTCGACTGCAACAAAAAATATTGATTTTTCATTTAATCCACCTTTATCGAATACAGCTCGGTCTCGATTATCACAATAAACGGCACCAAGGAATTAATCAAGGAAAAAGCAGAGAATTCGAAAAAAAAAAGGAGGGAGCAAGAAGTCAAATTACTAACTAATCGGTAGTTTTCTAATTTCTACTCATCTTTCAGTCGAGTCAAAATTATAGATTTTTTCAAACAAATTGGGATTTGATCAATAAATCAGTGGATAAATCGTTTGTTTTCAAAATAGCATGAATGAAAATACTTACTGCCCGAGCGAAGCGAGGGCGAAAATTTTTCGGATGAAAAGATCTCTTTTCTCAGGGCTAAGGGGAGGAGGAGCTCGGTCCTACTGAAACACGTTCTCTTCCTCCTCATCCTCCTCCCTACCCCCCCCCCCCCCCCGGTGCGCTTATAATCATCAATTCATCAGTCTACGTAGATTTAGGTACCAGTAATTAACGCAGCACTCATATTGCGTACCTGGTACCTAGTACCTACTATCTACTACCTAGCTAACGTAAACGCCAAAAAGGTAACCTATACAATATCTACTCTACATGGTAAGTATAACTACGAAATTAATACATGTAGGTAATAAGTGTTTATGTATTTGTGTTGGTTAGGTAGTGTAGTCCACTTTCAAGACACCCGAAAATTACTCGGGTTAAGACTGTTTAGCAGAATACAGGCGAGGCGAGCCCAAATATGAGAACGAAGCATAAAGAGAACTCGGCAAGCTTGCTAGTTGCTAGTTTCAGTTCTTTTCGTTCGTATCTTTATCGCATCCAGCATCCACAGCTAGGCAATATGGTATGCACCTAATATTACCTACTATAGGAATTATACCCTTCGCGATATAAACTCCATTCACTACAGTGTGGTTTCGAATCGATTTCGACAGCGTTAAAGATGCGACCGCGTTACAGGTTACGCAGCTGAAAGTGTATTCACCTACGTATCAAGTACCTACGTACCTAAATATTCGTCTCCACGTGTACTAAAACTCGTCATCGTCGTCGTGTCGTAACTGTTAGCACAACACCTTAGTGGGCCTGCCTGCGGTATATCATCATTCGAATCGTGCGATTCATTTGATTCGCATCATTGCGATACCTACCAACTAACGCCATTAGAAATGCTTGCAGAAATTCCGTCAACAATTCAAGGACGCTTCCAAAATAATCGTAATAAACGCTACAATAGGTAACAACATTGGGAATGGAAGAGGTTGCGAAAATCAAATGAATCGATCGAACACTATCGAAATTTAGAGCGATTATAACAAAGAACATCGTGCCACTCTGAATTATCGTACATTGGCAGGGCAGATTGCGCATTTGGCAAAATTTCTAGCACAAATAGGTGAAACATGTTACACGATGACGCGACATAGACGTTGCAAATGCACTTGACTGACTAAACAACATTGGACACATAGAATGATGCATGAGTGCGATTTGGGAACCATTTTCTACGATTTACTCAAATTTTCCTAGAGTAGGTACCGTAGCACCAGTTATTCAATCCATTACGCTTACGCTACGCGTAATACGAGGTGTGTACTTGATAACGATTGGGTAAAATAAATTTAAAAAATATGTACTACTTAAGAGTAAAGACTCACATACGTACGTAATGTACTCAGCAGCGGTGGATGCTTCGTAATCGTTTTGTGTTTTCCGTTTATAACAATTGTCGTCCTTTGGTCGCTCGCTATAATTTGAACATAATATTTCGTCAAATTTTTGGTCGTCACACTTGACTTATCACCTTTGACTCGCAACTAGTATCCTTTCTTTGAATTTTCAAGAGTCCAATCAATTCCGTAGCACCGCACTACCGAAGACAAATCACACCAACATTCAGCAACACTATCGCGTTTTATTTATATTTTTCGTACAATAAACAACCAAACGGGTAAGTATCTTTCCATTTTTTTTCACTTTTATTATGTTTTCTTTTGCGTCGTCTTTGCTATCAGATATCAGCTGATGGGTTGATCAACACAATTGACTCCTCCCAAGTCCGGCGCTCAGCACTGTCGGCACAGCTGTTTTCGATTTTTGTGTATCGTGATAACTGATCAAACTGATAAGTGATAAGATTCGTGAATTTTCGTTCCGCTCCGTCTTGTAACTGTCCGTAACGGCCCGTAACTACAAACTTGTGTTATCAGTTTCAATTATTCATATTCAATGTTCAGTGATAACCTGAAACAGTTGACTTGAATTTGGAGTTTGACTGGAGTCTGCAGTTAACGCTAGGCATAAAAATTCAACTATTCAAGAATAGAATTTCTGATCGAAAATCATCTAGAATAAAAAATGATTGTATTTGATACCGGAAATGATGTTTTGGTATGAGAATTTTGGTGTTTGAATTCGGAAAAAGGTAAGCGATCGTCACCTAGAAAGCTCAAACCTCGACAGTCAACACATCAACTTGGACGTACATCAACTCGATTGTAAGCGAAAATTTTCTGGACAGAACAACTCCAAGTTGCTGCGCTGTTCTCACATGTCATCACCTTTCATCGGTTCTATGTATTCTACATCTGCTAGGAATGGAATTGTCTTCTGAAAATACAAAGATATAAGTACAAAAGTATTGAGGTAATCATTACCGTTTACCTATTGTGAGCCGAATTAACTTGAAATTGTCCCAGGTATGATCATTACAATATGTTCTAGGTACTCTCCGTTTTTTAGCGATAGATATCGTTGAAATTGTATGTGAGTAGCAGAATTCGTTTTCCATGATTGTGTTCTAGTTCGTTTACATCAAGGTCTACCTCTGTACGTGGCACCGTATCGATTTTTATGGATATTTGAAACATTTCTTGAAATTTCGTAATTTTGTGATTAATCTCGAATGGACCGGAGTGACGATCGGATCAAAATGGTGAGTATGAATGATCTCGATTACTTCGTCTGTAGTAGTGTAGTTTTTCAATTGATTAGGTGGAAATGTTGACGAGCGTTTTCTTTCCGTTTTTTTTTCTTTTCTTTGCAGGAAGAATTTGAGGCGTTGGAAAACCTGATAACCGAATTCTACGATTGTCCCATCAGCAAGGATAGACGTGACGAAATCGGAATGCGATTGATAGAATTTGAGAAACGATTGGATTCTTGGAAGGATTGCATACGTTACATCGAACAGTGCCGCAACGCGGTCGTATGCTCATTTTTTTTGAGAGTAATGGAGGTACCGTCCGTGAAATTGTTATTTGTGGCGAACCAATCGGGATATTGGTTGTTGTACGTGCTACTGGGGTACTTTTTTCTTTGCTAAAATTGCGTCGTTTTGCGTTCAATTTCAGACAACGGTTACGAGAAACTGGTGTAGGCTATGCGATAACGATAAAGTACAGATTCAAACGTCGCTTTCCAATTTTCTATTCAAAAGTTGCTCGGTCATACCCTCCTCTTTGAGTAAGAAAGTTATGAAATTGACCACCATAATAGCCCGTAATGAATGGCCGACCGCTAATGCGAGTTTCATTCCGAACATTACCAACGTGAGTGTCTTGATGAATGTTTAGTTTTCGATGTTATTCCGTACGCAAATATCTGATTTTGACGTATATTTTTTTTTGACGATTTTAGATGATAATTTCAAACGATTCCGATACCGTTTTACTCGGCCTTTCGTATTTGTTGATAGCTTGCGAAGAATTATTGTATCCCAGGGAAGAACTGAGTACGGATCGCAAACTGATGATTCGACGTCATTTTGAAACTCTCGTACCTCAATTATTCACGTTATTAAACGGTATTATGAATACAGATAACTCGTTTACTATCATATTTACCTATAATTACATAGTTGACGTTGACGAATTCGTTTCCGACTCTCGCTCATCGAGTGCCTTTGTTTTGTTTTGTTTTTTGTTACATTTTGCGTGCATACGTAATTCTGTACGTAGCCACGTTCCGGAAATTCAAATGCACCGATTTGGAGGTGAAAGTTTACGTTAACGTACTTCAAATATATTTGCAACTGTTTTCGTGGACGCCTTTATCCGCCGATGTGTATAAACTCGAAATATTGTCGCCCATTTTCGAATGCTCGATTAGTGCGGTAAACTCTTTGGTTTGATGATCGCTCATCGTCATCGCATAATTCCGAACGCGGTCGCATCAACTTTTCATCTCTCTTCTTTTGTTTCTAGAACAGCAGCGTTAATATGTTAGCATTGTCTATATTGAATGAAATTTTGTACAAAAATTGCGTTCCAATCGAAAGCGTACCTATAATTCTGCACATCTGCGCGAAATTGAACGAAATACTAACTCAGATCACTTTAACGCCAAACAACGCCTTCGCAGAGGAGTAAGTACGCCGGTGCACTTGTTCAATTTTTTAAATTTAAACGCGAACGATCGGTACATGGCGAGCCGTAAATAACGTTCGCGCTTTTCTGTTCCTTCAGATATATCAGTAAAATTCTAGAAATGGTCAACTTGATATTTTCGTCGCACTGGCACAGAATAGAACCAAACACGGATCCGATACAAATAATGTCGCTGTTGTCGTCGTTTTTCAAATTAACTTTCGGTCACCGAATCAATTTGGAAAGTTATTACACTTGTCTGGAGATATGGTGTAATTTCTTGGAGTATTTGGCGATGCGCAATATCGACCACATTAAACAGTTGAGTACTTACTCTGCGAGAAGTGGTATCTGGTACGAGTATGGGCCACGACCCGTGTGAGGTGAGAGGACGGAATTGGTATTTTACAAACGATGATTTTACGTTTCGCAGATACGAAGAGCTGTTGATTAGCCTTCTGCAAGAAGTAATTAAAAAGCTGCAAACTAAAGTCGACGACGACGACAACGAAGACGAAGAAGATATTTTCGAATGTACAGAAGTGTTGCAAAATTTATATTTGAACAACCATGCCAACGTGATCGATGCTTTAGCGGAGCTAATTCCGCAGAAAACTTTCGCCTATGTCGTGAGTGTTATTATGTAATACTTCCCACGTAGATACGTGCAAATTGGAAATTCGTTGCAATGTTTTTTCGCATAATTATTACCTAATTATAACGTTATTCGTCACGTTATAAACCAAGTGCAACGTACTATTTCGTTGTCGCCGCAAAGCTTAACCAGTTTCTTTGTACGTATTTCGTAGCACAAACGTCCAGTTGCTACAGTAGCTGATATAGTTTTTGCATCGCAAGCTATTTGTTCAACTGTCGACTTTGTTTTGGTATGCGCAGTTCGATTTGTGGAGTTCTTCTAGCGTGATGTACACGGAGATGCTTACGTTCGAAAGGTGTGCAGCGACCAACGCCACCATGAACATTGAAGAAATAGTCGTCGTGTTACGAACGTTCGAGAGAGCTATTCAGATTTTAACGTCCTCGCATTCGAAACTCGACAATAAAACCACCACTTTGATCGTCAGCAGTTTAACTCAACTCGTCAATCTAGCGAACACCAAGTGCGCTCATGCGCGCCCCGAATATAATATAATTTCTCCGGATTTACTGCGAGTGTAAGAAAATATCTTGACGCTGGGTGCTGCAAAGCTTCGCACGACGACTTAGTCTCACTTTCCAATTTTAATTTGGCAGGCACTGCGAATTGTTGATGGCGTTACCGGTGTGGCTTTGCGGTACAATCGAGAAGGATGACAACGCCATCGCTAGCGTATTCTCCACGACATTGCCGATTGTGGAGAACACCACCGTCGCCGTTCCCTCCGATGATCAGGCGGCGACCAAATTACAGATTACCGCCGCTCGTGTCGTGTCTCGACTAATTGGTTGCATTAAGGATGGGAATTTGCTCAGGCCGCTGTTTGTCGACGCTTCGTTCAAGGATCTACCTAAGGAAGTAAGCAGACGACATCGAGATCGCGATTGCGATTGCGATAACGTGATCGCTGTCGCCATCACCTTCGAAAGCGACGGTACTCGTCGCGGTAACCGCTCTCTTATTCGCGCAGGCTCAGAGATTGTTGCAGTGTGCGCTTTGTTGCTGGATATGTCACTGTAAAAACGAATCGTTCGACGAAAGATTGAAATTCGTCAGAAATTTATTCCAAGTCGTAACTTGCAAGAATATAGAAAATTTCAACGAGATAACATTAATTCTGAAAGAATGCAAAGTAACTCAGTCCGAAGGAAGGGAATTACTCTTTATAGCGTTGGAGGTGAGCTCGCCTACCGAGGTTTGCGCCACTTATGTATTTTTAAGAAATCAGCGCGCGCGCGCGCGCGTGTGTGTGTGTATGTTACGCCTAAATCGGGCAATTACCGAATGCCGGCACTACGCAGTTTTTTGCCTAATACCAGCATTCGGTAAAGGAGTTGCCTAATTCTGGCACTTTTTCCATTTAAAAGTATTTTCAATTTTTATGAGTGAATGAAATATTTCTTGAACGATTTCGATTCAAAGTGCGCGTTTAGAGCTAAAATTTACAAAAAATTTAACTCTCTAATCACGATTGGGGAGTTAGCAATGATCATTTATCCAACAAAAATCTTTTTACAGACAGTTTATATCATAACTAATTTCGTATTAGTGATGAGGGAGCAAACTTTTTTGAAAATTGTAGCTCCATCCTACATGAACTTAGAGTGAAAATTGTTCAAAAAATATTTCATTCACTCATAAAAATTGAAAATACTCTTGAGTGGAAAAACTGTCAGAATTAGGCAACCTCTTTGCCGAATGCTGGTATTAGGCAAAAAATTACCTAATGCCGGCATTCGGCTATTGCCCGATTTAGGCGTTTCGTCTACGGCCTCCCGAGTATGCATACATCATGAAAAACCATTTCACATGGCATAACGCTAAGTATGCGTTTAACGTTGACCATGTTATACGAACCGTTTTATATTATGTATTTATGTATGTATCGTTTTAATGACAGCCGTGGCTGGAGTGCGTAGTCGACGAATATCCTGCTCGATTCGTAAGCGGCAGTTACCAGCTGTGTAACATGATGATGACATTCGTATTGGAAGCATTCCGCGTACTTCTCGATCAGATGAAATCGAATTTAATCGAAAAGATTGTCGTCATGTTTCAGTATTGTACCGTCAAGTTTGTATCAGTAATGTACTTTTACGCGTGCATCGAAGTGTATTTGTATGTAGTAACGTATGTAGGTAGGCATATTACGCGCCTGCACGTGAACGTATTGTTCGTTTCGTAAACTCATTGCATGGTACCCAGACCCTACCCACTGAACTAAAGAAGGGACCTAGTGTAAAAAAAAATCGATGTCTCATTGTTTACGTTTTTGGTTCAAATGACATGAAATCTGGCCTAAACACATGAAAATTTAATGAAGACATCGATTTTTTTTTACACATGATCCATTCTTCACGACAGGGTCACATATGTAAACGTACTGATCGTGCATCATACATTCGTATGTGTACTTGTATGTACTTATCACGCATGTGTAATTGTGTACACGCGTGCCTGGATACGTTGCGTGAACATTTACAAACTATTTATGTGTAGTATATATGTAGCTTGTTCTTATTTGGTTGTTAGTAGGTACCTATCTACCTACTTGTATCTCTCGCCTGTACCCTATGCGATAATATGTACACGCTACTCGTACAGCGCAGCACGTGTATTTTATTTTTGCTACGAGTACAATCAAATCAACTTGAACGCATATTCGCGTTTTTTTCGCGCGCGCGTGTGTGTGTGTGCGCGCGCGCACGCGCCTTTTTATTATATCATCATTTTTTATTTTTTTTTTCGTTTCTGTTTCGCGCGTAGAATTCCTCTGGACGTGAAATTTATGGAAAGAAGCGGCATCGATAAGATGATATCGATTTTAGTGCTGTTGATAGAAAATCCCGCTTACGAAGATTACACGTCTAGCATAATTTCCATTTGCTGTAACGTTTCATTATCGGCTATCGAATTGTCAGATGTCGGCATCGAGTCCAACAAATTGCTGTGCAAGTGAGTTGGATCATCTACTAATTACGCGCTCATTTTCCGCGCTGTCTGCAATTTCTTCCGCTCATCGCGGCTTTTTTTATTATTCGCGTAGCATTTTACTCAACAAGTGGCAGTATTTTTACAAACGAAGTCATGCGAATGCGAGTAGCGAATGCGAACTGCGCCACAAAGACGAATTTGAGAAAATCATGGAGATCGTTTTGAAATCTTTGAAAAAAAATGCCGATTTGACCAATTATCAAAGTAATCTACGATTTCTGGAACAGATAAATATGAAATGGAGTTTATACGACAAAGTACGTTGCTACCGCGACGAATGATTTTTGAAAAGATTATATTCGCGCGTTGTTTTGTTCTTATTTATCATCATTATTCTTTTCTTTCTTTTTTTCTGCTTTTCCAGGAGGTATTTCGTGTACATTTCCTACCACAGTTTTTGGATACATTGATATATACATTGATCGATGGAATGCTGAATTTAACGGACGAAATCTTGACCGCAATCTATCACATGGCTGCCGTGAATTTTGAAATATTTTACGAAGCATATCTTCCCAATTTTTTGCTTCATCTCGAGCACTTGACAGGTCAACAGAAAGCATCGTTGCAAAATAACATTAATAAACAAACGGTTAGTTAAACGTTTCTGTTCGGGCGCATAGTTAAGCGCTAATCGCCGATGTATTTCGCGAACTGTGGCGTAGTATTCGAGCGCAGTGCGATTATTATGCAATATTGGTTAGATTAACATCAGCTATGTTGTTGTGTTTTGTAGGATATGCCATCTTTTGTACAAACTATCGCCCAGCTGACCAACGATATAAGATCTTTTCAGCGGGAGAACGGTTACGGATGGTGGATAAGTTACGCTATAGGCGCTCGCGATTGACATTGTGTGATCGCGTCAAGCAACGCGCTCAGCGCTTACATTCCATGAAAATCGCGTGTTCTTAATGCCGTCATGTGGATATCCACGAGATTCCAGATTGGTTCTCACGACTGTGCTTTCTTTCTTCGTTATTTTTTTTTTTATTTTTATACTGAATTAATTTGTAATTCGTACGATCGGCATGCTTGATGTTCAATTGTTCATTGAAACTTACTCAGAACCATCCGGCAAACTCCCAAACTTCTCTTCAATTTTCACAAAATAGATATTATATATCAAAAGAAATTCTTACTACTCGTGTGTGAGTAATAAGTATAATTATGGTGGTTATCGGTGGTCGCCACTCATGAGAATTGAAATGTTTCGTTTTTATATTACACGATTTGATATCCCCGTCTCTTCTGTCATAATTCACAGATGAAAAGGGGAACGCATGAACGTAGGCATATATGCTAGAAATTACGTAAATCAACTTCGTCATCATTCCGTTTTATACTATCTACATATTCGTTTCTTGATTATTCTCCCTACCTTCCAATTTCCCCAATCTTTGAAAAATAAAACATGGCAACGAATTACACGTGTATTTTGGTTTTATTTCTCTTCAACATAATAAATAATAACTTGTAATGTTGCGCTGCGATGAATTCTTCGTCTGTTCGCGCAAATATGTTCATTCAATCGAGGCACAGAATGCACTGACTGTAGGCTTCATCTTTTCTTCAAACGTAAGCAAACAGGTTGCGAAGGCACAGTGATCAGATTCAATTTGACGTCAACTTCGTTCAACGATTCAATTTCAAACGACGACACAATCTGCAGAAACCGTGAAATAAAAAACAAGACCAATTGTGCTTGGTTTAAAGGTGATATCTGAAATTATTAAATCATTGCTCCTTCTGCTTGACTTTTTACTGTCAGGAAAAGAAAGTAACGAATGCTATGTCGAGCACTGGTCATATTCAAACATTCATTTTGGGGGGTTCGCAATGGCTCGAATTATAAATATCTAATGTAAAAATATAATTAACACTTCACTTTTCAAGAAATATATTGTTGAACGAATGGACGTTTCGAACGTAATATCGTTCATCATAATTGAACTTCATTCATTTCGCTGATGATGAACGATATTACGTTCGAAACGTCCATTCGTTAAATATTATATTTCTTCGAGTGTAGTGTTTATGATACTTTCACACATATTTTTTTCAATTATAAATATCGATTCAAAAATGCCATCGCGTTCGTCGTATCTCGTATTATCGATATGTTACACATAATTCAACACTGACTACAGAATGAAAAACTCAACAGAAAGGTGTATTTTCAGCAAAAGTGCAAGGCAATACGAACCTTGTTGATCGTAAAATAAAGTTGAGCTTTTGATAAATTTCTCCCAATGCACGATCGTGCTCCCATGGCAAACGGTAACGTAGCGTGCGGATCCGTAACGCCGACGTATCTACCGTTTGCTAAACGTTGCCATCTAGTAGGTTGGAATTCATCAGCGTTCGGGAAATATTTGTCGTTGCGGCTGCAATTGAACATGGACAGGCTTATTAATTGCTGTAATCAGTGTGAATGCAAATTTCAACATTGATGCAAATGCAATGGCGATTCTTTAAACTAGAGGCTAACGTTCGAATCATAAGCGAACGGAAACGTACGTTGGCCGGAATGCGATAAGAACATATGGACACCTCTTCGGGTGTGTAACGAGCGATGAAAGGTGCTATCGGATACAATCGCATCGATTCTCTAATAACATTTCGAATTGAAGACATTTGCCCCACATTTTTGCGGTTGCGCGTAATGTCAACAAATAATCCGTTCTGCGTATTTTTGTGCCTTCCTAATAAATATAACGTCCACAAAGTAGTATAGGCGTTCTGCAATCACAAACCCATCGATAAAATCGAGAATCAAGTGAGAACAGAAGTCGTTTTGACGAAGAAAATAGAATACAATGTTCGATAAGTACAGTATCTGCGGCGGCTATAATGAAATCCACCATTATTCGCTCTATTAAATCGGGACATAGTTTCTGTTTCGATAGAAAATGGAAAAGACCTTCGTCGTCGTCGCTTCTTTTGTGGTATCGAGTGGCGTCTCTCAACAAATCACTCGCTACAAATAAAATAAGAAAAAAGTTTTCTATCAATTAAAAGACAACACCTAATCGGCGCCGTACCTTTCGGATACGAACAAGCTTCGATGATGATGATGATGAATCGCGATTACATACTAATTTGAATCGATTTGTCAACGGCAGTTACAAAATCCGTCCAAATTTTCAAATTTAAATGCATAGCTAGCGCAGCCGGAATGACTGAGAGTTGAACACTGCTTTGGAAAATATCTTTAACAGCAATGGATAGTTGACGAATGCGGGGTAAAAAGCAATTTGCGTTTTCGTGAAAATAACGCCCGAATAAGAAAGACATCATAACTAGAAAATCAAAAATTGACATTAGATGCCGTTATCGCCAACATAATAATCATAAAACACAAAAGTTTTGACAAGCATATTATAGAATCGATCTGCAAGTACCAAGGTACCAACAAATCAAGGAGCAATACGCAACCAGAGTTGAGCATACATATCATAGATAAGTTGTACAATTCATTTTCCAAGTCTAAGATCTGGCCACCATCTTTGGAAGATTGTAACCATTTTTGAAACACGTCTTCCACAAATATTGCGTTTTCCTTGGCTTCCGCGTGATAATCACGTTTAAGTAATACGTCGTTCAGTATCTTTCGATGCTTGAACCATTCTTCTCCATCCCTATAGACAATTGAAATTGCGACTAAGAAAAAAAATAATGACGTGTCGCGCTTCCACGTACAACGCTTCAGCGACTAAACAAGTATACTATACACGATTCATCATCACTCACATGAAATACAAGCCTCGTTCGTAATTCTTCACCTTATTGTACAACAGCCAGCATTCGGGAAGAACATGTTTCGGGTAGCGACCTTCGCACATAAATACTTTTCGGATTTCATCGGCATCGTTTAGAAATATACTCGTTATTGGTCCTAATTTCTCTCGAAAAATGACCCCGAATTGTTCGTGTCTTTTGTCGATGTAACGATGAAGGTTGTTGGCTCCTCCGGCGATAATCAAAGAAAATAAGGTGCCAACAAACGGTAGGCCATTGGGTGATGGAATTTCGTGAAATGATTTCACTTCGATGGAATAATTACGAAATTTCGCATATCTGTGTTGGAACAATATCTCTGCGTATTATAATCATATAAAGCAGTGTAATTCAAAGTAATAAGAAAGGGAAAACTAACTTGGGTGAACAGAATTTCCGCAACATTTCGGCCAACGCGACGTGGTGCTTCAATTGGAACTAAACGGACGGTGGATGGAAGCTGACGGCAGTGACGGCATTCCTCTATCTGCATTCAGCATCGAAAAAAAACCTCGTAGATATCAATTTATTCAATAAAACGAATATCAATTATTACCGGTCGAATTGAGTTACGTACTTATGTATACCTATGCCTACTTGTTGATTGTTGATTTTCCTGTGAAAATTAGTGCTGTTCTCCTTACCTTACAATTTCGCAACTCTGGAATAGAATAGTTTCAGTCACATGCAAGTTATTATCGTCGATCGTCTCATCGCCTGTCCGTGGTTCGCATATTTATAGTTCCTCAGCTCATAAGGCTCCAATCCAATTCAATGAACATGGCATGGCAAGCTCACAGTCGACAGTCGGTCGTCCGGGTCGCTTAGGGTCAAGGTCAAGGGACTCAAGGGTCAAGGCCAATGACCCCAGCAAGTCGCCATGTCATAAATGGCTAATATGCGCTAATTAGGCAACGATAGTCGACAACAATCAGAGGCCCAACACGGCGAAACGAAAAAAAATTTTTAAAAAAAATTGATTTTTTCAATCGTTACCGTCTCCGTTGGTCTCCGTCCACAATTCCGGTTCCGGCTATAGTTCCGGTCTTCCCGGTTTTCAGTTCTAGAAAAAATCGAAAATCTTTCGGCCTTTCGGAATGAAAAATTAATAGTAAAAAATGATAAAACTTGAATTATTGCACAATAAATACGTTCTGCGTAATATTTTTCATTTCAAAAATGTAAAATGTCTCGTGTGCTCCGCATGTGCGTCTATGTTGCCTTCAAATCAAAATCCAAAAAAGGGAAGATGATGATTGAAGAGACTTTCCTTTCCCTCATCGAGACAAACACTGTATCAGTATATCTACATATCACTTTACGTCTTTACAGGCGATGGCGATGGTTTAAAATTGCAAATTGCAAATCGCTTATAACTTTTTAATCACAAGTATTGCAAAAAAACTGAGGATGCTGTACAGTTTTGGAGTTATAATTTCTATTTCGTGATATATGATTGTTAATCATAATTATTTTCATTTTATCGTTTACCGTACTATTTATTACCACATCCCGAAGATAAATTTGTACTCGAATCTTGGCTATATCGTGGTTATTTTGAATGATCGATCGGAATGAGCCGTGCATCACTTTTTCGTAATCTGTAATGATCAATTATTTATTTATTGTATCTGTATTCCTTCGGCTGAAATCACCTAATTCGAGATTGTTTGAAAAAACCGTTGTCTAATCAAGCTTTTCAAGAGCTAAGATCGTGGTTCCAAATGAAATCAAATGTTGATATCATTATCGTGGAGTCGGGATATTGAGTTCGATTGCCAATTGACGTTAGCTGATTGCGTTCAAATTTTATACATTTCTTAATGGTATAAATAACGTGGAAAAACGGGTCCTAAAATCGTGATAACCACCATTATCGTATTGTTTAGTTTGTCGAGTTATTTAAAATGTGAGTCGTTATTATTCATATGCTATCAGTTGATGGATAGCGATCGTGTAATTTTGGTCGCCGGTGTCACGGCGGTAGCCGCCGTTGTTGGAACATTCATTCTATGGGGTCCTTCAACGGCCATAAGGCCAAAAAGAAAAGGTTCGACTACATTTATCTTATGTCTGCGCTTTTGCGCAAATATAAGCGAGTTTCTCCTGCGCGTGATTGCCCATTTGCTTTATATTCTTGGTGAATGATTATTTCTCTTCTCAACCTTCGCAGGCACTGTAATTGGACTACAAAATCTGGGATTAACCTGCTATTTAAATTCGTTATTGCAAGCGATGGCTTCGTGTCATTACTTTGTGGAATGGCTCAATACTCAAGAAAATCAAGGAGAAGTGGCTATCGCCATGAGAAAATTGCTGAACGGTGAGTGGATGTTGGCAGTGAATGTAAACATCTCGAGTAAGTACAGGCGCGTGGAAGTGACGGTAGAGAAAGCTGATTTTCGTTTTGGATTGCAGTTTTATGTGGCAGTACGGCGCCATTTGACGATGAATATTTCGTATCGCCCGTGGAAGTGGTGAACGCCCTGCACCATAGCGGCTGGAAAATAACCAACTCTCAACAAGATGTTCACGAATTACTTTGCAATTTGATAACCATATTAGAGGAAGAAGCGCACAAGTCTTGCGTCGACGTAAGGGCGACTTCGTAATTCGATACCTTACTCGAACGAGTTGTTTGCGATTAAGATTGGGTTTTTTTCTTCTTTTTTTTTTTCAAAATAGTTGATGATCAGCGTAAACGCGGTGCGAAGTAATTGTTGTTCGGACAAAGAGAACATTTGGCCGAGTTATACGAAAGAGAAGCGACGTATACGCGATGAATGCGGTATCGCCCACGAAAACGACCGTGATGCTAGTCATAAGGATCTCAATTGTGTCGCCGATCAGCGATCAATGAATGGAATCGGTTGCGAAGGGGACGCGTCCGCATGTTTCAGTTATAGTCGAGCGGAATGTTCGAATGAAACTGCTGTCTCGTTGTCGTTAACGAACAGATTAACCGAAAACAGGTAGAACGCTGTGTAGCGGCAGGGGCGCTAACGCTTGTGTGTCGAACGATACACTTGCGAATCCCTTACGCGGGACCGTGTCGACGTGGTAATAATTACGCGTGCTATATTGTTTTTCTTCCAGATTGAATAGCGGCAGTGAAAGGAAAAACGAATCGATGCCGAGACCGCGAATAGCTCACGACCTAAACCAAAGTCCACGACCATCTCCGTTTCGAGGATATTTGACTAACAAAATAGAGTGTACGAAATGCAACTACAAGGTAAACACTAGTTGCTTTGGTTTTGGCAAGGGCCGAATGACTTGCGGCTAGCAATCCCTCGCCGCATGCGGTGCCTGGGGCAAATTGAAATTGCGTTGCTTATTTATTTCAGTCTGTTTTGAGGTACGATAAATTTGACAGCATCTCCCTTCACTTGCCGGAACCGAACGAAATAAATGCGCACACCTTGGGAAATCTGTTGAATAATTTCGTAAAAAACGAACTGATTACCGGTATCACGTGTGAGGGATGTAATAGGAACCGACCTCAAAATACCGAACCGATTACCGCGCCAGCGGTCAAACTACTACGTTTTGGGAAGGTACGATAGTTTGCTGTGTTCTTTGTTTCCGCCGTTTCGTATTTGACGCGCGTTATTCGAACTACAAATTGGTACCTAGACTATTCATATCTAGCGTACCCTTCTTATAGTTCGTAAACGCGCACGTACTCCTTAGTCCTTGCTAACCTACGTTTGTTATCCCACGTTTGCGTAGTTACCGGCTTGCTTGTGTATTCATATTGTGCGGACGTCGTTTCACGAATACGGCGTGTACAAGCGACAGGATTACGTAGATTTTCCCGAGTACGTCGTCATGGATCCGTATTTGTATAAACCTAGGAAGAATAACGCTTTTGTAAGTCACCGGTTGTGCCAAAAAAAAAAATGCCGACTTATTTGCGCCTTTTCGAACGTTACGGTTTCACATTTGTTTCGTTTTAGACCGTGAAGAAGAATTTATCTGCCGAACCGAACGCAGCCTTCGCAGCAAACGGCGGTGGAAATCGCCTCGACGAAACAGCACCACCCTCACATTTATTGTACGTGCGCCAAAGAGTTTTCATAATCTGTGTGCTCTTATTCTAGGTAATCTACACAGTTTACACGAAAAATTTTCTTCGACGTTTTGCAGGAATTCCGCCAAGCACGTGTATAGGTTGAAAGCGGTAATCGTTCACCGCGGCAGTCATAACGATGGCCATTTCATGACGTACAGACGCGGAACCGCCAGTTCTCAAATGCAACACAGGTGCAGTGATCCGAGGTACATTATCCGTGACCGCACATTTTTTTATCGAACTACGCTTGCGAAAAACAATCTGCTGTTGTGGCGCGAGTTCTCTGAATTTAACTCTCCGCCCTCGAATTTACAATTAGTAGAAGGTTGTTACCGTAGGTTTAGGATTCTTCGTGTGCCAGTCAGGCAATTAATTTTGTGTGAATCGCGATAGTCGATCTTGTCGAAATATCCCAACGGTCGTTTCTCTGTAGTAAGTTAGAAACATATTTTGCCCGTATCGCAAATAACGCAGCGTAATCTTGTCGGCTAGGTAGGTACTAGGGTAGATAACAGATACTCTACCTGCTGTGGTTGACCTTACGTGAGCCAACGTCAATGTTACGCTTGCTTGAGGAAGATGACCACTTCTCGATGACTGGCTAGGTGTCTTCATCACGCGTTTGTTGTGAGAATAGTATTGATTTCTAGTCCGATGCATGAATTAACGTTACTTACAATTTTGTAGATTCTTTTTCAATTTACTGCTTTCACTGACGCTGCGGTGCCCGCTTGATTTTTCTTCTGTCGTCGTATTCTCACTCGCATATAATAATTGTTGTGTCTGTGCTTTTTGAATTACAGATGGTATTTAGTTTCGGATACAGAAGTCAAGGAGACTACTTTATACAACGTTATCGCTTCGGTTGCGTATGTTTTATTTTACGAAAAATGTTCGGTACTTTTGTAGTTTTTTGTCGTTGTTTTTTCGGTTATCATTTCTATTATTATTATTATTATTATCATTATTACTATTTATAATTATTCTGATTATTGGTATTATTAGTATCATTATTATTCTGTACGATTTGGAGGGGGGAAAAAAAATGATGAAATAAACTTCGTGAAATTGAACGTTTATTGATCACGGTGTGAACAAAAATATGCGCGACACACAATTCATCGTGTCTTTCTTTTCTTCTTGAAACACGAACGACCGATCGTTTCATAGAAGGATGACTAGAGTACGACTGACACTAAATTTAGTCTGATACAGATAAGCGTGGAAGAATAAAATACCCATTCGAAGAATATCAGCCGTGTTATTCTTGACGTGGTTCGTAAAATTCATTATTGGTTCGATCGTTCGTTTCTAACTGACCCTGGTCTACGAGAACTAATTTCACACGAACGTCGTTGAGGAAAAATTTTCGCAAATCTTGCTCAACCGCCAACGCTATATTTTTCATACGACCGCCTCCTTTGCCCATGATGAATTTTTGTGTTCGCAAATTTTTACAACCTATGAGCACTACTGCCGTGACTGAACCTGGAAAGCGAAAACGAAACGGTAACATGTCTACCAAATTCTGCAGCAAGTAAGTTAGAATCTCGAGCCAACTCGACATTCGCGGGCTGCGTAAAATTAGTTTACCATCTTGCGATTGATTCAGGTATTCTACGACAGCTTTTAAATTGTACGGAACGACATTCGGCAGATACTCGAGTAGTTTGGAAAAAACTACGTTTTCAACGACTGAAACGTGATCTTGATCGGTAACGACTGTTTTGTCGAACAACCAATTTCCCGGCTTGGCCGAATCCAGTAAATACAGCTGCGGAAAATTATAAAAACTACTTTTAACTACGGAACTTACCGCGGCAACGGAATCGGTAAATAAATCGCGAATGCTGAGGCGTACTCGCGATCGTCCAGCCTTCAATAATTTGCATTTGTAAAAGGCAACTACAGTACGCACTTTAATGTCTCCGACGCCGTCTCCGTTCAAAGCTGACACCATGAAAATATTTTCAAAATGTGGCCAACCATTTTCTTTACGAATCATTTCTTGAAACTGAGATTGCGTCAACGCATTACTTTCTATATACGTGTCCAACTGTCCCTCCGTTAGCCGGTCAGTTAGTTCCAGCAAATCGCGTTTATGTTTCATAACGTCCACCTGAAAAGAAATAGAAAAATCATAAGATATCGGAAATATTGTGATAGTATGCGCAAAACTAAAAAATGAAACGTAACAGTGGTGCTGGTAATATGTACGCAAAAAGAAAGGATGAACAAAAAAATCGTAGCCAATAGATGATGGATATGTATCTTTTTTTAAAAAATCTGCGTTTCTATGAAGATACCCGGCCGGCTCTATTCGCCACCTTACGACGCTCACCTTATTTAAAATGAGGAATGTACGCTTTCGAGAATACTGGTGCAGTAATCGTAATACTTTAGACGATAAACGGTGCCGTGTATACGTATTAGAAACATCGTGAATCACGCCGATAACATCAGCTTCCTTGACTGCTTCTTCGCTGTCTATCAAAAATGAGTTTTCCAGTCGATGTCTGCGATGAAAATTACAACCTTAGATCAGTAAACTGCCGTACGTCGGCATTCAATATTCGACTACCCAGGTTCTAGGCGGAATACTGCAACGATGTGTAATTTCTTCGATACTAACTTCTCGCTTTCATTTAAACTGACCAGCCCAGGAGTGTCAAGAAAGATCACTTGCGTACGATCGCTAATTAATACGGCTCTGGCATTGCATCGAGTAGTATGGACTTTGCGCGAGGCCGCAAAAACCTGTGTAACATATGGAAATATCGCGATTGCATTCGTTGTTAATTTTTTTTTTTTCATACGACGGCTCGTTTGTAGCAAGTATATCGTACTGGTACTCACATTGCGCCCCACTAATTGATTGATTAATGTACTTTTTCCGGCGTTTGGTACCCCTACAATGGCTACCTTCAAAATTTTATTGATTTCACCGTTGGTACTGTGATTATTGGCTTCGCACCGACTCGGCCGCGATACAGGAACATAGTCGTCGAATTTCGAAGAAAAAAGTCGTCGTCGTGGTGCATAATGAAACAAATACGAAAATTGCTGCAATGAACTGAATGTCGGATTCGAACGAATGAAAAACATTTGAAACCTTGAAATTTAAAACGACAATTAAATGATGATTACACTAAAACTACTGTACACGCACGAGGACATTTGATAATTCGCGGACCTCGGCCCTCGCTTCAGTATCACTAATATTTTTAAACCTCGTTTCGTTTCACGTGGTGTAATCCAATCCAGCCCATCCAGCCCACCAACTAGATAACGATAAGATAACTGATCATTGATCTGATAATGAATATGTAACTTAATAACTGATAACAATGATTCTCAAGGGTTTAGGTTTACGTTTACGTACCTTTACCTTCCGCCGCCCGTCAACAAATTTCTACCTATTTCTATGTACCTGAACTCTAAGAACTCTTCTATTTATATAATATGATCAATATATTGTGAATATATCAACTTCAGATTCAGAACTTACAAAACCAATATTTAAACAGTCGCGTATCTCAGTAATTGGAATACAATTAACATTGCTACAATTTTTACATTGACATTGACTAGTGGAGAATTAGGTTCATGTGGGCGGGCGGAGCTCGAGGCACCTATATTTTGTTTCAGATTTTCCCGAAACTTTTTTGTTTACTCGCCCAAGTCACTGAATATTTTATCGGTCAACCATCAATGACTGTATCAACACTTCAGCAGTGTATCTTCAGTCAATTAGTCAACTATGAAAATCCAAAAGACGAACTTAAGTAGTCAATTTTATTGTTTTCCAGGTTCGCGGTCGCAAATCTATAAATGATTTTCGACTCTACAAAATTTCCTCAAGTAAGCCTCAGATTTTCAATCACTGTCTGAGATTTATTACGTAAGTTATATTGCAAGTGTGTTTTCGAAAACTCTTCTCCGTATTTTATGTGGAAATTAAAACGCTGCTATATGTAATTAAGTGACAGGAAGCAGATACGTAGAAAGTTGGAGAGTACGCAAATCAGTAGTCGAGTACCTACTTAGCCTACGTCATTGCACATAAGTGAAATATTCAGCATAAAACTTTACACAATTAATTGGGGAAACAGAAAAAAAAAATCAAAAGACAAATAAAAATTGATTATTGAGAAAATACAATCCATACAATATTCGTAAAAACATTAAATACACTCAGGGTCGAATAATTACGCTGTTTTTGGTTTACATACGTCTTTTTTTCATCTTTTTTCATTTCTGACCAACAAAGAAATCAGTATTCTTCTACTCCTTCACTCTCACCATTACAGCCCATCGTCAAATCGATTACATCTTTCACAACCATTTCGGCAACTTGCCATGCCATTTCTTCTTCGACCTACACAATATCAGCGAAATATACACAAATTACAGTCTCGACTAAGTGACGGCCGTACATGTTACGTACCTTATTTTCACCGCGCTGTACCCATTTTTTCATCATTTTCGAAATTTTTGACTCTAGAACGAGAATAAGAAAAATAAAGTCAGATAAATAGGTACGCCAGTTTTGACTTTCAGCAAACAAAGCATAGATTTTCGCCATTTTTTAGCTCGAGTATGATGAATTAATGTTGGCTTAGCTGGTATGTAGCGCGAATGTTTTGATAAAAAACCGCAAGGGACCAGCAACCGAACAGCAAGGAAATAGAGCGAATCGAGATGGGAAAATCATGTTTCCTCGCAAAAAAATACGACACACAATATCCCTGTTGTTCGAAAGTGCTGTTGAAAAATGAAACGCATTACCGGTATTGCGTCCGGGATCTGGTTCGATGTCTCTTCGAAATCGTCCAAACTGGTCTATTCGTCCGAAGCTCAAGCCGCTAAAAAATTAGCGATCACATTACAAAAAGGTAAAAAACAAGAAAATCTGATATGACAGACGAGAGAAGAAAAACGAAAACATCGCATGAGAACATGGGAATACATACAGACAGAACTCAGAAATGATATCAATGTCCCAATGATGTGAATACATACAATCTTGCATATTGCATGAGGAAAATGCGTACATTGACACAAACCTTTGTTTTCTACGGCGCCAAATTGAATCTGGGTCCAGTTTATTGAGAAGCGGTTGTTTCGATTCGACGCTAAATTCACTAATAGAAGAAGTTGGGGAATGATTCGCCAGCGAAGTATTATTTCTAATCATATCTGTTAGTAAATGCACGTAATGCTGTGACGAAAAGAACGGTATTAAATAGTGCGTCCGTAAAAATGCGAGAACCGCATTCACGGCTGGTGCGAAGCAATCGAAATGTGGTCCGTTCACTTCGTCGCATATAGCTTCCTCAACGGCGCATCGCACACGATCGCTGAAGCCAAGAGGACACGTCGCTTGTAACGACAAATATCTGGAAAATTCGACGAAACAATTAACATTGGATTACTTCGGTAAATTTATAAAAATATAAGTACGTTTTTCTCACTTTTCGTAAATATTAATCGCTTCAGTCAGCGCGTGGTTTTTTTCCGTATCGTAGTTGCCATTATTCAACGAATTACGTACGAATTTTTCATGATACGTAGCAGCGAACCAAAATTCCACCGTATGCTGGCATCCTTCAGTTTCTAAAAACTTGTGAAAATCCGACTTATACCAACTACTGCGTTTTCTCTATTTCGTACGCGTCATTTTCATTACACCTTTCGCATCGCCATTATCGAGCATGCAACTATTCACTTACTTGTATGAAATACGACAACGCGGTATCGTGGTGCAGCACATCTCCTAACGTGACAGATCTGCTAGTTAATAAATCAACTTGATATCTGCAATACCATTCGCTGCGCAAGAATTCATTCCAATACCTAAAACGTATGTTAATTCGTGGGTAGAAAACAAATAAGACGTTAAACTGCGACAATATCACGAAATGAATCACGCGTAATTGGTAACACACAACTTCGAGGACGGAATTGTTAGGTATTCAAAGTTTCTTACTCATGCAGTATGTCAATTGTTACGGGCTGCAGTTCCAACGAATCCACCCAGACATCGGCTAAATCATCCGCGTTCGATTTATTTGATAACAACGCCGATTTATTTTGCAATTGGTCGAGTAGTTTTACGAATTTTTCATTTGCAGGCGGGATCGGTGGGGTTGTATTTTTTTCTTCGCAGGCTTCCTTCTGCGCCACAGTCACTGGTTGACCATCGCTTACCACAACGTCTTCGTATTTGGATGATTTATTAGTAAAATAACCTCCACTCGTCGAAATTCGACTCCATAAATGTAACGTTTCGGTAGCGGTCGTTTTGGTTTCTAGAAAGTTCTTGAAATAATTGTAACACATTTTATTATCGCAAAATATATCGTCGAAATTCGGATTTAGGTTGCATTTTTCCAAAGGAATACTTTCTGCAAACAAACCCCACATGCACTCAATGTAAGTAAGAACGCAATTAACACAATAATAAAAGCTGAAAAATTCACCGTTTGCATTCAACTCGAATCCTCTTAAAGGTCCTTCGTACCGTGGTTCTAAACTAGTAACGGTGGTCTCTTTCCGTTTGGGCGAAATGTTACCGTGTCCTTTCTCCTGAATTTTTCTCCACAAATTGAGCATTCTACCATGCTTGAAAAAAATGTTGATAACGGTTTGAATCAAATGCTAAAACGAGCAGTGATGATGATTCAATAAAATCAATTCGATCATAAAGAGTAATCGTAACATAAAGAATAATTCTGAATTGAAACGTATGCTTAAACAGCATTTTCGCTCAATTGACTGAACCTACCTAACCAACGAAGGAAGTAGTCATTTTACTGCAACGTGTAAGGCTTGCGATTTGTACATCTTTGAAATAAACTATAATATCCAAGAAATACATTCATGAGTAAATGGATGTATTCGTTGAAATAAAAGCAGGGAAATGATTTTTCACCTACATTCAACTTGATACGAAATAGTTTCTGACAGATTTACTGAATAGATGATTACAAAAATCACGAAAATTGTAAATTGATAAAACTATGGAATTGTAATTTCAAAAAATGAGCGTATACAGAATTAATTCAATTTCCGACAGATATTATTCCATTACAATAATAAATTATGGATTCAACTGCTCAACTTAGGTGGATATCATAGATAATGGTGGATTATATAGTATTTTATTACATTTACTATGGTACAACGGCAGATATTGATAAGAGAAATGTTTACTTTTTTTTTGAGCGTGAGCAAGTGAGTCTGACACTCTGGCGTGACGTCCGACCGTGTAATACCGTGAACATCATGACCAACGTGTAGCATTACCTAGACATCAAACCCAAAATTTTAATTTGCACACCTAGATAGATACCTACCTAGCACTAGCAGTGCAACAACTTGATGTTTTCTATTCTATTTCTATTCTAATCTAAATCTATTCCATCATTTTTCATTTCTAATTCTATTCTATCATTTCATTTCATTTCTAATTCTATCAGTGCGTCGTTCTATTAGTGCTTTAGTTCGTTTCTTCGTTCTATCGGTTCTATCTATCATATCTTCAATTTTGTATCGTCTCGGAACAGAAAATGATTCAATATCCCAGTCAAAAATTGGCGTTTGATGTTTCAGTGGGTAATAAATTTACCCGCATTTTAAAAAAATGTTTTCCAGGTATTTCGTAGAAACTGTTATTACATTCACCAACGCCAACACTACATATTCTGGTAATCAGAAATCGGAAAAAAAACGAAAGAATATGAATTTCAATTTCGTATTGATGTAGAAAATTTGCCATCGGTCGACTCAATATCCAGCATAATTGAAATGTGAGAAGCAAAAACGCTGACTACTTGTATTCATGGCACCGTATGTTGTTGACCAGCGAGTAGTAGGTATGGTTGCAAGTTTTCAAGGAACGTAAGTTCTTCATTTCGGCGAGATAATTATTACGCGAATATTGAATTGGTAATTTAATTTTGATGATGAGACTCGTGATAACGTTGTGATAACCCGTCAATGATCGTAAGGGTGTACTTCTGATGGATACAATTTTGAGTACATCGTAAAAGGAAATATGTGGATCTAAGTGAATTCGGTTTCATCAACAACAAACTTGTTTTTTACTCAAGTATACAACGATTACATTTGTATTTTAATTTTATGCCCGGTATTTAATTTTTCCTTCCATTCCAAAACGGTTTCTGGTTTTCAGAAAATCGTAGACTTCGTAATGTAATTTCTGCCATTTTCTCCCTCGATAAGATTGTCGTCATAGCTGTCTCAGTTTCTGGAAATTTATGGATCGAGATTTTGAAAGAATCAATTGCACAACAATGTACTTGCCTATTTTACGTGAGAATTTTTCACTCGCATCTCTTATTCATTTTTCCAAAGCAATCCCGATCATGGCGTGAGTATATTTTAATAATTTATTCATTTCTCTTTTTTCTCTCATTTGTTGGCAGATACACAAGTAAAATTCGTGTTGGAATCAGATGTTTGTTTTGAACGGGAAATTGATAGCGATTTTAACGATGATTATTTGAAAACAGTAGGTACGTAAGATCCTATCCAAGGCAACAATTTCAATCAGTATCGTTCACATCTACTTGATTGTAAATTAATTTTAAAAAATATCTTGCATCCTTTGTATCATTCTCTTGCCCGTTCAGTTTGTAAGTGGACGGAGAACTGATATGGGGAGTGAAGATGTTGCAAACTAAAATTACATGTCTCCTACTTATAAGCTTAGTGATAGCTTAGTGTTACTTTTTTCAAAATTGTGGATTAGTTTCGATTTTTCAAATTGTATTTGTAGTACGTTCGATAATAAGTTGACGTTTTATTTTAGGTAAATTGCATAATATTGTAGTTTGAATTGATGTCATTCTTTTTATGATTGTACTACATAACTCCACTTTGTAATGCCTACACCGGGGGGGTTTATTATGTCCAGAGATGTCCAGTGTCCATGACTATGCTTATAAATAAATATACATTATGTACGAACGTTGACGGATTTTTCAGCGTTTCGTACCTATCACTTTTCCATGCATTAAATACTTTCCCTTGGAAACTTCAATTTTTATTACGTTTTACTTCATTTAGTTTAATTAAACTGATACTTTTCAACTACAAACAAGTCAAAATATTGTCAAGTCAAATTTATCCGAAAAAATTTGGAAAAAATACGCTGAAAAAAGGCAGTTGAAGAAAACCCCAATTTTAACAAATGGCAACACTGACTGAAAAGTTTGATGATGTGATAAGCGCTGAACTTGTCACTTTTGTCGTTGTCTGTAATGTGATTATGTCATGTCTGATTGAATTCGTAGATCCTATATTGTAGATAAATTCTCGTTAGAGTACGAAGAAATGAATTTTTCAGTTGTAATCATTCCGTTTTGTGTGTAAATATGAGTCTTTGCGGTTTGTAGCCGTAGCAGTGTCGTGATTAAATTAGTGAATTCCAGTGCTACTATAAGCACAATTATAACACGGTGAGTGGAGTTATCGACCTGTCACTGATTTTCAAACGTGGGATTTTTGGTGAAAGTTGATGAAAATTGAAAATTATATTTGCCAATAATGCGTAACTTTTTCCCCACCTAATCTTAGCTTTTGTATTTGTGTCAAGTGTTTGAATGAGGTAATTATTTAGTATCGTATGTATTATATAGGATACCAAGTATAATTACCATTTAGCTAAATTACGGAGATCATTTTACTTTGACGCTGAAATAATTCTTTTCTGCCTAAACTCTCCAGATAGACGTTAATAATTCGTCCTAATGTACTAGAAAGAATCGTAGACGAATTACGAAAGAAGCAAAATCACATTCGTCGATGCGAACAATTACGAAAGTGTTCACATTCATCTGCGATTTCTCCAAGTTTTAATAATAGCCTACCGAGCGAGGGACGTGGATTAAGTATGATGACTGAACTCGTTTGAAATAAGGTTTTGAATACGAAGGCACTTTCGGCTTTTGATCCTGTTACTGTGCCTTCTGCTTTCACGACTTGTATTACCCTTCATTTTGGTGCGACGTAACATGCATTTTGTAATTAAATGAAACCGATTGTGAAATTAGAATGAGAAATTTACTCGGAAAAATTCGTTTCTAGTTTCTATTTTTTGGCGGATGATTCGATTTCATCACGAAAATGACTCATGAAATTATATCGTGTGAAACAGCTCAGGTATGTATCTGTCGATACGTGCTGTGCTTGGAACCTCGCGTTCCCGGTTCCCTACCATTTTATTACGAAACGGCAAAGTTGAATGGGCACTGAATAATTTGAATCCGTGTTTTCTACGGAACCGTTTATAATAGGCTCTAAACGATTCCGCATCTTTTCAAATATGTACACTAACACTTGCAGTGCCAGTATAACTGAGCCTTAAACCAATTTGGAACGTCGTTAATTCTTCGCTATTATAGCTAGATCTACCTGTTTGTACTGACTACCTATCCGTGTGATCGAACTCGTATTGTATTACTTCTTGAATCGTACGTACTTGTAACGAAAAATATCGAATGATCAGTCCAAATGAGTGGGTATTGCATCAGGTATATATGTAGTCAAATGGCGTAATACGATACGTTTTATTTTTGTTTCAGAACATTAATATACTCGATACGTGATAACGTGTCGAAATCGAAAGCTGTGCGACAGTGCAAGTGTTTATAAAAAAGAAATGTGTCCACTCTGGCCCTTTCATTACTTAATAGTATACCTGGTGTTGTTCGCGTCCGTATTTTATATCGCGGTCGGATCCACCGCACTGAATTGCAAACATTGGAATGTAACATTCTATCCGTACCGCATAACTTCCGCTCAAATCGACCAAGCAACCAAAGTAGATTTCAATGTAACTCTAGCAAATTGTCAGTCATCGATCGCCGTGCGACCCGTTTGCTCTAATGTGCTGTCTTGCCAGCCAACGTACATTCGGATACCTCCAGACCAGTCCGATAGCGGGAAAACGCCCCGTTATTTCTCATCGTCTTTCAACGTCACTCCGACGTTTATAGGTTATGGAAATGTGAAAATAGACTTATTATTTCATTGTAAGTACATAATTAATCCAATTCTCATCGATCGTTTTCCTGAATTTGTTTGATTTTGTCTGCAGCTGCTGCCGAAGACGACCAGAACGGCGACGCTTCAATGACAACGTTTGAATCCGCTGGTTCAATACCAGTTACCGCTGTGAGGAAAAGTCGACTGATAGATAATATTTTCACGGCTAGCGTGGCAATTTTAGTTTCGATTATATTTGTGAATTTTGGTTGCGCGTTGGATTTGAACGTGGTGAAAGAAAATTTTACCCGGCCACTGGGTCCGTTGATCGGTATGGTGTGCCAGTTTTTATTTATGCCGCTGGTGAGTACGTTATCGACAACATTGTTGATGAGGAAACTGCACGATGCTGAAACGTAATTGAGCCAAAAATTCTTAGATATGCGTACATTATGTGCCGTTTTAATGCCTAATTATGCATGAAAAAGCGCGAAGACCGTAACTTGAAGTGAAGTTTTCGGTGCGAGAAAGGGAGAAATTTGTGCAAGGTGAACATCGCGTTGTTGCTTTATTTACCTCTACGTTTAATTCCAACCCGTGATTTCTCCATGTACCTATTAGAAAATTGAAAAAACCCTAAATTATTATCTACAAGACGAAGGGTGTTTACCTCTACCATTTGAACTTTTGATTTCTTCGCAATCCTTCATTTTATTCATTCGTACAATTCCATTCAACTTCGAGTTATCCCAGCTCCATTGTACTTATTTCTATTGCTATCGCTTTGGTTGTTTGCACCAACCTGCAATGTGTAAATATGACTATAGAGGTCTAGATTTTAATTCGACGTCTTCAATTTACAGATGGGATTCGCAATTGGTAAAGTCATATTCGCGGACTCTGTTCCGATGCAGCTAGGTTTATTTTTTACCGGCGTTAGTCCCAGTGGTGGAGCGTCCAATATTTGGATCTGTATGTTGGGCGGAAATTTGAACTTGAGCATCACTATTACATCAATCAGTAATTTATGCGCTTTCTGTGAGTACACTGCCTGCTTATCAAACGCTAGCGCCGGCGTTGGTAGTTGTCAGGTAGTTGCAGCCAAAGGCTGCATAGCGATGTTCATAAATGAGCCGGTAGTAAAACTCGGAAAATAATTTTTTTTACGTATTTTTTTGTTCGCGAAAAGATCGTGAATTTCCCATAGAATAAGCCCAGTTTCATTTTACATATTTCTGGTTTAAATGGGTGTAGCGGCTATGCACGTCGGTTTGTCCATTTTTTTACACATAGGTACTCTGCCCGTTTTGAGCGCATATTCTTACATATTTCGACTATTTTCCATGATTGTTTACGTATTTCGAAAAAAATGATTTATGAGCGATTTTTCACTATTTTGTTAACTACAATGCCGAAACTGGAAAAAGTGTACCTTGAAAAAATTATTATAATTCTTTTGTAATTTTCCATGGGACTTACTGAATGTGCGCCGCCCCAAAAAATTTTGGTGCATGATGTTCCTCAAGATGGGCTTTTGCTGAATTCAAAAAAGGTACAAGTTACAAACGAAAATTTCAACTAAAAATACTGTCAATTAATGAATAATGGATCCGCATTTGCGAGACCACTAAATAAATTATTTAAAAATTATTTTTCTTTGCCCACCATCGAAAATTGAGAAGATACGGACGGCTATTAGAAATGCCCAACCAGTACGGAATACGTATTAAAGTTTGGTAACGGAAAGAGAATCAAACATTTCTGATTGAAATGTTTTTTTTTTGATATATTTTTTTTGTCTCAGAAGTACAATTTACCTGTTTCAACGATAAATAAAGCATTTTCTAAATTGCGAAATTAACGTCAATGTTTACTGTTCTCTGTTCGCTCGCACAGTTAGCAAGTGCTTTTAATCGAAATTTTCTCATCAATAATACCCGTATTGTTTTTACAAATTTTTAAATGTGTAACTTCGAAAACACAATAATGGTATTTTTTCCGAGTTCTAATGATAAAATACCTGCTGTCGTGTAGCGTGGCGTGTGCTGTCTGTGTAAGTGCGTAGTCGTATATCAATCGATTCGATTTATTTTTCAGTTACCATACCGTTATGGACTTTTACTTTGGGCCGTATTATATTTGACAAAGGCGCTATGGTAGTGCCGTACAGACAGATAGCAATTTACGCTGTTTCGCTTTTACCGCCTCTCATCGTTGGACTCGCCTTGCAGAGCAGGTGCCCAAAATTCTCTCAGCTAATGGTCAGAATTTTGAAACCATTTTCTTCGTGCCTCATATTGTTCATCATTGTTTTTGCGTCGGTTACCAATTTTTATTTATTTAAACTGTTTACTTGGCAAGTAAGTGTGACTTCAACGTTTATTACGTATATAGTGTGCTGTACTCTAATTTGATTTTTACATTTTTTACGGATAGTTGCCACATGTGCATGTGCATCTGTCTTGTGTATTTCGTTAGTCATCTTATCTAGTGCGTCTGTGTATATACTGTGTACTGCCTAGCCTAGGTAGTGGCTGCCAGCTACCTAGACCCACGTAGACATGGGCAGAATAAGTACAAGTGGCGCGGGTTGTGAACAGCTGTTCTTCCTGTTCCGCCGTAATTTAGTTTTTAATGCCCGCGCATTACGCACACATACGCATATGTACATGTGCATATCTACAGCCGTACAACGTTGTGATCGATACTCTCAACATGTATATTATTTGTTGATGATGATGTTGGTGATTGCTATTGTCGGTTTTGTTATTGCAGATTTTGCTGGCTGGCTTGTGTTTACCGTTATTCGGCTATATTTCAGCATGGTGCGTGGCCGTATATTTTGGACGTAGCTACGAAGATCGTCTGGCTCTTTCAATTGAAACCGGCGTTCAAAACACCGGCATAGCCATATTTATGTTGAGATTCTCTTTGGGCCAGCCCGAAGCTGATCTCACCACTGGTACGTTTATGTGTATCGTTCTATCGTATGCCGCGTTATCATCTCATTCTGTTTCGCGGTTTTTGGTTTCAGCTCAGTGTTACTGTTTTCAGTATTGCGTTCGCAAGTACATACGTATTAGTTCAATTCATTTTATTTATTTTTTCTTGCATGTTTGTCTTTTTGGTTTTCAGTTGTTCCTGTGGCCGTTGCTTTGATGACGCCGTTACCTATCATGTTCCTGTACTTGATCGGTAAATATGGTAGCCGTTCTAATAAATCCGATCAGACGAAAAATTCGGGCGATATGACTAACGGTACCGTCGACACAAACTGCCCTGCCGAAGATAGAGTGTCGGCTGTATCTTTGATAAACGACACCCCTACCGATTAAGACTTGTTCGTTTTATTTTTAGTACCTACCCATTTTGGTTTTTGTTCTTCTTTTTTGACTAGTGTCTTACTAGCAACTTATACATGTGTGACACGAAGCTTCGATTTAAAAATTCGTATTGAATGGAACTCGAAACCGCCGCGACTTTGCTCCGTTTTCAGAGCCATCCCTCAATCTATCCTGACTTACCTCGCACTATCGATGGAATTCACCTGAAATAGGTATCCGGTATTTCCTATTCACGTGTATAAATACGGCTAGGTTTTCAATACGTTTTGTACCTTCCGATATCCTACAGTCGCAACGGATTCCAATTTCTATTTCAGCTGATTATTATTGGAAATTATGAATACAATTGGTGTGGGTATCACATTGATCGCCTGAAGCATGTATCGGCTGTATTAGCGTATCATTTACGTGGTTTGGGAGATCCGCGGATACGTTAAAAGTGATTTGTTATTCTATCAGTTTTTTCGCGTGTCTCGGTTGTGTTTTTCAATCCTCTAGTTTTAATAATTATTGTAGATATGTATGGTTTGCGTAAATGGGCGTCTGTTTCGATGTTATACTTCGCCGAATGCTAGATAACGAGCAATGTGCTCCCATTCTGCCACGTGCCTTTTCATTTGTTATTGTTGGAAAATATTGAAGCAAAAATTGGCTTAAAATCCCCTCGTCTTCCGAAAAACGAATATTCCATACGTATCGAAATGCGTTTTTAAATTCGCATTTGCAGAGAAGATCGACTGTGATTAGAACTCGCCGACCCTGATTTCCGGGTCATAAAGGATAGTGTCTAGCTTCGAGGAGTGTAAAGTGCGCAACAAAACCAAATTCTACACGTTCTCCCTTGATTTTCTCATTTTTAAGCTGAGTGCCGACTCATGTTTGCGACTGTGAATTGAACCACATGCGACGATTTTTCATTTACGCGTATCTAACACGTGATTTGCGGTTTCATCGCGTGTTGCGAATTATTTTGAATTGGCAATTTTATCAAATTTAAGAAAATCCCAAAAATACGTTTCAACGAAATAGTATCACTATCAAAAGGTGTGCGTCTGCGTACCGTACCTGCTACCTACGTTCAAAAGAGACTCCTGCGTCATTTCTTTTCCTATTTCGTTGTATAGTTACAAGTTACTTGTATTTCTCTTTGTATGTATATGTACGAAGTTATTGAAAAATTTGTTGGTCGAGAAATGTGGTTGGCTTCACTTCAGTTTCGAAAGTTTCACTTCACCGGTCTAGTGTCGATTTTGTTACAAAAATGTTGAAAAGAAAGAGCACAGATTTTATAAGATATTGTGTGATGCGTCTTTACTGTTTCGTATCCGCTCAACTATTTTGCTGGAAAATTTTTCAATTTTTATACGTATGCCCGATGCTGTTTGCTTGTACGTACGTATGTAATATGTAATGTAGTACCTAACACACGAGTGCACGTATAGGTATATACCTACCTAGTTTCATTGTTTTATCGTTCGTTATGTTATTCGGTTGTCATTATTTTACATTTTATTTGCGCGATTTCAGTATTTTGACGTTAATTTGCTTGAAGTTAGTTTTATGTTCTTCATTGATTATCGCAAATGTTTGAATTGCCAACCTATTCGTAATTTTGTTTCTTGTTATAAACTTTGACAATGAATAGGTGATTACAAAGATATGCTAATTTTGGCGGTGTTTGATATCTTAGATATACAATGGTAGTCGTTGAAAATTACTTATACCAATTAAAATACACTTGATTTGTTTTTTTTTCCCTTTCCGGTACTATTTCTACCTTTGCCATCAACCATTTTGCCGAAAAAATTTCTCAGCACGATTTTCGTCGATTCCAATCAATTATTGTCGTTACATGAAATTACTATTGAACAAGTGGTTGTTGAATATCAAAGAATCATAATTAATTCAACCATGTATTTTTTTACTCGACGGAGAAACGTAAAAAACAAAATACACACATGGGAAGATATACAAATTGAACAAATACATACTTTCAAACCGGTATTACAATACAAAACTGAAAGTAAAGCTGAACGTTAATCGTACAGCCGAATTACGAAACACAAAAACAGTTGGATCGTGAATTAAACTAGGCGTCACGGTAAAGGACAGGCGTAGATATTTACAGATTTATCTTCAGATACAGAAACTATTTTAGACCCGTCTTTGTTGTATTTAACGCACCAAACCTGATCGGAGTGCTCTTTAAAAGTGTGCACGCAACTAAGGTCGCTTATTTGCCATACCTTGACAGTGTTATCGGAGCTACCCGAAACGAAATACTTGGAATCGGGCGAAAAAGCAACACTCAACACCCAGGAAGCATGACCAGACACTGTACCGACCACTTCGGCGTGTTGAACAGCGTACACTTTCATATGGCCGTCATCGGACGCAGTCAATAAATACTTGGAATCCGGGGAAAAACATAGCGACCTAATGGGCATGGCGTGCCCTTCCAATGTATGCGTCAACTTGGCGTTTTGAACGTCGAAAATATTGATGATACCGTCCAAAGCTCCGGATGCTATGTATTTACCGTCCGGACTGTAAGCAATGCTCAAAGTAAATTTGCCTCTAGTATCGAACGTCTGCTCCAATTTCGTACTTTCAACGCCGAACACGTTTATTTTGCCGGAATGGCTTCCCGATATTATATAATTATCGTCCGGCGAAAATGCGATCGTCCACAGTTCAACCGGGCCAACCATCACAGTTTTTATTTTACTTCCTGCTTTCAAATCCCACAAAATTAATACCGAATCCAAGGAACTGGAAGCGCACACCGTACAATCGGAATTCAATGCGACCGAAACAACTCCTAGAGAATGGCCTACTAGCGTTTTAGACAATTCCAATTTGTCCGACGCCAGTATCCAGACTTTGACTAAATCGTCCACCGATCCTGTAACGATTACTTCAATTACTTCGTCCTCTTCGTCGTTAGCGACGACGGCAAAACTGTTGTTTTCGTTGTCATCGTTTTGTTTCTCTGCAGCAATTTCGTTCTCGTCGTTATTCGCAGCACTCTCTTTCCGCGAAGCACGGATGTGCTTTATCCTCATTTGACCCCAAGCGCAACTCCATATCGTATCGATATGAGCATCTTTAACCGAATTCATCAACGAAAACATGATACGAAACAACCATACGACGTGACGATGTTTTTACTGCAAATGGTATGTACATCAATAGACATCACCCATCGGTCATCACTATTTACGAATTTCAAACGTGAGTTACTCGCAGAAGAGCAGACTCCAATCTTGATCAACGTTCATCGACCTTCAAAATAAAGTTCTTAATTTTGAACTCCCGTTTATTAGAAAATAGATGTTTTGAAAACTTGAATAAAGAAAAAGAAAGAGAAACAAGAACATCGGTTTGGGGTTACCAGTTATCGTTATCATTTTTGGTTATTTATTTGATTTTGATTTGATTTGAGTTTGTTTACAAAATTTTTTTTGTGTTTTTACGTTTCGGTTTTGATGAAAATTATGAAAAAAAAAAAAGATGATGCAACTAATAATGTTCCACAAAAAGGTAACACTGATTACACTGATTATTTTCGAAATTTGAATGTGGTTTTATTCGTTTTATTCCTTTTGTCTCTTTTTTGGTCATCTCCACGTTTTTTTTCTATTTTCTTGTTTTTATTTTTCAATTTTGCGGTGGACCTACGCTCCCACATGGAGGCAGCTAGTTGCTTCATTTCTGTACGTTCTATGTTCGATCTTACTTGTTAACGGTAACTATCGCGTTTGATTTGATAATCAAAAATCATAATTCAGAGATTCAAATTTTATTCTTTTGAAGTATCATTGAAGTATCATTATTCCACTCCATATACCTACCTACAGGTAGCTTTAGGCTTTGGTTCAACCCCCCTGTTCATATATTCATCAGTATTAGTGTAGATTGTTAGTTTCTAGTTTCAGAACCTGCTTAATACATCAATACTCTACCTACGATGATTGGAGTATGTATGGAGTACATGGGCATAAAACATTTAAGGTCAATGAGTCTAATTGAGAACAGTGGGTAATGGAGAACACATTAATGAGAAAACCGTCTAAAAATCTCTGCAATCATCTAAATTTGAAAATTTTGATTTTGGTGATCGTGAATACACGTAAGAAAATGAGAAATTTCCAATCAAGAGTTTTACAGGGATTTTTAGTGGCGTTCTCAATTACCCCGTTCTCAATTAAAATTGTTCTCAATTAGAAACATTGACCTTAGCGGATAATTTCGATCGCCTTCATTTTCGACCAGGACTTAGGTAAATTGTTTATCCCGAGAAAAATCTGATTTTCAGCGGTTCGCTGTGCAGTGAAAATGTTGATTTTTGATTTTTCATGCGATGGTAAATTCACAATTGATGTGTGTTATTTGCCACAGAAGGTACCATTTTAGAAGTATAATAACGGTTGACTTCTTGGAAAATGGTATAGAAGCAAAACCAAAGAGTCAGTTGTAATGTATACAGTTGTTTTTTTACGTATCTAATTCTACATTTTCATTTCGCTTCAATTTTCGCAGTATCGTAAGATTCATACTTAATCTCCATCTGAAGATTTAGGTACGTATCACTTAACATTTAACTTTCCATTCATTTGTTGTGTTATTTGTGGTTAGTACCTATGTTTTGATTGCTAGTACGTAGTACCTATATGAAGTAAAGGTAGTTGAGAAGATCAGTTGGGATTTGAAGAATTTCGTTTCGAAGGACATTTGGTTGTTAATCTTAGTAGTGAGGTGGGTAATTCTACGGATTTATTGAAGTGAGATGTGAGAATCGATCAAATCATGTAGACAGAATGTGAGCAGAAGCCTAGAAAGAAGGAATCGCTTCTGCTGCCTCAAATTCTATTTCCTTTCGTTTGTTTTGTGGTTTGACTGTCTGAAGAGAAAGTAGATACGATGGAGGTACTATTCAAAACGAAGTGCATATTGACATTGACGCAAGTACATATTTTCAAAATTCTCAAATCCGGCTCGTCTAAATATTATAATTTCATTTTTCTTAGGTTTCTGCGACGATATCGTTATTATCGTTCGGATAATCAACTATGCAGCTGTCGATGAAAATGTTTCCGATAGCAGAGATTATTCATAATTCTTGAATGAAGCTTCATCGTTTTATATCCGCGCTAGAATTCCAACATTACCGTACCTCTATAATATACTTACCTACTCTTGAAAGGTAAGTTGCACTTTTGATCTTTTTTTTTTACCTCGTTTATTCAGATTTTAGTTATGTTATGATAATTTGTCTGGTTTTACCTTGAAGCCCGATTTTAACCGCCGTTAGTCCCATCTCAGAAGGATGGCTCCTTCTGGCAAATGATTTTCACAAACATTTTAGACTCCTCTAGCTCAAGTATGTTGGAGGGGAAAGACTAAAATTATTCACCGGAATGAACGACCTTTTTGGGGTAAGTGAAAGCAGTCGAAATTGATTGATTTTCAAGACCGAATCACCCTACATGACTAGCTATATAACTTCTCATTTACCAGCTTCAAATGGTGATAGTGCTGAAATGAAGATTGTTTGAAAAGTTTTCATCCAAAATTATTGTATATTTACAGATGATCAAAAAAAAAAAAAAAAAAAATGGAAAAAAGTGCTCGATTTGGAGGTGTTTAAGAGAAAGATTTGAATATTAATACGATACATAACGTGAGCCTGGATAGTGGATACCTATACTTAGAAACCACCCTTAAGTGTAAAAAATTGGTTTTCGAGTTGAGGTTCCCCTTTGATTCTATTCTTTTTGAAAGGCCCAAAATCAGTGTCAACTCCAAATTTTTTACACTTGAGGGTGGTTTCTATATCCAGGCTCAGTTAAGGAAAAATCCTCAAATTCGCGATCGAAAAACATTTCAGCTCCGTGGTCTCAAAATAAAGCCTTATTAGGTACTTTTCCCAGACTCGTAGCGAAGATCGGGCCAGTCGGGCATTTGCCCAGGTTTGAAAATTTTCTTAAAGCGCCTAATTAACGTATTTTACTAAATTTTCGATTTTGTTGCCAGATTCGGATTTCCATTTGCCCAGGTTGAAAAACTACCAAGTTTCGAGCCTAACTTTGCCAATGTGGTAAACGTGCATGCTACTGAAGGCTGACGTAGGTAGGCTAGGTAGGTTAAGGTTTACATAAATTATGTGACCGGCTCGGAAGAGAGACGGTTAGTGTCCAAAAATCCATTTTTATTTTTATGATTATTTTTGTAAGAAATTTAGTGCTATATATACGATGAAACTGTTTCCAACCTTCCTTGACCCATAGTTTTCGCGCTACACTTGAAAAAGGTAAAAAAAAATTCATTGTTCATTTTTGAAAAATAACAAAAGCCACGATCAAATAAATGTCCCAAAATCGTCTCGAAACTGCCTTAAACAGTTGGTAACACTACGCAAGTATTCAAAACATCCTTTACCACTAAAATCGTCAATGAAATCGAGATAAAAAAGAAAATCAGCGATCCAGCAATGAATACTTTGAGCGCGTTTTTCTCATAAAGTTGTTTCGGACAGTATAAGCGTGTTTCTTCCGAGCCGGTTGTATATGTAGATAATAAGTTACCACCTAACCTAGCAGTCTGAGCAGGATAAGAATGTGGATTTACGGGTATTATTCGGTGTGTGTAGATATAACTATAGTACCTATTTTCAACATGATTATAGTAAATACTAAGTACATACTACATACGTGCATACGAAAACTACACGTCCTTGAAAAATTTATCGTCGCTGAAAAATTAATGATACGTACTTCTAGGTGGACCGTACGGGGTCGCGGTCGCGGTTGATAATTCAAATTGGTATGGTACCTGTAATGCTACTAGGTATGTGATACTTATATACGTACGAACGAACGAACCAAGCAACCAACCAACCAACCAACCAACGACTATACGTGTACTTGTTAGAAAGAAAATTTAGTTACCTATATTAAAAATACCAATAGATACCTATAAGGTTAGACTAATCAGTTGATAATGAAGGCACTTATTTACACGACATGCAAAACTGTTGTGCGTTGAATTGAAAGTTCGCGAGTCCCGACCGAAATATTTTTGTTCTAGTTTTACAACTTAATAATTGACTGGCAATGCCTGGTCAAAAAGACGATGGCTCCTCATCTTTTTCAAGTGAGTCGATAACAAATAAGCTGCCTAAAATCAGTCGTTACTCAGCTATGCAAACTTGCATATATTTACCAAAAAGGTGCTTAGGTAGGTAACCTAGGTACACCTCAGTAGGTACACATTACTCACTAACTTACGTATGTGTACTTACCCTACGCTGTCTGTGCCTATATCTATACCCTACATAATACATAAGTACCTAGTACCTACACTCCAGACTACACTACATCGTAGGCGAAGACAGAAAAAAATTAAAAATTACGTAATCAGGCAGGCGTGTACGAGATGAATGTTGAATCGCAAAATACTGTATGATTGTTGCCTGCGTACGTGGGTGTACCTAAACGCGTGCAGCTAGAGCTACCTACCACTTAAACTTGTGAGGTAGATCTAGGTATTACGTACACGTAGATAGGTAATCGGTTCTATACACGTGTTACGTACGTACATATACATACTCCGATTAATATCTGCATAATGTATGTACTTGACTTACGTAAACGTGAAAAGTGAAAAAAGTTGAAAGAAGTAAAGAAAATTTGGTGGCTGTGATTTTTTCTGTGATGTTCCTGTACCTATATCATCCACTTACGCGTAGGTACATTAGGTACATTATACAACAGGGCATTCGTATATGTATAGGTAGGTTTAGGTAAATCTACGTATTAGGTATACGTATACTCTCGGGTGTAATTTATTAGATCTAAGTAGGTATGCAGTGAAATTATTATGCTTAATCGTTTATAGTTCATGTAGTATGTACTATGTACTTACTTGGTCGAGCTGGATATTTGCCCTGAAGATCAAAGATCATCATTGCGTTGAAATGATGTTGATGTTGATCTGATCTAGGTCATTTTTTTAAAAATCAAAAAGATCATTTTCCAATTTTTGTATTTTGTAATTCGGGGTAATCTTGTCCGTGTAATCATGATATTTCTAGATTTTTTGTTGATTTCCCCAGTGGCGACGGAAAGTGAGCTACAAAGGGTGCACTGTATATCTTGCTCCCTTTTTCTCAAATTACATCAGGGAAGGATTTCTAAAGCATAAAATCGAAGAAAAATATATATTCATTTCCAACCTCCCTCTCCTTCCCCTTCATCCTTACGGGTTCCGGACGTTGGCGATTTATTTTACGTCAGGGTGTCTACCGTTCGTAAAAGTCGCAAATTTTTCCCAAATTGGATTTTTTTTCTAATTTCAGCTTTTTGAACACATTTTTACCTAAAAATTTTCGCACTCGCTTCGCTTGGACTCATAAACTCAGATTGCATCATTTTTAATTTACAAACCTTCCCTCCATTCCAGACTCCAGACAATTGAATATTTCGAAGCAAAAAATGGGTTCTTTTGGAAGACTGTATAGCAATCATGATTAGAATTGTCGAAAAAACCGTGTTTTTTTTTTGTTTTTTTTTTTGAAAAAATGGATACCTAATTTGTATCAATTTTCTGAAAAAATGTAGAAAAATCGTAGAATTTTTTTTTATGATTTCACTAGGATTTTTTGAAAATTTAGAAGGAGAATCATTTGAAAATGCGTTTCTTTTTTGTTGTTTTCAAAAAAAAATTCGCCCTCGCTTTTCTCGGACCAGATTACGTCATTGTACCTATACTCAGGGGCGGCGCGATGGGTGAATGGGGGAAGTAATTCTCTCAGCCAATTTCCAATCGTAAATTCCAGTAAAATTTCGAAAATCCGGCGAATCTTGGAAATTTTATCGAATTAGGTCTTTTGGTACCTAATTTGTAATGGGTTTACTTACTCTCTAAATGAGAATTTATCAAAAACTTCGGGCTCGCTACGCTCGGCCTTATTAAAATTTTCCTTTCATGATTTTAAAATGAACAATGAACCAAATGCTACAAAAAAGATTTTTTTGAGCCAATTTTATTACTTGAATTTTTTTTTTAACAAACTCATTTTCGAAGTTTCAAAATCAAATTTTTTTCAACTCTTTGGCCTCACTACGCTCGGCCTAATCGTATTTTATTTCAATAATTTTAAAAAGTAAAAGTGACCAATTTTTTTTGTAAATCTATCAATTTAAAACATTGTTTTATTGCACTTTAAATTCGAGGTTTTCTAAATATTTTTCTCCTCGCTTCGCTCGGAACTGGAGCTGCCTGCTCAATTTAAGCATGATCTTATTTTTGAAGTTTTTGTTACGTTATTCTCTAAAAATTGTGTTTTTTCCTCTTCATGATGTTGCTTCACATGAAGACTTCCCATGATTTTTTTTCACCGAATTTCAAGTTCAGAATCGGTAAAGTTTATCAGTGACTCCGGCCTGTGAAAAAAAGGGTACGTGCAAGGGAAGGACTGAAAAGTGCTTCCCTTTAAAACGAGTATACGCATGGGGAGGGGGGGGGGTCTTTTGGGCAAAATTGGAGCACGGTGCAAAAAATCTGGGAAAATTCGCGAAAAGACGCGAATTTGAATTTTCCAAAATTGGTAGACACCCTGTACATCCAACCAAAAAAATCTTCGCCACTGAATTTCCCAAAACCAATTTCAAATGCTGTTTCAATATATTTTTTTTATGCTGTAATCCATGAAGAAAAGACCTGAAATCGGAGGGAAAGATAAACTTTCTTCCCTTTGTAAATTACAATTACATGCATGGTTTGATTTTTAATTTCAAAATTAAATCGTGTCATCATCTTTCAGTTTTAATTTCCCGGGGTTTTACTAGGTACCTATATTGATTGTAAATGGAAAGAATAGACCGTTGAAACGTTGAAAGAACCTCGTTTCCATTGAAAAAATGTGAATTTGTTCATGAAAATTGAAGAAAAAATCAAAATCGCCTTTTCAACCAAATTATACCTAGGTACACTGAATATTAGAGAAAAAAATTGAAATGATCCAATCTTAAACTTTTTTTTGATCTCTAGATCAAAGATGATTTTGTAAATGACCTTGTCCAGCTTTGATACTCAGCTACCTATGTTCTTTCTTACCTATCAAGTTATTTTTGTTAACGAATGGCTTACCTGCAGCGCTAAATTTTTGAAAACGTTTTTTTATCGAAAATAATCTCTCGTACAATTTTTTAGGATTAAGCTCGAAACGTCCCGTAGTAGAGTCATTTTTGGAAAAACAAAACAAACAAACAAACTTGTTGTTTTTTAATTCATACGTGTTGGCATCCCAGCTTGGACCTTAGAAGTTAGACCGTCACAGAGGGATGCGAGAGTTGAAAAATTGTCGAAATTGTAGAATTTTTCAAAAACTGTCTATATTAGGTATATCTACGTAGGTAAGGTACCTAAGTACCTACATACTTATTTAGGTACAGCATGTTGGTCTCTTGATCTATCGGTATTAGATAGGTACCTAACCTACAAATAAGCGTTTGATGTTTTTCGGAAATATTGCACGCAGCGTTGTTGTTATTGTTGTTATTGTTCACGAAAACTAAAGTACCTAGATAATTATGTAGCTTACCGTGTGGGTCCCTAACTACATGTAGATAATTTAGTACCTACGCGAATGAAAATCGGTGAGTTTTCTATTTCGCCTTTTCAATTTGTCGACAGGTACTTTGAAAAATGCTAAAACTTGGATGCGATTCGCCCCTCCTTTCCCGAAACGCGGCCAAGAATCGCAGCCTAAATAACTTTTTAATGACCTTTTGCGTTTGTTGCAGGCGATTTTGCGTTTGACGCAGTTAAATCGCAGTTGAAAGAGTTTTTTTTTTTTTTTTTTTTCAAAACAGGAATAAAACTGAACTAAAATTAATCGTTTTAGATAGAGGGAATACAGCCATCCAAGCGGCATGACAAATCGCCAGCACGCCAAATTCTCGGCAAGACAGCGTCATTTTATCGGTACGACATATTAGCGGTATAAATTCAAACCATTGCAAATGCCATCACAGCGGCATGCCAAATCATCTGTACGTCATATTGTCGGCATGCCATATTGTCGGCATCACTGTCATAATTGGTGTAGGTACCTTCATGTATAGGTGTGGTTTAGGTAGGAATTGATTTTTTTTTAATAAACACACACCTACTTATGTATTTTTGGGGATCTAAACAACCCCCTAAGTACATAATTGGTGTCGGTACCTTCCTGTATAGGTGTGGTTTAAGTAGGAATCGAGTTTTTTTTTTTTTTTAAATACCGATAAAAAAATGGCATACCGCGATTATGTGGTTCGCTATTTTTTCAAATTGTACCGCTAAAATGACGCTATCGTGCCGATAATTTGTCATACCGACAGAATGTCGTACCGCTCAGATGACTATCTATCGTTTTAGAGCCCATGTCCTTTGCGATTCGGTTGCGTGCTGTTTTTCACACAAATCGCAAGCGTTTCGCCTTTTCTTTGCGTACCGGATAGAATTGGTGATCTCCTGATCTCTCATTGAGAGCTTCAACAGCCCGCATTACACATGCCCGTACTATACCTGATCATTTTTCATTTAATTACCTAGCTACCTACCTTGTACGTTGTACCTTCTCCTTTTACCGAAATCACTTTTCAATACAACGAAGCGTTTCGGTGTTGTGTAGGTCTGCAGGTGTCTCTATCTGATTCCGCTGAAAATACGTTTTCCTCTTGTCTAATAATACGTAGGTACCCGTATTACCGACTACATACTTAACTAGTTATCTAGGTACCTTTTTCGCTAAACCCAAGTTTCAAGTTGTTTTCATGAAATTCTCTTATGTAACTTACTTACTTACTTACTTACTTACTTACTTACAGCTTACGTGTTCCGGAACAGAAGCGACGGCAATACTATGCAAAATATGCATCCGACTCTGAACGATAGTATGCTCGAAAGTGATCGCAACACCACCGAAATACTGAACCATTTGGTCAACGACGTTCAATCTCTCAGTGACCACGTCATTTTCACCGATCAGAATTTAGATGACTTTTTTTTCATCATCAACGGAATACTCGTTTTACGTTAGTCAATACCTAACATTCGTTATCTGCTCGATTCGTAACATCCGTATGCGCCCTATGCGGTATACGTATTTATACGGTACCTAGTTTAGTTGGTGCTTGGTGTTGGTATATGGGTGTATGAACGGTAAACGTACCTATACCTATTACGCCAACGTAGGCGAGTAGTGAGTGCTAAGTAGTAAGTAGAAGTACCTAATACCTATGTACCTATGTAGTATAGGTAGATGTGCATAATCGAAGCATGCATATCAACTACCTACCTCAACTACCTGCCTACCAACGCAACGTACCAATCTACTTATAGGCACTATACGTAGATCAAGGATGTAAATGCGTTTATTGGTACATAGATGCCTATTTACGTACCTATACTAAGTACCTATATGTAGGGTAACGGTAATGGCTGTATACCTGCTACGCGTGAACGTGTTACTGTTCGAGTAGGTAGCCTGAGGCTAGGCACCTGTTTAGTGTGCGGGTACGCGTGTGCACTCGCCTCGCCTCGCCAACAACCTACAGGTTTAGGTTTTAGGTACCCAACCTAGTACCTGAACCTACCACTACTTACGAATGCTAAGATTTGCTGCTGCTTACTCGGTACTTACTGGTAGCGTATACTAGCCACTAGGTACTGGCGCGTGTGCGTGTTGGTATGCGTAAGTATTGCGTAGGCATCACCATATGTAGTTGTCGAGTTTTGATAGGTACCTACTTATACTTACGATATGATAGCCATTCGCTTTCGTACTCGTACCTATAGCCTATACCTATACCTACGACCTACTATGCAAGTTGTATTATCTCGTAGAATGAGAATCGTACGTGCCTACTTCCTACCTGTCCCCCGACCGACCTATACATACTTATCGTATCTACTTACTTACGTATTCGCCTTATTTTTTCATCGTGTTCCAGTGATGCAAGTTGGATTCGCCTGCCTAGAGTCTGGTTCTATTCAATCGAAGAATGTTACCAACATTATGCTGAAAAATTTCCTAGATTCATGTAGGTACGCCACGCGCACGCGAGTGTACTTTTTTTCAGGGTACATTACGGGCGTTCTTCACGCGTCGCGTCGGACAAAATAGGAAACACTGTACTTAGAGGTTCGGGTGAAGGATTACGGGTTAGCCAATGCCATCGAGATCTAAACAAACGCACCTACCCAGAGATACTTGCGCTGCGGGTGTGTTGACCGGTGATGTCGATCAGAACATCATTCCGATGCTAAAAAGTCGCAACTCCATTCGCCAATTGAGAATGGCGACTTGTGTAAAAACGGTTCATTTTTAACATGATGCGATCTAAAATTGGATCTGAAATGTTGAAAACTGTCGAAAAGTTGCGTTTCGCCGATACAACTGCCCATTTTTTCGTTGAAAATGCTCACGCATCATAACGGAGATCACGTCAGGCTAAAAAGTACATTTAGGTAGGACCTACCAACCTACATTAGGTATAGGTCTCGCGTGGTACCTAAATGCAGTTACGACCTTTTAGAATTAGCGAGACGTTATATGTCGGCTACGTCTGTGCCCATTGCCCTCGGTGTGGTGCTGTGCTGTGCTGCTTTAGGGCGCGAGCGTAGTAAAGTGGGCTTAATTAACATATAGGTAGGTCTAGGTATCTAAGTATTTATGTGAGTAGCCAAGTGTACATAAATGTAGATCTATGATCTAATCGAATCGCGTAGATGGATGTAGAGATATCTATAGACAGTTGGACAGATAGACGGATGCTGATACGTAATAGGTAATCGGTATATAATATATTTACTCGTAGTGATCTGTTCGATGGTTTTTTGGTTGTGCGGATATGCGTTGGCGTACGGCTTCGGGAATTGGTTCGTCGGCCTTTGTTGGTGGGCTGCCATCGGTATGCCGGATGAATTTTGGAGTCAATGGTTTTTTCAATACACGTTCGCTTCGACCGCCAGCACTATATTGTCCGGCGCGGTCGCCGAAAGATGCACATTCGTCGCTTACATGGTTTACAGCGCCCTAATGTCAGGTTTGTAAATCGCATAGGCACCTAACGGCCGGCGAGGAGATCTGTGTGCTCTGTAGTCATCATTTTCATACCATACCATACCATACCGTACCGTACCGTATCTATTATCTGCGTATAGGTACCCTACCTAGGTGTAGGTAGCTAGGTACATATTTTAATCATTTCATGTTCAAGTTTATACACGCACGTTATCGCGCCCATCATGGAAGATTCATTCAACATCGCCCCTATTCTTTGAACATGATATAGAGGTACTTGCTTACTCCGCGTCCAATGTTTTTCACGTCCATTACCCTCCCTTCCTCCTCCCGCCGGCGCCGTATCCCTAGACTGTTTTACGATGTATAGGTAAACGAGTATGATGATGCCGTATAGCGACTATACGTTCACTACAAGTGAAAATATTTAGATAGGTACGTGGAATTCAAAAATGTAGTCGACTATTCTTTCCGTTGATTATGTACGTTAGTACGTTGCGTTGTGTTTTTCGCTGGTGAAAAAATGGACGTGGCCGGCACGACAATATGTATTCTACACAAGTAAATCCTTACGAAATCCTGCGGAAATTGTCTCGATACGAAAGCGCTATTCAAAAAAAATATCGACAGCGATTTCCTGTTGTCCTTTAATTTTGAAAAATATACCCTATTTTGTCTTCTCGCTGCGAGGATCCTGAAATCGAAAATTTCAGTTCAACCGCGTCGTCGCGTCGTATCGACGTTCGGTCATAAATAAATGTATGTATTAGGTATATACATTTTATCTTTCCGGATTCTGATTTTCTCTGCCACGGTCCCTGGGGTGAAGCGAATTACGCATGGGACGTGAATGATCGGTAGTATTATAATATTATGTTGCTTGTTGTCGTTGTCGACCGCCCTACTAAGTACATACGTGTACGAAGACGAACTTATATGTAGGTAGGTACAGAGGCGGAAACTTAGATTTTTTCCGCATGTCGCTAAATTTTAATCATGGAAAATTCACAGATGTTTGTCATTTACCAATTACATATCAGTCTGGAGTCCTGCGCCGAGGAAGAATCGGCGGCGGCGGCGTCGTCAACGGCGTAAAAGAGAAAATTTGTCAACTTTTATTTTTGAAAAAATGAATGAAGGGTCGAAGCTTCAAATTTTTCATAAGAATATTAATGTTGCTCATGCCCGAGCGAAGCGAGGGCAAAGCTCTCAGAAAATTGGGTTTTCAATGTCCAAAAAGAGCTTTTTTTTTTCATGTTTTATGACAGACGCCGCCGTTCATTAATCGGCGGTGAATGGCGGCTCACGCCGTAATTTTTCAATTTCGCGTCGGTTTGGTCGGCGCGCCGAAAATTCATCGGCGGCGCAGATCTCTATTCATCACATGTTTATTGTTTACGCTTAGCACACTCGAAGATGGGAAATCACAATTCGTGAAATTTCGCCATTTTTTATACACTATCAAGTTAAAGATGTCACTGTTCAATATCATTTTTTCTTTAAATTGATATCTGAATGAAAAAGTTTGAAAAAAAATTTTTTTTGACAAATTTTTGGCATGCCGCAAACAATTTGAGTTTCGCGCAATTTCGCGTGTCGCACTTGCGACATGCGCGACACTAAAGTTTCCGCCCTTGGGTAGGTAGGTAGGTAGGTAGGTGGGTAGTTATATACGTACCGTACGTACGTACGTATACGTATGTATGTATAACATAATTATGTACCTGAGTAGCTAAGTATATTGGTACCTACTTATGAACTTCTGCGGGTACCGTTTTGTTCATATGTAGATGTCATTGTATGTACTTGACTACTTAGGTAGGTACCTATACATACGATAGTTATCCGTACATAATATACCTGTACAAATGTAAATATACCTACGTACGCATTTTTAGGTGTCATTTACCCGATCGCAATTCACTGGGCCTGGACCAAACAAGGATGGCTGTACGCGTTGGGATTCAAAGATTTCGGCGGCGGAATGTTGGTGCATGGTCTAGCCGGAAGCGCGTGTTTGGTTGCCTCAATTCTGATAGAACCGAGGATGGGTCGTTTCGACCAACACAAAAGTAACGACAATTTCACCGTTGGTCATTCATCAGCGGTAAGATTTTGCATGCCATCTTCGTTCGTAGTCGTACTACTTTCCTTTTTTGATGTTGTTTTTTTTTTCTCGTTTGTATTGCTTGAAACGAAGTCGCCCCTACGTAGTTCGGAATTTGGAATTTCGGTGAGGGAGGGGGAGTAATTTTATTCAATTAATTTATATCGGTAACGTTGGCATTTTGCATAATAAGTAGGTAGGTACCTTACTTACGGTTTTCAAATTAACAGTTTGAATGTTTGAAATTTTCTGTACAATTGAGTAGGTAAAACGAACGGATACGAAATACCTACCTAGGTACTTGTACTTACTTGGATGCGATTGTCACGAAACGTCGTGTAGCGGGTAATTATGTTGGTAGTTAGGTAGGTACTAGGTACATTATTGCCACTTAGCACTTACCTCTTGAAACCTGTTCGCGACTACCTACTAAGGTACCTACCTGTTCCAAGTTTTTGTCGCTCTTTTTCTTTTGACATTATACATATTGTGCGCCTGGATATAATATAGAAATCACCCTTCGGTGTAAAAAAATTGGTTTCTGAGTTAAGGTTCCCGTTTGATTCTGTTTCTTCTGAGAGGCCCAAAATCAGTGTCAACTCAAAAATCAATTTTTTACACTCGAGGTTAGTTTCTATTTCCAGGCTCACAAATGTAGATAGGTACCTGGATACAATTTATACCTATGCGTTGCGTTGCGTTACGAGGGGGGAAAATTCAACCAAATTCCTCGACTGAGCGGGTAATTTGGTCATCTTGAGAGTGCGGGCCCCTATAAGTATAAAATTTTTTGGGTATGATTTATCGTTACGACAAAAAAAGGGGGAATACACGACAAAAAGAGGAGGCTTGAACGACAGAAAATTGAAACTTCACGGCCATGAAAAATACACGACAGAAAAATTCTTTAAACGACTGAAAAATATATTGTACACGAAAAACACGATCAACGACAAATAAAAAATCGGACGAGAGTATAATGACCTCAAACGACAAGTTGAGCGACATTCGCGACAAAGCAGTATATTTGAACGGCAATTTTTTTTTTTTTACAATCTAATGCTCATTTTTAAATGAAAAAAAATTATGAAACATCATTGCAGAAAAATGACCGATAATTTGACATTTAACCCCTCCCGTATTTTTTTCTCAAATTCTCAGCCTCTCTCTTGAAAAATTTCTAGGTACCCGTTAGATTGATTGGAGTATAATTTTTCGTGATTTGCAAATTCGAGTTGAAATCTACTGAGGTATTTCTTTTCCACAGAATTTTTCGCAAAAAATATGATTTCAAATTAGAAGTACTAAGGTGACGAATTTTGAAAAATTAAGCTATAATCGATTAAACGGGTCATTAGCAGTGGCGTCGGAAAGTGGGGTACAAGCAATGCATTGCACCACCAAAAGAATTCTGACTGGGGTGCAAAGTATCATTTGCATCCCTCCCTCCCTCCTCCCTCCTCCCTCCTCCCCCCTCACATCAGAGAAGGATCTCCAAGCACTAAAACAACTTGAAACTTTTTTTTCTTGGCATTAAGTAAATTTCCGATTTTTCTTCCAATTTTCCCGCAGGGTGTCTACCGGTCGCGAAAAAGTCGCGAATTTTTCCCGAATTACATTTTTATTAAAATGTCAGCTTTTTGAACACAATTATCTAAAAATTTTCGCCCTCGCTTCACTCGGGCTCATAAATTGACATTAATCATTTTTAAATACCTAACAAACCTTTCCCCCATTCCAGACATGAGACAATTGAATATTTTGAAACGAAAAATGGATTCTTTTGGGAGACTTAATAGCAATCACGATTGGAATTTTCAAAAAAAAATTTTGGAAAAATGGATATTTTGTATCCATTTTCTGAAAAATTGGGAAAAGTCGTAGTTATTTTATTTTTTTTTTGATTTCACTAGGATTTTTTGAAAATTTATTAGAGGGAGAAATCATTTGAAAATACATTTCTTTTTTGTTGTTGTTATACTAAATTCTTAAAAAAAATTCGCCCTCGCTTCGCTCAGGCCAGATCACGCCATTATCAATTCTGTACCTCAACTTGGGGGCGGCGCGATGGGAGAATTGGGGAAGTAATTCCCTCAGCCAATTTCTAGTCGAAATTTTCGGAAAAATTTGAAAAATTCGGCGAAATCTTGGAAATTTTATCAAATTAGGTTTTGTGGTATTTTGTAATGTGTTTACTTACTCTCTAAATCAGAATTTTTCCAAAACTTCGGCGTCGCTTCTCTCGGCCTTGTTAAATTTTTCCGTTCATAATTTTAAAATGAACCGGTTGCTACAAAAGTGATTTTTTTCAGCCAGTTTTATTACTTGTTTTTTTTAAAAAAAAAAAAAAATCATTTTCGAAGTTTCTAAATCGAATTCTTCAAATGCTTTGGCCTCACTAGGCTCTCGGCCTAATCATATTTTTCTTTCAATAATTTTGAAAAGTAAAAGTGACCAATTTTTACGCAAATTTATCAATTTGAAACATTGTTTTATTGCACTTTGAATTTAAAGTGTTCTAAACTACTTGATCCATTTAAGCATGGTATTACTTTTCAAGTTTTTGTTACGTTATTCTCTAAAAATTGTGTTATTTTCTCTCCATGATGTTGCTTCACATGTAGCCCTCCCATGATTTTTCCCCTGAATTTTAGCCTTTAGGTTCAGAATCGGCGAAGTTTATCAGCGACTCCAACCTGTGAAAAAAATGGGTATTTGCAAGGGAGGGACTAAAAAGTGCTTCAAACTCCCTTTAAAACGAGTTATACGCAAGGGGGGGGGGTGTCTTTTGAGCAAAATTGGAACACGGTGTAAAACATCTGGAAAAAATCGCAAAAAAGGGTCGCGAAAAGTCGCGAATTTCGATGTTTCAATATTGGTAGACACCCTGTTCCGAGTCTTTGTACCTATTTTGCACACACCCCCAAAAAAAAGGTTTCGACGCTACTGGTCATTAGGTACCTAGAAAGTATATCTAGAGAGTCTACAAATACGGATGCTGAAGCTCGCATGGACAATTTTTACAGGCTTTTCGCTGCGCTGAAGAATTCCTACATTTTCTGGGGGCTTCGAAACCGTCGAGAAATTGAAAATAAGGTTTCCATATTTTATAGAATGAGGTAGGTAATTTCAAAATTCCAGTTATACAGTTGGCAAATTTCAGTTTCAAAGTTGGAAGACTTTAGATCCAAAGTTAGAAAATTTCAGATTCGAAGTTGGCAAAATCGTATCATCCACCCCACCCCCTCGAAAAATCCTTCGCTACGTCCGCCCCTGATCTCAATTCACAGAAAAATGAACTTTACCTGTAGGTATTGTCGTTCAAAATCTTCATTTCTGACGGGGGGAAATTGTCGTGATTCATCAACAAATCTAGTCGTGATGACAACGCATTTTGTCGTTTGAAATTAGTGTCGTTGAACAAATTAAATTGTCGTTCATATACCTAATTATGTAGCTCCTCTTTCTGTCGTAATGCTCGCCTGTCGTTCAAACCTTCTTTTTTTGTCGTAAGATTACCTATATACCTATATTGTATTTCCGTATTTTTTTTTACCGGCCTGCCCGCCCACTCACTACCTATACTCACTGTGCAATCTTGGATTCTTCTGATCTGCGAATAGTTAGCTACCTATACAGGCTACAGGGACGTTTCGAGGGCGTATCGCCGCGCTGCAGCTGGCGGGAAGGTGGTACATTTTGTAAAAATCCCACGCGATAGATTTTCCCTGCTGGGGTATTAAATTGAGTGAAAAAATTGCAAATTTTCGCAACAAAATATTGAAAAATAGCCGAGATCTAACAAACTACATAGGTAGATGGATGTGCGCGTACGCGTAGGGATCGGGCGCGGCGGCTTGGTAGTTACCTATTTACGTGGACACGTCGTAGTACGTCGACGTAGTACGTAGGTACTACGTACTACGTACAATGTACATCGTGTATTTCTGTACCTGCATAAGTAAACATAAATGTACCTAGGTAATGTGTAATGTATAATGTACATAGCATAGTTTTATATTGTATGCGTCGTCTGCGTGCTTAGTTGATAGGTATCGGAGGAATAATTTTGTTGGTCGGATTTTGCGGTTTCAATGCTGGCACGTTGAATCATTATTCTTGGCCGGATGACGGAGAAGTTATCGCGCGTATCGTTCGCAATACGATCATGTGCGGCGCTGTTTCCACGTTGACGGTGCTATTCGCTGGTAAATTGGGCGCTTTCGGAGATACATTTTGGCCGTTTTCGCTGTCAATTAACGGCGGACTCGCCGGACTCGTATGTAGAACCTTTCAACTTTCGACTTTAAATTTTAACGGGTTACCTAGGTATATCGAGCCTAGAGCCTAGTCATACTACTGGTATGGTACCTAGTACCTGCTACCTACCTACCTACCTACCTACCTACCTACCTACCTACCTACCTACGTACGTACGTACGTAGGTATTTACATTTATGTAGGTAATTGTAATACATACGTATTACGAGTACCTATACTACATAGACATACCTATACCTAGTACGTAACATAAGTTGATTCGATCGACGAAATCGGCGCGGCGGAGACCCGAGCATGAGGAATGATAGGTACCTAACTATCTACCTACCTAATACCGGTACCTGTACGCCTAATCGGCTACCTATGTAGGTAGTAGGTAGTAGATACTCGTATGTCTCAAGTCCAGACACGTGCACTGACGACGACGAGACACGAGACACCGACCGACCTAGGTAACCGCACGAGTACACCTAAAGTACAGGCGGGTACGGGTACGGATACCCGGACCCACGTGTTGTCTGTATTTGTACGAGCGTGAGCGTGAGCGCGTGCGCGTGCGCGTGTTTCTGTAGTCTGTACTTCTGTACCTACTGTACTCTGTCTAGGTATACGTATAGTTTGCACTACCTAATTACGTACAAGTACTGTATAAGTGCACTATAGGTAAGGTAGATTCTGTGTGTCTGCGCGTCCCCTGTCCCGTTTTCCTATTTATACGTATAGGTAGATGGTACATACGTAGATTAGATACCTACCTACCTACCTACCTACTTTATACGCGCGCAATTGCATACATGTACCTACTTGTTACAAACAGGTGGCTTCGTGCGGCGGATGCGATGTATATTCGGCGTTCGAATGCGTTATTGTCGGCCTTGTCAGCGGATTCGTTTATATCGTTTTCCGGGGCGTAATTCTATTTTTCGAAAGTAAGTCTGCGAGTATATATACCTACACCTACCTAATGGTATTGTATGTATTAGGTAGGTACCTACGTCACGTAACACGTATCGTACCGTACCGTACTGTACTGTACTGTATAATTAATTTCTGAACCTACGCATCTACGACGGACGTGTACCCGTACCGTGTACGTAGACGTATGTAAATGTACTACCTAGTACCTACGTACCTATACGTACCTAGCGCGTTATCGCGTTGAAAAAGGAGCTTTGCTAGGCACGCGCGTATGCAGACTTTCTATACATGTAGGTAATAATATGTACCTACTACCTACCTAAGTAAGTCTAGCTTTACAAGTTCGCCATTTCGTCAGGCCTAACTAACTAGCATAGGTACTTACAACACCTACCAGAGTCCTGCACGGTACCTATATATGTAGTTGAAACGTAACTAAACTACTAACTAGTTAGTTGATTCGTCATGCGTCAACTATGGCTATGGCTATGGCTATGGCTATAGGCGATACGATGATACGAATGAATGATTCATCCTAACAAGTTACATAGGTAGTTGGGTACCTAGGTTAAACTTACCAGTTACAAAGTAACTAAGTATCTGTTCCCGATGAAGGAGACCAAGTTAGTTATAGTTAACCGCACCTGCCGGTAAATTATTTCTAACTATAGTTACACCAACTTATAGTTGGTATAACTAGTTAGTTTGAACTCGTAAGTATGGTACCTACCTATGCAATACGCATACTTACCCCGCTCCATCTACACACTCGTAACTCTCAAGGGATGATGATGATGATGATGATAACGATAACATTGATGACTCATATTGAGACGAAATTGTGTAGTTGATCAACTATAGTTCGGTAGGTATTTAGTTATTCATATCGCCGAATATTCGTTGACTAGCCGTTCATATCGTCAGTTGCGCACGTATCAACAGTCCAAGTACCTAGTTAGAACATAGGTAACTAGTTGGATTTTCCGATTTGTTGTACGGTTATATCGGTCAAGTATATAGGTAGGTATTAGGTACCTATAGGTACCTAATACCTACCTATAGTACTATAGTACCTAGTACCTACCTCTCGTGTTTAAAGAGCGGTTCGATTTAATTTTGATTCAATTTTCGATTTCCGCGTTTTACCGATGTTTGTGATTTTTACGCACAGTTGACGATCCTTTGGATTCCAGTCCAATTCACATGGGTTGCGGAATATGGAGCGTTTTAGCTGTTCCGTTGGTAGGAGACGGCGGTATCTTATCCAACGATTTAACCACGCAATTGAAGGTTTCACGGCACACATTACACTTTTACCATGTAATACACGCGTACCTACCTCTACCTACGTCGCGTCGTACGTCGTACGTAGCTATAGCTACCCACCTATAAGTGAGACGATGATCCTAGAAAGGGGACTATCGCGGAAAGTGAAATAGATTTTATTATTATTATTATTATTATTTTAATATATATATATATATATATATATATATATATATATATATATATATATATATTTTTTCGTTCTACGAACCTTTCTCTACAACGTAGAACAAATTTAAAAAAAAATCGATTTAATCGATTCTTTTTCATTTGTTCTTCTACGTTGTAGAAGTAGGTTCGTAGAACGAAAAAAAAATAATAAACATCAAAAATCAAAAAAAAATCTATTTCATTTTCCGCGATAGCCCCCTTTCTAGGATTATCGTCTCAAGTAGAGGTACTCTAAGCTGCTTAATGTAAGCAACGTAATTCGCAGCGTTCACTCTTTGTACGATGTGGGTAGCGGTAGGGACGGCTGCTGTGGCTATGTATAGACATACGTACGTTTATGTAGTTGTCTACCCCCTTAGATAGAGTTATGGAATGGATAGGTATTGTGTTTTGAGGTCGGTCGACGATCTGGTCAAAAATTGGCCCAAAGGGGCCGCGGCCGTTCAGAGACAATTCGATTTTCTCAGCTCGAAATGGGCCTGAACTAAAGGTTTCCAAAGTAGGAGCCTTTTTCAAGGAAATAACCTCGATTTTTCGACCATAAATGCGACGTGACGTGAGTATTAACATCATCCCAAACCATACCACTTTTGGTCACCTTCCAAGTGGTTCCAAAGTTGAAGTTGAACATCAGTTTATTCTCATCTTCCAGCAGTTTTTAAAGTTTGACGCGACAAAACACGTACTTAATACCTACGAAAAACGTATTACGTATTACGTAGACGTAGACGTAGACGTACCGAAACGTACGGTAACGTTAAGTAACGTTCTTATTTACTGCTGCCCGCTACTCATACTCTTTTAATCTCTACCTATGTAGATGTACTACCTAGCAGTAGCGTAACTTGACATTCCTTCTGGGGGGGGACAGAAGTTGAAGGGTGAAAATTTTTTTCTTAGGTATATACTAAATGGGCATAAAAATCTCGGATAATGGGGGGGGGGGGGTGTGACAGAACCTTCTTTGGTACTGTCGGTTTAAATAAAAGGTCTGTTCAAAAAGTAAGGTAAGTAATTAGGCCAATTACAGAAAAGCGGTAAAAAGTTTTAAAAAATTAATTTTACAGAAATGGTTTATTTGCGAAATATTGGCAACATTGTCTCTAAATTGTAATCTAAAGTTTCGATTTTCTGTAATCGGTCTTGGTATCATACTTTTCGAACGGCTTTTGCAATTTAAATAGTGATTATTTTATGCCCGAGCGAAGCGAGGGCAAAGCTTTGAAAAAAAATTGATTTTTAATACCCAAAAAATTCATTTTTGAGGGTTTTGAGGGAGGTATTTACGCTACAGGCTTACATATAGAAATTTTAAACTAGCCAAAATTAATAATAATTTCGTTTACTTACGCCCGAGCGAAGCGAGGGCAAAGCTTTGAAAAAATTTGATTTTTGATGTCCAAAAAATTCATTTTTGAAGGGTGTCTGGGGGGGTTTTGTACCCAAACCCCCCCCCCCCCGGTATTTACGCCACTGCTACCTAGTACCCATACCTACAGTATAACCTACAGTATACTTACTGGCCTATTCTGACTTCAGTTTCGTCTTGTGTGTGTGTGCGTGTGTTATGCGTAGAAATTGTTGGTTCAAGTGGAAGGAGTAGCGGCCGTGATGACTTGGTCGTTGACGTTGAGCATTTTGCTATTCGGTACGCTGAAACTTTTCAAGTTGTTACGCGCTACCGAAGAAGAGGAGCTGATGGGTAAGTACCAACTACCAAGTACATACACATGTACATATCTACATGGTACATACCTACTCGTCGTACGCTGTACAAACACGTAATATTTCGGATACAGGACGGCGTCGCCATCGGCATAGGCGCTAAAAACTAAAAACGTTTTACGCGCGGGGGATCTTGACTGATTTCTGTTTACCTTCTACCGCAATTTTGAAGTGGTTATCGCCGTCGCCGTCCCATCGGTAGTGGCATCGCTGCGTGCGAGTCGGTAGCTAGGTAGTAGGTTAGGTAATAGGTATACGTACCTAATCGAGTAGTACCTACTACCTACTACGCTACGCAGGTATCGATACCACACACCCCCCCCCTACCTCGTTTACTATTCGCCTTTCAGCATTTACCTAGGTATTCGTTTTGTTGGGGCCATTCGAGCCAGTACTCTTACTGGATAGGTAGTAGGTAGCTAGGTACCTACCGTTAATTGGCGGATATAAGCGCGGTATTGGCGCGCACTCGCGCCCGCGATTAACCTGAATAGTCGGGCAGTCAAGAACCGAGTACCGAAACCGAGTGGGTACTTGATAAATAAAGTACATCATATACATACCTATTATCTACCTACCTACGTAGATATTAGGCAGATAATCTACAAAATAATTTTACCGAACTACCTATCTCGTCTATCGTTTGTTACTTACCAATTACCATTACCCATTACCTAATACATACCTAGACCTAGACCTAGACCTACCGTATATTTGTTTTTTCCCAGGCATGGACGTAACGAAACACAAGCAAATTTCGTACTCGATAAATATTTCATCGAATAATGCCGATGGTAAGTACATGGGCACTGTACCAAGTACCTACGTTACGTACTAACATATACCTAGACCTACCCAAAGTACACACGTAAGTTCGCACCAAATCCAACGTCGCGTCGCGACGCCTTCAGAAAGGTACCTTGTACCTACCTATGTATAATTTAGTCAACTTTTTTTTGCGTTTGTTTTCAGGTCCATCCTCACGAAGCGAAAATCAAATTGCCAACTCCGCACGACGTGTATCCGTGCTGTGCGCAACTTCTTGTTGATTTCGAGCTCGCTCCGTCGCGTCGCGTCACCCTCTCCTTTTCCTCATTCGTCTTTTTCAATACCTACCTACTTAATACGTATACATATCTAGCCAGGAGGTACCTATTCTGCGAGTGTGTGGATCATAGGCGGATTTAAGGGGTCGTGAGGGGGGAAGACTTAAATCCCATCGAAAGTGAAATTCTCCCTCCTTCTCCTCCCCCCCCCCCCCAAAAAAAAAAAACTTTTCGTATTTGATTGTCAAATATTTCTAAAGTATATGTACCATAGAAAAATGTCTTTTCTGGGCATTGAATACCCAATTTTTTCAAAGCTTTGCCCTCGTTTCGTTTGGGCCTAAACAAAATCACAATTCAACAAATTATTTGAAGTTAGTAGCATTGCGAACGAAGGCTCCTTTTCTCCCGAAACTCCTTCTGGTACTCCGTGTCTTCGTCCTCAATTTGGAATCCTCCCCCCCCCCTCTCTCTCTAAAATAACATCAAAAATAGGAACTTTGATAGCATTGAAATACAAAAAAAAATAATGACGTTTTCGGGCATTGAAAATTCTATTTGTCAAAGCTTTACCCGAGCGAAGCGAGGATACTAAGTATAAATTATTTCGCAATTATGTAAGTAAAATGATTTAAGGCGACATCAGTGTCAAAAAACGTTGCCACTCTTATTTCTTCTTTACAAAAATTTGCTGGCATTTCAACAATTTTCAAGTCCTTATAATGTACCCTATTCGCAGTTTGCACTCTTCTAAAAAAATCTTTCGATACCATCGACCTGGGGTTTAGTTCCCCTCCCTGCCCCTTGAAACATTCCTCTAAATCCGCCTATGGTCTGGGTGCGTGTGGGTGCATGCGGGCCATGCGAGCGTGCACAAAGGCCGAGTGTACTTGAGCCTTCCTGCGTATAGTAGGTATATAACTGTAGCTGTAATACTTATGTACGTAGGTGGGTAGGTAGCTCATATAATTGGTACTTACGAATGAATAAGGTATGCGAGTATGGTGTATATGATTTATTGATTACCTATATATGCGACGTCGCATACGAAAAGGGTGCATTGTCCCAAAACATGATCTTCGAGTTGAATACTGATCCTTATGTAAACTAAAATTTCACGTAGAATCCGATAAAATTATCGCCGCGCCAGTTCGATTACTGGACTTGAAAAGTGTTGAAAAATGGTTCTCGTTGAATGTAGGAAGAAATGATTTCTGAAATACCTATGTAGGTAATTAAAAAATAGGGGGGAAAATGAAAAAACCAAAAATTGTGAAGAAATATTTCTGTTGTTGTTGTTTTTTTTTTGTGTTTTTTTTTTTTTGAGAAAACAACAAACAAACAAACAACAGCAAAAAATCAGCAGAAAAGTTGCTTCTAGGTACAGCGGTATTGTGTGTACCTATAAATACATACAACATTGCCGCGGTTTTGGAATTTTTCAGGCAGCACGCAATTGCATTTCGCATTACAAAACGTGCCTAGTAAGTCACGTATCTATAGCGCATTCAAGTCGATTCGTTTGGAGGCCTTGCCTTTTTAAACCCCGCGGATACCTATTTTAACTTTGCGGATATTACTTATATTACTTTGGATTTGTACTACAACGCCGTGTAAATTGTTTGAATCTAGGAGGGGATGGGGTTTTAATACCGAGAGGTTTTTGCGTTGTCTGGGATAGGAAGCTATAACCATGATTACAAGTACGTATTTGTGAAACAGAGAACGATGTATCTTGAGGTTTTGAAAGTTGGATTTCGCGCATGGAGGCGGTTTCTTTAAGTACCTAGTCTCTGTATCTACACAGCGTTGCTTCAATACCTACACCTTCATCTTGCCATAGACGCATTGTGGTGTGGTCAGCCTTAGGTACGAGATAATGTTGGGCCTACTTACATAGGTCAAGGACATCAGGGCCTCAGGGCGGCCAGTAGTGAAACGAGAACATTTTAAATATCTATTTACCTATGTGAAATATGTGATGAGGAGATTCATCAACCAGCCCGCATCGGCGGATGGCTAATTTTCGAACTTCATCCCGTTTACAGAAGTATTAGGTATATATGGTATATGAACCAAAACCAAAACAGCCATATCCTGAAAGAGCTTGGCTGGTGAAAAAGTCCGGCGTGATATTGCAAGTTACCTAAGTGTAAGAAGTAGATACCTATGGGATGGGATGGAATGTTACGCGGGGCATAAGAGTCAGCAAAAAAGTTGACTCCTGACTCCGGAGTCGGAATCAATTTTGAGTCAGTTTGACTCCCGACTCCGGAGTCGCCTCCTATGCCCCGGATGTTAGGGATTATGTTTTCGAGTGTGTCCATTGTGCTACCTATATAGGATGTGCTGACTGCTGACCATTGTTCCTGCCATTGAAGAATACTCTATCTAAGTAGCATATATGTACCTACACGGGTGTAGAAGTACGTTACTTACTACATAGGTACTACATAATATTATAACTAGGTACCTATCGATAAAACGTATGTAAGTATGACGACCGACTGCGACTGCGACAGCGACGTCGAATGGATGCCAGTTTATCTGCGTCTCGCGTCCGAACTAACAGACTGACGGCGTGACGGCTGATATGAAGAAGACATGCACAACAAATACCTAATACCTACTGTAGGCACGGTAGCCTCCTGTCTCGCCTCCTCAGTCCTCCTAGTCGTAGGTCGTACTCGACGAGGTATTATATAGCAACAACTCGACTAGTCAAGTACGATATTAGGAAACAATAAGCTAGGTATCTAGGATCTACATAGATCTATAACACCTAGACCTAATTATATGCGCATGTTTCTGATTGAAACTACATTAGCTGTGTTACCTATATATTTATATATGATGTGTGTGTGTGTGTGTGTGTGTGTGGCTGAATGGATATGCATCCGGAGCGAGTACAATTATCCCAGGTTTAGGACTTACGTCCTTACTTGTACTTGGGTAGGTAGGTAGGTAGGTACCCACTTACTTACTAAGCGTAATCAAAAATCAAATTTATCGATTACCTGCCACCTGCTTACCTATTATTTATTTATTGATTAATCGTGAAATTGAAGCGTTTCGACGTTGAAGATATAGATAGGTATACAAGTACGAGGTACACAGTTACACACTACACAGTAACGTACGTACGTAAGATGAAAATATGTACTTCCTATGTAGGTACCAATTAGTCGGGGTTGTTTTTTCGTCGATTCGCGCGTGTGCGTGCGTTTTTCGTACGCTGCATACGTACGTAGACGGTAGACGTACGTAGTACGTACCTAGACCTACGTCTATGTGTATAGTCGTATATTGGTGGGTAATAGGTATACGTATGTAGTATGTACGCATAGTAGGTACTAGGTGTAGGTACGTTGGTAAATATACTGTAAAAGATAATAGTTGTCGTTTGAATTGAATTGGAGCTATTTACGAATACTCGAGTAGGTACTGCTGTGTTTGACGACTTCCTATCCTGCTCGCGCCCCACCCGCGTCCGCGACTGGGTGGTAGGGTTTTGTTTTTGTTTACCCTAGGACCGGATATCATGTACCTATCTAGACCTGGCGCGATAAGATGGGTAAGTGAAGTATGTATAGGTTGGTACAAGTTGGTACCAAGGATTAATTTTAGAAAGTCGAGGTACTTGCTATGCTACCTAGTACATACCTACCTATATCAATACCAATAGTTGATTTGGTATTGGTCTTCAGGGGTGCGGTAAACTCGCCGAGTCAACCTCAAGCGCATCCCCCTCTCTCACATACACAAAAGTGCAGCGACCAAAAAAATTTTTGGGAAGGTCTGAAACATTAATACTTTCATAATTTTTTTCCTAGGTATAAAAACACTAAATTAAACATTCGTATCATTTTGATAAATACCTACACGATTTGTATAGAATATTTAGGGGTGAGACGCGTGAGACTTTGATCAAAATATAATTTTGGAACAATTTCCATGCGAATCATTTTGACCTCGAGTACCTATCTAACGAATTCCAGTCGGTATACTTATAGTAACGTCGAAAGCTTTTTTGGGAGGGTGCAAAATTGGTATGGAGATTTGCAAAACCAGAAGGAAGCCTTTTTTCGCAAAATTATCTTGAATACACCTACCTACCTACCTACATATGTGTATTGTAGGTGATTCGTAATATCGAATTGTTATTTTATTCATAAAAAGTTATTATTGGGAAGGGGGGGGGAGGAAGAGCGGGTGTGTCTTTTTTATGAAATTTTTTCTTCTAGGTAAGTATATTAGGTACCTACTTATTTCATTTTTTCCCTAAAAGTTGGAAAGTTCATCAATTTATTTTATTGAAGTTTCATTCCCCCCTCTCCCCCCCCAAAAAAAAAAAAAAATTCAACGACGAGTTGCGCGTCAAAAGTAGATATGCCTTGGCCGCACCCCTGTTGGTGTTGGTATTGGTTTCATAGCTAATATTATGTAGCATGTAGCGATAGGTCATCGGTACAGATACTTAAAGGTAGGTATCTATGTATTAGGTAATGAGTAGAGAGATAGCATATACGTAGGTACCTATATCGTCTACTGTCTAGTGCTTGGGCGAATGACGAGTCGCTATGGTGATGGTGTAGTGTAGGCAATCGAGTATGACGCGAGCGAGACGATAAAATATACCTAACTATCTAGCCAGGAGAGTAGCTAGTAGGTACTAGGTGACCACTTGACCAGCTATACTCGCGGAGCCGTACGTAGATAAGATAGTAACCTGCTACCTAGTACCAATCCGCAGGTACCTAGTGTACCTAGACCTACGTTTTACTTACCTAAGTGTATGTTTAGCCGGTGCCAGTGCGGTCGCGCGCGCGTGTGCGTGTGTGTAGTGTACGTGTAGTGTACCTTTATGTTTATACTTATTATACGTAGACGTGCGGTACGGTGCTCCAGATACGTAAATAGGTAATATGTAATGTACTAGCTACAAGCAAAGCACTAGGTGTACCTAGTTACGTTATACACTGTACATATGTAAGTAGTTCCAGTTGTTTATGTCGATAATTTACGCCGAGTAGGTAAGTATCTAATAGGTGTTAGGTGCTCGCGCGAACCAAGATCAAGCACATACGTCTACGTCTAGGTATACTTACATACTTAGGGCTAGTACATACTACATAGTACATTACATATACCTATGTACTATGTACTTACCTTTTTACAATTACATTTTGGTGACCCAGCCGGAGAGAAGAGACCGTGTATTTGAAAAAAATCCACGTCTTTATTTTCTTGTGTTCGGCCCAAATTTGGTGTAATTTCTAATTTGGACCAAAAACGTGGAAAAAAAAAGGCATCCATTCTTTTTACACGCGGTCCCTTCTTTTCGCGGCTTGGTCACATACCTAGATACGTAGCTTAGGTATGTAGATGTACCTACTACTTACCTACATATACTTACTACTTAATGATAATATCCATACTTGCGAGCTGCGATAAAAGCACTAACTTTCTATAGATACCTATGTACCTATTTAGTTGCTTGCGTCGGGTTGGGTCGTGTTTTTCGTAGGTACGTGAACATTCCTACCATATCTACCTACAGTACAGGGGTGTGGTGTGGTGTATCTGTATCTACTATCTACTCAGTACATCTAGCATCTACATATCTACCTACAAGATTTGAGCATAATGTACGCTGTACCGTCCGAAAATGATTTGATTTTCTCAAAACAAACGACTAACGACGAATTTTTCATGCTCTACGGTTTATTATTACTACGTGAGTACCTACCTATCTCTACTTCAAAATAGTCGATATCTACCTCGCGATACCTTTGAAAACGCGTACGTACTTAACTTACTACCTGGACTTACCTAGACCTACTCGCGTTCAATTTTTCTGCTTGTTTGTTGCAGTATTACAAGTTGGATTAGCATGTATCGAAAGTAGCCGAGTGTGCGAAAAATACACGTCCGACACGTTCTTCAAAATATTTTTGCATATAGGTAGGTAGGTAGGTAGGTAGGTAGGTAGGTAAAAGTAGATGAGGTGGGTGTAAGTGCGTTCTGTGTAGATAACATACAACATTCGCGTAAGTACATAGGTACCTATACCTACAGAGTACATCACATACTTATGTTCCTGCATACGACCGTCTACCGTCTCATGTCGGTGCTAGGTATGTAGCTATGTAGTAACGTAGTAAGTATAGCATATCTATGTAGGTACTTAGCTAGTTCCAAGATTAATTAAACGAGAGACAGACCATATTGTAGTATATGCGTCGCGTCGCACCGTATGGTCCGCTTGCAGGTATAGGTAGCTAGGTACATAGATGAGAAATGGAGATTCCCCCCCCACCCTTCCCCTCCCCTTCGAAACCTTCCGATACTCTCTATTGCGGGGATGCGAGTGCGAAATGCGAATGTATGCAAGTGCAATACATACTTAGAATAAGTACCTTCCTAGCTAATTTTATAAGTAGGTACACAGGTCAGGTACCATTTCGGCTTGTCTATTCATGTGCAATAAAAAATTTAGAAGTGCTTTGGTACCTAAACCTACCCTGCGTTATACGTAATTACTTATTACTCTTGATGACTCGGTCGACTCGCAGCTTAGCTTAGAGTACCTACCTACTACCTGCCTTTAGACAGACGCAGAATCTGTTAGGTACATACAATGGTACATTAATAGGCGTAGGAAACCACGAATACGAATACGACTGTTTAAATGATTACCTATGTGATGTACCGGTATGTAAGCGGATACAGTACCGTACGATACGTATTACGAGCCTACTACCTAGTACCTACTCACTTGCATATTTACATAGCTAGCTAGCTACCTAACTACCTATATGTAATACCTACGTATGTACTAGATGTACCTAGTACCTACCTATTTATTGAAAGCGTTTTGAAAATTACAGTGGTTAGCTGCTCCCTGTATTGGTCCATTGGATATTACTTATCGTACAGCGATGGAAACTTTTTCGCCGGCTATACCGTGGCCGGCGCCGCCTCGTGGAACATGCCAACAATTTACGGTGGCGGTGGCGATGGCGATACCGATACAGTTGATCAATCGCAGCCGCAGCCGCAGCTCCAGCCGCAGCCCTCCGTCATCACTTCGTCCTTCCAAGCTCAGTCCCAATCTGTTTCGCGACCGCAGTGGTTGTACGACGCTTTAGCGATGGCGACGCCAGTCACCATTTTATCGGCAGCGATGCTGGAAAGGTGCAATGCGTTCGCCTTTCTCATCTACACCGTAATAATATCGGGTAGGTAGTAGGTAGTAGGTATCTTTATCCTGCATACGTTATTTCCTGATTAGCAGGTAATTGGAATGGCCGTGGGTAACCTACGTTAGACGAAAGGGAAAGGTACCTATGTAGTAGTACCTAGTCTACTCACCTTCTGCGGGTGTCCGGTCAATTCTGGCATCCCGTAGAAAATGCCACCGAGTAATGAAAATGGCGCGGCGGATTGACAAGCGGCAACACGTAGGCACCAAACACAAAACACGCATATACCTACGATACCTACCTATCTATCTAAAACGAATGGGATGAAATGACGTGATGTATGCCTACTCGAAACGAGAAATACGCAAGTATTTACCTACGTCGCGTCGGTTACGCGCGACAGTAAGGAAGGAAGGAAGGAAGGAAGGAAGGAAGGAAGGAAGGAAGGAAGGAAGGAAGGTTGGTAGGTAGGTAGGCAGGCAGGCAGGCAGGCAGGCAGGTATATATGGTACGTATGTATGTTCTTAATTATTACATAGGTACCATAAGTAGGTACATATTTACCTAAATGTAGGCGTGTTTACATCAGCCAAAGTTTGCCGGCATAGGTAAGATACCTACATACAATTTGTTTAAACGATGAAATCCTCCGGGGTGCCAAACCAGCCAAAGTTGACCAGACACTCAGCCTGTGCTTGTAGTCGGTACTCACTCGCGGCGGCGGGTGCGCGCTGGGTACTGGGTAGGTACTAGGTACTAGGTACTATATGTATGTAGAGGTACATATACATACTTATTACCTGGTGGGTTGGGTACCTACTACCTACCGCGCGTATCTAGTACTTGAAGCATAATTCGTACAAACAGTTCAAGTCAGGAAAGTGAAAAAATTACAATTAGGTAGTAGATATAAGTAAGTCAAAAAACTGTAGGTATATAATATAATATATATGTAGTACATACCATATATGTGAAAAGGGACTCGAGTGTAACTTGGTTTTCAACATAATAGGATTTTGTATTTTGTATTTTGTATTTTTTTTTTTTTTTTTTTTCACTTTCCTGACTTGGAACTGTTTGTACGAATTATGCTTCACTTCTTCTACTCGATTATATCCGGAACCCGGTATCGTCTGCTAAACGTATATCAACATTGGGCAGGCGTGGTTCATCCGATATCCGTTCATTGGGCTTGGACCACGCAAGGTTGGCTGCGTGGTTTAGGTTACGACGACTTTTCCGGCGCTGGTGTGGTTTTCGCTTTCGCGGGTGCATCGTGTTTTATTGCAACATGCATGATTGGCCCCAGAAAAGGCCGATTCAACGAAAATTCCGAAATTTCACCGATATATTCGACCTCGGTAGGTACTACGTAGCGTAGTAGGTACGACTATAGCTATACGGTAGGTAATTTCGGTGATACGGTGGCTATTGGTTATTTGGTGCGGTGCGGTGCGGTGCGGTGCTGTGCTGGTAGGAATTAGGTAGTCGTAAGTACGGTAGGTGTAGATAGCCTAGGTACCTATCACCAGTAATAGTGAGTGTGCGCTGATTCACCCCCGTCTTCTTCGATCGAGTGGACGCAGCGCACAGACGTCGCAATGTTGCTTGGTTAAGTAAAAGTACCATAATTGGTTTCAATTGCCTCGTCACTTTATACATGTACATTTGTAGATTGCATACTTACTACATACTTAATATATGTATCTAGATCTACCTACCTACCTATCTACCTATCTATCTATCTATCTATCTATCTATCTATCTATCTATCTATCTATCCACCCACCCACCTACCTATCTACATAGGTACGTAGAAATGTGCCTAGCTGACGCGTATAAGCCGTGCGCGTTTGCATTGTCTAAAAATGTTCGTTTTTGCGCCAGCTATTCGGCACCGGAGCTATGTTGACCGTAATTGGTTTGATCGTGTTTAATTGCGGCGCGTTGTATCGTACGTACGAAAGTGGTAGCGGCAACGGCATCGGCAACGGCAACATGGACGTCAACTCGCTCAACAAAATAGTCAAAAATACGATGACGGCCGGAGCCGGTGGCTGTTTAGTTGCTCTAATAATCGGCAGAATGCGAGTACAACAGTCGCTTTGGCTGCTGAGTAATACGTTTAACGGATGTATAACAGCAATGGTACGTAGGTATAGGTATACGTACTCGTACTTGTATGACATCAGCGAAAATAACGCACAATATTCATTAGGTAATTACTATAGGAAAGGCGCAGTAGAACGTTGATTGAAAATTCGCGAATAAGTACATATTGCATAGGTATACGTAATATTTATTCTTTTTTTTTTTTTTTTTTTTCCAAAAAAGGGTAATTTTACGGACGTAAAAGGAAACTTTTACGTTTCAAGATTTTTTTGCAAGCTGTACTTACATTTCTATTTCAAGCACAATAATAATTTGGGCGAGTAAGAAAACTATCAAATTTCAGAATCAACCATTTCAGATTCAATTGTCTGTGTTACCCGAAATCGTCACAGTTTTTTATTTAAAAATTTCAAGCAGATTTCTGTAGATAACTGCCAATTTTTGAAAATAATTTAAATGTTGGAGTGGTTGGATGGTGCTTTTTAAGGGGTGTTATGTTGTAAATTTCAAAAATTCACAAAAAAAATTGAGAGAGCCATGGCTGGGATTTGAAAAAAAAAAACTATCACACCTTTAGGTAGGTATAAGATGAATATTTTTCCAAACTTCTTGGGGGGGGGGGGGGGGGTGGAACATGGTCAAATAATATAAACAGGGAATACCTACCTTTTGTTTTTTTCCAACGAAATCGAAAAAAAGATACACAATCGGTAATGCATTTATTCAAAACCCTAATGCATTGTTAACCGACAGTCGAAAAGAGTCTGGTAAAAAGGTATTAGGAAGCGTGAGAGGAGCATTAAGATAGCACGTTCTAAATGGGCCAGGCTCACAATTTCTGATACATATCTCGGAATCTATTTGATAGGATGATACGAAAAAGAAGCGGTATAAATTCAACATTAGAATAGCACTCTATCTCAATCTTACAACTCTAATATGGTACGGCATTATGTTACAAATTTGTTTTACTTACTTTTGAAGCGCAAAACGCAACCCTTCATCACCCTACATACGTTTATGCCGGTCGATCGTTTTCATCGGCGCGGCGTTAATAAAATTGCATATCCGGTTCGCCGTAATTGAATACATAATTATGTTGGTTCCAGTTTGTTGTAAGGTTGCAACGCAACGCATATAACATCTATATGTTCATATGGTGAGCGATACCTCTCGTTTAGTACCGCTACCTCTACCTCTACCAACTATCTACCTAAGTTGGCGTCAATAAAATTGCCTAACCGGTTTGCCGTATTTGATATAATAATCTTTCACCATCTCACTCAACGTCAACTGTGTTGCATCTTTGATATGACGTACCCAATTCGCTCGTCACATCGTTGATCGTACCATATTCAGATCCTAAACAAAAACGCCTCGCCGCACCGATCGATGGCGGAAGGAAGGGGACGTCGGGGTTTTGTTTTCTTGGAAATGACGTGTAAAAATGGCGAAACCAGCCTTTTTTTTTTCTTGTTATGCGAAATAGCACTATTTTTTGGTATAAACTTTAAATTATATAGGTAGGTAAAGGTAACACATTATTTTGCTCACTTACATCGCAACGTCTAACTATGCATACTATGTACTGCATAGTAGTTAGGTATAATACATAGCTACAGATGACTCGATCCCTTGATTCTAGGTAGGTAAGCTGGGTAAAATAAATAATCAATTAATTACATACGGTACCTACTTACTATGTCCTTACCTACCTACGTATCTACTTACAGGTAGCCATAAGCGCAGCTACAATACAGTATAACGCTTTCGAAGCTTTCATTATTGGCTTGATGAGCGGTGGAATATTCGCAGCATTGCATTATTTTATACTGTTACTAAAAAGTAAGTATGAAGTGATTTTTTTTTTTTTTTTTTTTCATTATACTTACCTATTTATCATTATCTACATATCTGCGTGAAATTTCCGAAACTGTTTTCGTCTCCGTTTCCCTTCTTCAGTCGACGATCCAATCGACGCGTGTCCAGTTTATTTCGGAGGAGGCGTTTGGGGAATCATCGCCATGAAAATAATATCGTCGAACGGAGTGTTACAATCCAAAAATATGAGTTACGATGCGTGGGTAAGTTGGGTAACGAGCAAAATTATGACGCCAAGCTAGTCGGCTGATTCTATTCGGGATTACGAGCTGACCGTTTCACATCCTTCGCAGTACCTATTAATCAATTTCGCCGGAGTAATGGCTATTTGTTTATGGGCAATGGTATGGACGTTTGTGGCGACTTTGTTTGTCAAAGGAGTCATGAAAATCATTCAAAAAGGAGAAGCGCAAGCGCAAGGTACGTCGCGTCACGTCTATGGATGGCAAATGCTCGCGCATTTTGTTTTGCGTGCGCGTTCTTGAGCATATGCGCGCATATGCTCAAGCACGCGAGCATTTTCTGTAATGTTGTACCTTACTCCATAATACACATGGTTAGCAAGTCAAATGAATATTTCGACACAAAACAAGTGAATTCGGACCACATTACCATATAGCGAACTTCAACGTTATTCTTAACATCTTAACTAAGTAGACAAATGACAGATTTGAAAAAAAAAGCAAGGTTGACAAAAAAATTGAAAAATCATCAAGTTTTTAGGAATAAAAATATCTTTAAAGTAAATTTCAAAATCCAATTGGACGACAGATTCAAAAAAAAACGAGGTTGACAAAAAAAATTAAAAAATCGCCCTGATTTTTTTTTTATTAGAAAATGCTCGCGCATATATAGAAAGTGCGTTCTCGCGCATTTGAGCATATGCTCAAAATGCTCATTTGAGCATTTGAGCATGGCCATCCCTAGTCACGTCCTATAACCTATTTGGTAGCGGATTTAACGGATGTGCCTATTGATTGATTGATTGATTTGGCGTGTATAATTATCATTTTTTTTTTTTTTACCAAAGTAAGTAAGTAGGTACTAGGTAGGTAGGTAGGTAGGTAGGTAGGTAGGTAAGTAAGTACATACATACTACATAGGTATAAGTATTACTCGTGTCGTATGTAGTGCACACGTGCAGGCGGAGGTACTAGTGCTATCACCTAGGCGTGAATTTTGACTGCCGCACCTTTCACCGGACCCCAGACCCCAGACAGTAGGACACTGCGCTTGTTTTCATTTGTGGTACCTATCTGCTATGTAGCCACCTACTGATGGGCTACACTGCGTATGTATTCTGTGCCTATGCGTATATCTATCTCTATCTACCTAGTACCTACCTTCTTATACTTAATCGCCTACAACAGTTTGTATTTCATAGGTCAAGTATCTATTAGGATTCGCCTTCCCTCCCTCCCTCTCTTCCTCGTCTTGATTCGCGCTTTTTGCTCTCTTTTAATGTCTATTAAGTAGAGCATTAAATTGTGCGCGTTTGTATTTGTATGTATTCGTTCGTATTTGTACTTGGTGATCTCTAAAAATTTATTTGTATAGGTTCGTACTTGTTAATCTCCGTATAGTGTAAGTGGGTAGGTCATTCACCTCCCCTCGTTCGTACAATTACCGGCTATTTATTCACAGCTCTGTTTCCACTTGTGTTTATCGGTAAAAAACCCTTATATATGTATTTTTTTTCAAATAGGTACCTAATAAAAATACTTTTACTCTTACTCAGTTACCAAAAATTTCTCTTACCTGTTTTTCGCTGGTAGTAAGTAAGTATGTGAGATGTCCAACATCCGCGCACGCAACCTTGCGTACCTACTGCGTGTTGCAATGTAAAAATGTTCATGTAAAATAAACTACTCTATTAATAAATCCGTTGAAAAAATCCGTTACTAATCAGTTAATCATTTACTTACTGATAATCAAGTACCTATCCAGATCTACATACACACGCCAAATCAATCAATAAATCAGTTAACCAGTTACTTACTTACCTACGATACCTACCTACCTACCTACCTACCTACCTACGTTTCCAGCATGTAAATCTGCTTCTCCGTGTCACATCGATCGATCGGCCATCGCCGCGCCGTCGCTCAAGCGGTAGTAGGTTAGGTAGGTATCTAGCCATCCGTTGCGTTTCGGTGCGTTGTGATCAGTTGTTTCGATCGTTTCTTATGACTTCAGATACGTCCAACTTGTGCTCGGAAGATTCTTGTTACATCGAAGCGTTACCGTATCCGCAACCTCCACTCAACGATATCAACATTTGCAATCTCAGCAATAATGATAAAATGAAAACTGACAGAGGTAGGTCTACGGTACCTAACCTATGTATTGTGCTTGTATCGATATCGTGTACAGTATAAGCGCTGTGCATTTGTTCCTATCAATGCGGGTGTCAAGAACTAGGCAGACGCAAATTTTGACGCGACGCATGCCGCGCTGCGCTTCCATTAGGCAAAAATCCGCAACGGAGTGGCTCCAACGGTTTAGGTAAAACCGCAGTCATGGATGGCTACTGCGACTTGTGATAACGCGACTCCGATGATTTCTCCTCTTCTCCCTCCGAATTCCCACCCATCGCAGCGCCTTGAAAATTGATATATTTTTTCAATATGTAGGTGCAGGTAGCTGGAGGTACCTTTACTTTTACATACCTACCTATCTACTACTAATCAGAGATCAATTACATACCTATCAACTTCTTCCAATAAATTGAAAATTTTGTAGCGAAACGGAAACGCGGTTACGCACCATTTGACTTGAAAAATTTATGGACGCCATCGCCACTACCTAATCGCTTTAGCGCAGCGTTACGCAGGCGTTGGTGGAATACTCAGAGCCTTGCGCCGAGTTACCGTTGATTTTTCAACAATTTCGATCAGCCGCCGCGCCGCGCCGCGCCGTCGCCTACCTATACATTTCCTAGCTGGGTCCTGGGTCTGCCGGCTCAGACTTGCAAAATATTTTCAAATGGCAACTTTCCTTTCAAGGTGTAGGTGCCTAATAGGTACCTACTACTTAGCTAGTAGCTGCCTATTGTACATTATTACGTTCTTGTTGCCGCCGCTACATAAATAGGTTTAGGTACCTATCGTATAATAGATAGGTACATCTACGTATATTGTATAGGTATACTTTTAACATCGTGTGGTAGTGGTATCGTATCCGATATCCGGTCATCGTAAATAGAAATACGAGTGCGTACGAATGCTTACCTATTCTCGGCTAACGATCGTATTTTTCCAATCTTAATATTGCAGGCGAGTACATTTCACAGCTAAAAAATAACAATGCGGCGTGGAAAATTTTGAAACGAGAGTCTCGTTTGTACGAGAATTTGGGACGCGATATGGAACTTGAAAATCGCAGATAACAGACAAAAGATTGAATTTCGTTATTATACAGTCTTACGAGAGTATTTAAACCTAACCAGTCATTAACCTACACATGCATGCACTATGCACAGTAAATAGGTGTATCAGTGCTTACGCGCATCGTGTTGCCGAGCTTGGTACATATAGTACTGAGTACATTATACAAATATACCTAAGTATCTATACCTACCTATACGTTGTATAAATCATTTGATCACTGAACGATTATATCGTTGTACCTACAGCTACACCTCAGCCACCAAATTTATCCGTCAGTTAGTGCGCTTGCACTCCCCCAACCAGTTATCGAACCCATCAAATACCAGACACCGCGACTCGCGAATATACAGATATTTTACGGTTAGCCGATCGCATTTCCAGTAGATATATGTACATGTAGGTCTACCTATCTACCTAAATGTAGGTAAAACGAAATGTTTACTTTTACATTGGAGAGAAAAAAATTGGGTACATAAGCACAAATTTATTTAGGCGCAGACGTAGGCATCTACCTATACACGAATCATTATATGTATTCATCATTCGAATTAAGATACGTACGTACAGCTACCTAGGTATTATAAACTATGTATTACCTAAATAAGTAACCATCTAACGTAAATATGTTGCATCGTAGACGGTAGTAGATGCCTACCTGTTTACCTGTACTCGTTGGTTTTTCGATATAGAAAAGGTAAAAAATATAAAATTAAAAATATTGTTCGAATAATGATAGGTACCTACCATAAATTACATACTTGAATAAAAATACCTTATTATCTAAGATATGAGTCGGTACTTAAGGTCAATCCGGCTAATTGTAAACACTGGCCAATTGTAAACACCTCAAATATAGAGCAATCAGTTTACGTTGAAAAATAAAAAATGAGTGAAATAATATCTAGTAGGGCCCATTAGTACGTTGGATATGGTTCCGAGATTTTTTATTCAATTACAGGCACGTAGGGATCATTTATAGAATATACCATCAAAACTGCAGCTTTTTAACTCGCACGTTATTTCGTTTAATGTGTTTTCCAAAGCACAGAATTGATTTTTTGTTGTAAGTATACCGGTAAATAATCGGAAAACATCACTAATTTCAGATAATTTTTGTTTCACAACTTGAAATGGAATCATTACTTTTTCATTGAGTGTTTCCTATAACCCCTAAATAACTTTCAATTCTGGGTAATTGTAAACATCACAATTCTTGAAAAATATCAACTCTAGAATAAAATTTTTTGGCCCAATGTTATTTTTATCTATTAATTAACAAGTTTCAATCATATTTTATCCGTTTTGGAATGTTTTTGGTTAAAAATTTGAAAATTTTCTGTTTTAAGAAAATTAGAAGAACTGATAACAATAGTGAAAATTTTTTTCAAAAAACGGCGAAACTCGGGTACAAATACAATAATTTTTCAATTTTGTGTCGTATTCTTCAATATTTTAATATTTTTTTTCAATTCGGAAACATAAAACTTGCCTGTTCACAATTACCCAGATTTTCCAGGGTAATTGTGAACAAAGAGGAGGTAATGGTAAACACTCAATAAGAAGGACGCAATTCTAGATGATCCAAATCTTTTACTCACATTTTGAAGCTGATAAAATTTCCTTTCTAACAGTGTAAAAACTTTTAAGAAAAACTCATATCTAAGATTTGTAGGGCGTATTGAAAATTTGTTTTTTGTAAAAAGTAGAAAAGCGTTCACAATTAGCCGGTTTGACCTTACGTATAAAAATATGAAAAAAAAAAAAAAAAAAATCATCGATAAAATATCAAATGAGAAAACATACATTCATAGGTACGACATATATATATAAATATACGAGCGAAGAAAGAGAGGCACTGGCAGTCTTGAATTTTACAAAGAGATCAAATAATAAACAGATACGACTGAAAGTAGGTAATAACGTAATAAGACAACAAATTAAACGTGCTGCTGAAAGCAGGCGCGTTTGCAAAACCTCCTATATACAAGGCCTGAGTGCTGGATTAATGACGTAATCAACGTGGTTAATTTTTGACGATTCTGATTGGTTAACCATAGGTTTTCACTAAATTCACACTCCGTACAGTTTTGTTTACATGATGAAAACACAAACAACAACGTACAGAATCGGTGTGAATTGAGCGAAAATTACCACATACCACGGAAAACTTAACCACATCGATGACGTCATTAAACCAGCACTCAGGCCTTGTATATAGGAGGTTTTGGCGTTTGTCAGAACAATATTCAACGTTGTCTATTTACGAATTATAGTGATGGGGCATTTGCGCTCGTACGGGTTATACATCCAGCCTCGTCGTTACTAGGTTGAAATAGAACGAAATCGAGGAGTAAGAGCACAAAGGTTGTATACGCCGTTTGAAAAATTTCACAGCAGGAGAAATTATGATGCTTTCGGAGCTTTATAATTTCTTCATTTTTAAAGAAGTTCCAGTTTCCTCAGCAGTTTGTTTACAATATAAGTACAGTATACGCACAATTGCTACAGAAAAAAAATTTCCGCTAGTGAAGAAACTACATAATAAAGCTGCGAAAATTCTATCAATTTCACCTCCGATGAAATTTTTCAGGTGGCAGATACAACATTTACGCTTTCAGCCCTCGAAATAGGCCTCTTATCGGTATCATTTCCTATTTTTGATTTTCAGGGACTTGGAAAATTGTTGCTTTTGTCAATATGTCACACAAATTGACAAAATTAAAAGGTAATGTTACCGAACGAAAGTCCATTTCAAACCTTTTAATCGAGTTGTCATAAAAACGTTGCAAAATCGCTTCTTTCTACGAATTATTCAGAAAACAAAAAAACAAAACAAAACAAAAATATCGATAAGGAGACACGAAAACATTCGGCAGAAAGTAACGAACTCGTACGAACACAAATGCACCATCGGTGTACCGAGCGTAGACAATACATAGGTAAAAGACATTACTCTTATGTAAGTACACATTTGCATTTTGCAAGTAGGTAGATGTACATACACTACGCACATTGTGCGTAACTTACAAACGCGTTTTGTATTTAGTAGGTACCTCGATAATATTATCGCGCTATTACCACGTTACAAAATGCTAAAAATTTAATGACGAGCGTCGCGTCGCGACGTACACGTATCCAGTATCCGGTATCCGCACTCGCATTAAACGAACGAATTACGCGTCACGCCGCGCCGCGCCGTCCGGTCCAAATTGTTTCGAAATAGGTATTCGGTTGTCGTTAGCTACGACTATCGGCGATCAACTTTTTTTCAACACTACTATTGCCGTCGGTTTGCGTTTGCTCGTCACTCAACGGTATTTCTTCGCTTTTGGCTGGTTTACCGTTATCGCGCTTGCTTATCGGCTTGAAATACATGAACAGATCCAGATACAATTCTCTAATCGCCAACAATATGTAGAAGAGATTTTTCATCATGAAGGCGGAGATTTGCTTGTTTACGATCAACGTGCGCAAACGTACGGCGAAAAATGGAATATCGATTAAAAGTAATCGCGCTACGCTGTGTATTATTCGCAGCGGCAAACATTTGTCGGTGACACGTTTGCCGAAACTCGATATGCTCAAAGAGTACAGCGAAATGGTCGGCAATATGAAATTGATAATCGCCAACACGAATACCGCATTCTCGACCGGTTTCCAAAGATGATCGGTAGTGATTAGGAATTGTAACATTTCGACCGAATCGAAAATTTCGATGCCGGTTTTTTTGCAAACCGCCGTCACGTACGAGTAGCATTCGGATGATTTTTTGTGCCAATTGTGACCCTCGACCAACAACATGAATACGATACTGGACAACGCTACCGATACCTGCAAATCGAAGAACATTGGTTAGACCATTATCATTACGGCTACAGCTACTAGCAACTCGGCTATGTTACACACGTGGCTAGATAGTGGGTGTAGCAGGGTGAGTAGGGTAGTAGGTCTAGGTACATGGTACATGTATAATGCAATGCGCGTTTCGCTTTCGATTGACATCGATTCGCGATACGAGTACGATTTTACCGTCGCGTCGCTACGACTCGGAGCGAGCGAGCGAGCGCGTTACAGATATAGTTATCGAATCGATAGCGCAACGCTACTTGAAGCGATACTGATCTGATATACACACACCTATGTAACCACTACCTACTTCATCTTTACGTTTATGCGCCAAAAGATACGCAAGTATACGTACGTATTATAAGTATCTAGTAATTGTAATCGTTATGAATCGCAATGTACCTACATCTGCGTACGTTTACCAGTACGAATCCACAAACACGTAGTGTATACTGTACACTCACTACGTACTTACACGATGAACTATGTACCGAGACCTACGCATCTTTACCCACGTATGTAAGTACGTCTACGTATGTCTAATATGGCATTCATTTCAGACTTACATGGTGGCGGTGACTTACCTGAAATATTTGACTAGTATACGCGTACGAGGGATTTTCTTTCGTCAAATGAAATACAATATCCGTGCCGAAGATTATCGATAATTTCGTTATAAGAACTGCTACGTAAATTATCCACGATACGTAGCTCAACGGTAATACGCCCAACACAGATTTCGAGATACCTTTTTTCACGTCGTTGGAAGAATTTCTGCGTACGTTCGATACTGCCGTCGATTGCACATCGTAACAAGATCGAGTAAAATACACGTACGACACGTAGAATGCGCCGCCAAATACGCACGAACAAAAGAAATCCAACAGAAAGAGAAGATAGGTCGTGAAATACTCTTCGTATTGCTTTATGAAATAATAATTCAATGACGCTCCTTGAAGGACTTGTACGAATAATAATAGAAACACATCGATTAAAAAAATTACACGAAAACGAATTTTCTTACGAATTACTTCCATTGCTAAAGCTACGTTCTACGTCTACCGGTCTACGCTAATGAGTTGAACAGAAACCGAAGCACGACGACGACTAATCTTTGAAAATCTTGGGAGTCAACTCACAATTTGTTTGAAACTTGAGGTTGAACGACGACACAGGTAAGAGGTGAAGATGAGAAAAATTCAAATCACCTCACACAGATCGGTGATGGTCTTTGTCCGTGTAAGCCTGTGGAAAAAAGTATAGAAAAGCACAAGTGAAAAATGAGTGAAAATTATCGAACTTTTGACTCGAATAATTCAAAAGTTTAACCAAAGTTCTTCAACGTTTTGTTGAAATGAAATTGTCAAATTGAATCTTTTTCTGATTGATTAGTGATTTTCTTTTGTAATTTTGTTTTGAAATAATTTTGCAAGTGCAAGGTGATAACGAATTGATAAAAATGCGTAATTTGATTGGTGGTTGGATGATCTGTGAGGAGGAAAGGCGCATGCGCGATAGCGGGGATTTTCTTGCTTTGGTTTGTTTTGTTTTGCTGAACACCCCGTCGACACACGACGTGACGACACAACCTAAGCGTTGAAGCTGATCGCTCATCTTTTTGTGAAAAAAAATTAACGTGAATTCCAACTTAATTTGAATAGCTTAAAATAAACACGTTATTAAATGCCAACGAATAACTATTATTAGTGATTAGTAATAACTTTACGGAATACCAGAACACAGATCAGACGAGGTATGTAAATGCGGAAATGGTTTGACGGCGGTTGGCCTACGTTCTAGGTCTACATACACGTAGAGTCTACGCAGCTCGCAGATAAATCACCAAATTAACAATTAACTCGCTAATATGCTACCTGTTGGGGTGGGGCACTCGGTTCTCGTGTTACGTTACAGCTTACGACTGCAGAAGTAAAATATTGCGCTATGCAAAATGTACAGATGCAGACATTCAACACTTGAAATTGGCAATCGTCGACGTCGACGTTGACAATTCTTAGTAATTCTACCTATTGTTGCAATTTTCTAGTTTACATTTCGTAATCATGACGACGCCCGTGCGATATCGATGCCCTTAGGAATTAACATATTCAATTGTTTGTTGCGACTGGGGTAGGATTGGTATACGGACAATCATGGCGGCTGAAACTGATTCAAAACTTCGCAGCCGACTTTTCGCTCGCAAGTTGAGATTGAGAAATAATTCAACCGATTTCAAGGATATTCTTCGAGAGGTGCGCGACGCCGATAGGCGTGGTTATCATTTGTCGCTAATTTCACCGTTCTGCGATCTGCACGCGACGAATTTGTAGGTATTTTCCCATTCGGCGACATTGATTAACCGTATTTCGTTGTTTCCTCTTACAGCGCTTTCAAGCTAGAATTAAACAGAATAGACACGCCATTTTGGACCGAATGAGATCGTCGAACGGTACTGGTCAATGTTTTCAAGATGATTTATGCGTCTACCTTTACGACGAAATCAGCGAATTTGAAGAGCGTTGCGCGCCACCCCGGTAAATTTTTGTATCGGTTACTAATTTCGCTTACCGAAATCGCCTAGAGTTGCGTTCACGGTACTGTGCACGCACCCTTCACCCCACGACGATATGCTCAGGATACCTACGTTATCTTTTTTCAGGGATTCGGCCGACAGCTCGACCTCGCTTCTGGGCGCAGCAGAAGATAGCTTCGATATCGAAAGAGAATTGGAAATTATGAAACAAATAGAAGACGAACTTGTACAAGAGCAGCGTAAGTGTTGTTAAAGTTGCCACGTATACGTAGGTACTTGGTTGGTGAATTAGCGTCTAGGTATTACGATACGATGTTAACGGGCGATCATCGAACGATCGCAAGATTACCTGAAAGTAGCATAATATACGACAATGTGATACGTATCGTATCAGTGAGAAAGCAATCTTGGTACGACTGCGAAGTCTTTTTTGTTTGTTTTTTGTTTCTATTTTTGGTTGCATGAGCGTAATCGACCGAGTAGATCTCAATTTCGAGTATCGTGTGTAAACGAGTTCATGTATATACGTAACGTAGCTGGCGAAGTGCAATGTATCATTCTAATTCATTCGTACGTCGACTACTTACCTTATACCTATATACCTGTACTTTTGCGTAACAATAGTGCACGTTGCTGTGTTGGATGTACGTATAATATATTTGAATGCATGTTTGTACAATATCCAAATTTAAGTATCCCAAGAAAGCTGACACCATTCTATACTGACATGTACTGTGGAAACCTCCGGGGTCTTTACTGGAGGATTCCACAGTGATGTCAGTAACCCAGTAAAAAGTAAGGCTTGCTGACACCTCTGTGGAATCCTCCGGGTACGTTGAATTAGACCTGGAGATTTCCACTGTGATGTCAGTAAACGATGTATTCATATATGCGTACTGACACCACTGTGGAAACCTCCAGCCCCAGTTTTACTGGAGGTTTTCACAGCGGTGTCAGTACCGGAGGTTTCCACAGTGATGTCAGCCCTTTTTGGGGTATACGTTTGCATATCTCGTCGCACCGGCTGTTGCGACTACGCTGCTGCGCGGTGCGAAGTGCCCGCTCAGTATTGCTTATTTGCGGATGTAAATTTACGTTTTATTCGACGGTGCGCAGTAAATTGGATATTGGAAGAGTATCGAAAAGCCGAAAACGAGGAGCGCGTTGTCGATGCCGATGCCGAGCAGACGTCACAACTTGTTTATTGTCCAGTTTGTCAGGCTGGTTTTCTACGAGTGACGACCGAGGCGAGTCTGATTACGTGCACTCGATGCCCGATACAGTTGCAGACCACTATGTCTTTGGAACAAATCGAAACAATAGTGAGCCGAGCGCTAAACGAACACGCTGCATTTTGTATCAGCAGTCCTCAATTTACCGTCATAAACGAAACGAATTCCAGCGGATTGTTTGTAATTTGTAGTCGATGTTCGTTGTTCAACGCGCTAAGTTAATCACACTTGCCGTTGGGTTTTCGTTCACCCGAATGTAATGCCGTTTCAATTCCGACGTGCTTCGTCGGACGGTTTGTACTTTGTAGGTACGAGCTTCGCGAAGGTGACAACTCTACGGAGTCAAGCGTAGCAGAGTACCTGCATTCGTGTATCTACATAGGTACATTTTATCATTCGAAACTCGAAATTGTTGCGAATTCGTCAACTCGCGCCACCGGTTTTTTATTTTTATTTTTTTCGAAATGTTTGCTATGATGCCCGGAATACAATTGTGTACCCACACCTGTAGCAACCTCTTGGTACATAATTTCTAAGTAACCTATCAGCTTCTGCGTTGTTCGTAGACGTAGCGAAAATTCGTGCCTGAATTAGTGAGAAAAAATTTTAAAACCTTGTAATTTTAACAAACGATGACAATAAATAGATACAGTCTGTTTATATGGCTTTATGCTAAGTGCACTTGACGAGTAGTCGAATTTATCTATTCCTCCTTCCATTTTTTTCAAAGCTTCGTCCACGTTTCGTTCGGATCTAAACAAAATCACAATTGTAGATGTGCGCCGAAGCAAAATCGACGGCGGTGGTTTTGCCGGCGCGCCGCCGAGTGAGTTTTTACCTCGAAAATCGGTCTTAAAAAATCGTTCAATGACGTCATTTTGAAAAGGAAAATTGAAATGTTGCCCGAGCGAAGCGAGGGCGAAAATTTTTGAAACATTTCCGTTTTGAAAAGTAAAAAATTGATAAGCAGGCAATTTTTTTGAAAATATTTTCCGACATTTTTGCCTTTTTTAAGGGAAAAAATGCCCTTTTGCCGAAGCGCCGCCGAGGTAAAAATCGGCGGCGGCGGCGCCGCTGGTAAATTGACTTGACGGCGGCGGACAAAATTCAAGAAAAATTGGCGGCGGTGGCGTATTTTTTCGGCGGCGCACATCTCTAATCACAATTCAACAAATTATTTCAAGTATAGCATCGCGAAAGAACGAAAGAAGGTTCCTCTTCTCCCGAAACTCTTTCTGGTATCCCATATCTTTGTCCTCAATTTGGACTCCTCCTCCTCCTCTTCCCCGCTCAAAAAAAAACTTCCGAGGCTACTGTTTGCAAATATGTTATCCCGCCCCTCTCCCTAAAATAACATCAAAAATAGGAATTTAATAGCATTGAATACAAAAAAAGACGTTTTTGGGCGTTGAAAATCCCTATTTTTCAAAGCTTCACCCGAGCTTTAAGGCGATGATGTCATAAAACGTTGCCTCTCTTACTTCTTCCTTACAACATTTTTCTGGCATTTCAAGTCCTTGTACCCACTTTGCCGTTTGCACCTTTCTAAAAAAAAAATCTTTCGATACCATCGACCTGGGGTTTAGTTCCCCCTCCCCGCCCCCTGAAACATTCCTCTAAATCGGCCTATGCGTACCAGGCGCCTAAAAATCATCGCAATTCTAGATCCAAATAACATTCCCTGGAGAAAGGGCAAAACTGAAACGATTGCAAAATTATTTTTTAAATGAATTACCTATCAAAATGTACATACATTATGCTTTCAAATGCACAGAATTCATTTCTGAGGTCATTTTGACTTTTTATCCGAATACGAGTCCCTTGGATAAAGAGGGACCACAAGGCACAAATCAATCACCATCAGAGGTGAATGTACTAGATACATAGCATACGAGTACATACCTTTCCTGAACGGTAGTGAACCCAATTTTGTTTCTGTTGTGAAGCACGTTTTAGAAACTAGCGGTTCATTTATCGCGGCGTACAAAAAAGAAATCGCAAGAGAACACGTCAAAATGGTTTAATTAAAAAAAAAAAAAAAATACAAAAACAAAAACGAAATACGTACCTATATTTGCGATGCACCTTTCGATAGGTTCGTTAGTGTCGGATGCTGGCAAGCTGAGAGTATATGACTATATGTATTACCTCCGCTTTGAAAGCCTTTCTAAAGTGCACCGCGAATACCTACTCTTTTTGAAATGCTTATTAGAAATAGTATATGTTCCACGACAAGGGAGCAAAAAATTGTTTTTTCTTCGAGTTGTGAACGGAATTTTTCTTTATAGGGAAAAAATAGCACTTTACTCCCGCTATAAGGGAAAATATCTTGAACGTTATTAAACTTGAGCAATTAACGGAGAAACATTGACGCCACTGCGCTGCACCGAGTCGGTCCCCCCTCCCCCTCCCTTCATGTTTTCAACAGTAATTTTGTTTGATCAAGGGTGGAGGGGGTGTACTTATTTCATTTTTTGGAACATCTACCATCTACTCGCGTACTTTCGTGCATTGTGTTAATATGTAGCGGCTGGCTGAATAAAAATTGATAGGGGTACCTATACTAACTATAGATTATCTACGTATTGTGCGAGTGGTAATATTATTATGTAGTAACCTTACAGTTTTTTTTCTCTCTCTCGATTCACGTCCATCCGTTATGCAAAAAAGTGGTGGAAGAAAAGGGAAGAATAGCGAAAAAAAAAGAAGAAAAAATGTAGAGAGAAAACAACGATCACAGCGTAAAACCAGCGCAGCGTCAACCATCGAGCACCCAGCTAGGCAGCTACCCGCATCTATTGTAGTGTACTTAGCAGCGAATATCGATGTAGTAGGTCTGCAGTCTACATACCTACGTTTACGTCTAGGTGGTAGGCTGGTATGCAATGCATGCACTATGTATTAGTCGGTATACTTATACATGCTTATATACCTGGTACCTAAATTGTGCGGTTTCAAAGGGTACAAAAACGATAAATGCGCTAACGCTGTAGACTTATAAGTAGATATATCTTTGCCTATACTTACCTACGTGAGAATTGCCGAATTGGGTATTCACCTAGCTTAACCGTCTATCGATTCACGAGTACGTGCAGAAACGATGAAAATAATTTTAGGACTAGATTAGCGCAGGTACAAAAATACAATAAAAGTAAGATATGTAATGTAAGTATTTATTATTAGATAGGTATTACCTATTATTGTCATCATCATCATTATTATTCTTATTACGATTATTATTATTATTATTATGTTGGCACTTATTATTTTCCAATTATTGAGTACGAGTATTGGAGTATACATAGATAGGTCGTACGATAAGGGTAAAAAAAAAACAAAAAAAAAACGTACGTGAAGTTGAGAAGAAAGAGAAAAGAGTACTTGGGCGAGAAAACAAAAATAGAATTATAGAAGAGAAACAAGTGCGTTGATAATGAATGATTCGAGGTTGAAGTACGCTCAAGTACCTAAGTAGAGTTACCTATACCTACATGTGTAGCTGTAGGTGTAACGTACCGTAGGATTTGCGTATGCGTGTAAGATTGCCGCGTAGGATACGGACGGTACCTGATACCTATGTATCTACTTTCTACCTTCTTCCTATGGCCAAACGCCTAGCGGGTCCGGGTCCGGCTCCGGCTCAAACTAGTTGTAGGATAGCCGGACTAGGTCGGACATGAAGCGTCTGGATTCGAGTATCGAGCAGATACCTACTAAGTAGTGGTGAGGGTGGTGGTGGTAGTGATGGTAGAAAGAGGTACGAGTTAAAGAGCGGCGATTGCTTCTGGACTGGCGTGAAACCGTTGATAAATGGTTTGAACGTAAGTGAAAACGCATTTCCAATCTGGTCGCTTCATTGTAACCATGTCCTCGACGTCGAGTAGTGGAACGATGCCCGCTTCTTGTCTGCAATAATTTCGCAATTTGCCGCCGCCGCCGCAGCAGCAGCAGCAGTAGCAACAGCAGCGGCGGTAAAATTAATAGGTAGCGGATAAGTACATATAAATATGTACGTGTTAGATGGTAGTGCTAGCTACTAGCTAGCAAGTAGTTTCTAGATAGTTGCGCGCAGCAGCGTCGAATGTAGAAATTGTACTCGTAGAAAACGAAAATGTCATGTCGCTCAGCTAGCTAGCTGCACCCGTCATCGGACACGCGCTCACGCTGGAGCTAACCTAAAGTTTTTTGGTATGTTACTTTCACTACTTTCGTCAGACGTAATAACGTAGGTAGGTAACTGTACACTTGAGCATAGAGCATAGGTAGCCTACCTGGGTACGTAGGTTCTATATAGGTTGTAGGTAGTGGTAGTGGGCCTGGGTACTTAGCTAGCTACCTACCTACCTACCTACCTACCTACGTAATGTTGATGCAATTACAATTATCACATCTTACGAGTCGAGAACGTTGACAATTGCTTGGTACCTATATTTTCTTACATAATATATGCGTAGTACCTACTACCTACGCCTATGTAGTAGGTAGTAGGTACCGCCTCCCGCGTAACGTTACCGAAGGGGAGGGAGTGGAGGTGGAGGAGGAGGAGGAGGAGGTCAAAATTTTTCGATTAATCCGCCATTGGCGCCATTTCACCATTCCATTTTACTGTTGGCCGTTGGGAAGGGATCAGCGAGGAGGCGAGAATCAGGTATGAGGTAAGCGCGCGTTATTGTGCGTGTGTGTGTTTGTGTGCGCTAATCGTAGGTATTTTAAAATGAACGTAAGCTTACTCGGCAACTTTGAATGCCAATTCGAAGTTGTATCTTCGCTGTTGCGGCGTCAACTTATCGTAGTCGAAGGCGTTCGGATGGAAATGATGAATGAGAGCGCAAAACGCTAAACCATTGTTCCAACTCGACGAAAAATTGTCTATCTGAATGTTCTGCAACATTAATAGTGGGCGGTAGCTTTAGCTACAGCTGAACTGAGGAGTTTCGTTGCAAAACGCAACAAAAAATTTGTTTCCCATCAAAACGCAACATCTTTTTCTTGCCCCGCTCCCCTCCAACCCTCCTTGAGGTACAAGTGCGAAATGACCCCAAAACACGTAGCTGGGGTCCTAAGCTTTCCAGTGAGACCGCCCCGAGCCAAAAACCCCCCATCCAATTTTGAATGACTGTTTTTTTGCGATTTCCCAAAAATCAGGTCTTCGGAGATGTTGCGTTTTGAAACGAAACTCCTCAACTCTTTCACTAACGTCTGCGTCTGTGTACCTGCATAAATTGAAGTAGGTAGTAGGTAGTAGGTACCTGGACCGATCACATAAATTTTCAACCAATGATTCAGCAAAATAAAAAGGCTCCCTCTTGGTATTCTAAGGGCCATATTCATAAACGATACTTGAGTGTCACTTGGATAAGTGGCGAATTTTAAAGCTATTTTCTTTTAGGATTAATGGAGCCTTGCATACAAATTTTTTATTCGAATCGAATAATTAGATCCTGAAATATCGATTTATCAATGAAAAAGCATGAAATAATTGTTATTTAATCACTCAAAAAATTGCGATTTTTAATTCGTTACTTAGCCAAGTGACGTACCTAATACTCGAGTATCGTTTATGAATAATTATGGTATGGTCCTAAGTCTCCATAAGTAAACACTTTGTACCTTCCCAAAGGAAGCTACTGACGTTATTGCTCGGAGTTGCTGGGTATTATTTTCGGTTTTTGAGGTCGAAATAATTAGTTAGGAAGTTGTTTCTTCCAAAATGACACCTTTATCAAAGTTTTTTCTCTGAATACTTGACGTAAATTGCATAAGAAATGGTTGTAACTCCTTGATGCATACCTATGATTGAAAATGTTTCGAATTCTGAATTTGTCGTACTCAGTCATAGGTATTGTGGGTAGAAGGGGGGAAGGAGGAAGAGGTGCGTGAATAAGGATGAGCTTGAAATTTCGGAAACATCCTCCCCCCTCCCTCCAAGAAGTGCTGTATGTGTATACTTACGTATACCTATTACCTAGCATACCTACCTAGGTACCTACCCAGTTCCCACCTACCTAAATACATATGTACGTTACGTATGTATGGATAATAATACACATATGTACTTCACTTACTAGGTACGTCGCGCCGGTTAGGTCCTAGGTTGGTAGCGGTAGCGGTAGCGGTACTGTAAACAGTAACTGTGAGTACATCGTACCGTCTGCCTGCGTAAGTAGGCTTACCTACCTACATATATTGTACGATGATTACCGTGGTACTTGATGCAGGTACCCATACCCAGCTACCCACCCCACCTCCCACCTACTTACTTTTTTACGTGAAACTTTTATTACTTGGCCCGTCGCGTCGGCACCGTACAATGTAAACTGTGGTACCTCTAACTATAGGTAGGTGGGTAGGTCTAGGTATCTAACCGTTTTAGGGAAGCATAGGTCGTATGGCGTGGACGCGGACGTACCTTGTAATCTTTAGTTTGAGCTTTAACCCAATTCAATAAACGATCTTTGATGCTCGAAGCGCTTCTTGATAATTTCGAATCGGCGAATTTCATTACTTTTGCATTATGGGCGCTGATGGCGATCGCCGTCTTCGCTGACGCTGAACTGTAACATGTATTACAAACAAACAGCCGCGTTTATAGGTAGCGGGTTAGGTACGTACAATTACTGCTGTCGATGTCGTCTTATGTGCCGAAGATGCCGAAGATACCGAGAAACCTAGTATTGTCGGGTGGAGGTAAATAATAGGTATTGGTAGATCGCGATCGGTAATATCGGGGTACTATAGGTAGTATGGTACAATATACAGAAGTACCTATACCTACACATACCTATTACCAGGGATCCCGGAGGGAGGAGAGCCCCCTCCGGACGATTTTTTCGGAGCCGAAGTTAGAGTCGAAGGGACTTTTGTAAAAATCTCAGAGCCGGAGCTGGAGGGACCACGTTGGAACTGCTCCGGCTCCTCGCTCCGGAGCCGGAGGTCCCTCCTTTGATTTTCAATTTTACTACTAGGAATTTTTCAGTTTTTCTTCCCAAAAAACTATCAAAATTGTCCGTTATTGTTTTGCTTACGACAATACTTAGTTGAAAATGACTTGTTTTTTGTTTTTCAAAAAGTAATGGTAGTTTTATTTTCATGATAATTCCACAAAATTTTTGATTTTTCATCGTCGGAGGGCTCGCCTGGAGGCAGCTTCCGGAGGGTCCCTCCAAGAGGGCCCTCCGGAGCCTTTTTAACCTTGCCGGAGTCTGAGTCGGAGCCGGAAGCACCTGGAAAAAATTTTCGGAGCCGGAGCTGGAACCGGAGGCATTTTTTAAGAATTATCGGAGCCGGAGGGACACCTCCCCCACCCCTCCGGGATCCTAGCCTATTACGTTAGTACCTACCTACCTGACTTCGGGGCCGGGCCAATTTCACCAACGTAAACCGGCCGAATTCTCATTAAAATCGAATAAGTTCATCTTCATACCACCTATACGTACTATGTACTTATTGTACTTAGTATAGTACGTATAGTATATGTACCCTAGCTACCTACTGTACACGTACATATAACGCCCGTGCTTTCGAGGTTGTTACGTTCATTTCGTCTTATGATGTTTTTCAGTCGGAAACGATTATTATGTTCAAATGTTTTCCGTCGCATTCTACCCTAGGAGCTAGGACAAGTTCAATTTCCCGAAATTCCATTTGTTTGGCGAAAAACGATCTATATGTAGATCTAGATACCTACATATGTAATGTACCTCCTACCTCCTACCTACTACCTACTTCGACAAAGTTGGGAGCTTCGTTATTTCCATTTTCAATTCGTAAAAATAAGTACGTTTATAAAACTTGAATATTGGCTGCGATTATTTCCTTTTTTCGGATTTTTAATACAGAGAAAAACGAACATGACAGTTTCCTTTTCGAAATTAACTAGAAAAAAGATCCAATCGGGTTATTTGCTCGTCAAATGGCCGCCGACTTCTAATTCGTGTTGTCTAAACAGGCTTTTGACGTTGAAGGCTTGCCAGACACACCACCACCACCACCACCACCACCACCCCCCTCCCCCTCTGACGACCCGCTACAGTTTTGGTCGTTTGTCTTTCCCTTCGTGAAACATGACGAGCGCAAGAATCTAAGGCCGGTATTCATTAACGATAGGTAGTAGGTAAGGTACCTACTCGAGTATTCGTTGGCCAAGTAACGAATTTCAAATCAATTTTTTTGAGTACCTACTACCTACCTAATCGAATCACAATTTCATGATTTTCCAATGGTAAATCGATACTTGAGAATCTAATTGTATTTGATTCGAATAAAAAATTTGTAGGTATCCGAGGCTCTACTATTCCTAGAAAAATAGCTCCAAAATTCGTTACTTGGCTAAGGAATACTCAAGTAGATATCGTCTATGAATACGGCCCTAATAGTATAGCGCGAGTATTAGGTAAACCCTAAGTTTCTCCTTTGCGTCTGCGTCTGCGTCTACGTCATGTCATAGAGGTAATGCCGGTTCGTTTATGCCTTCTAGGCGCATGCCAGAACGTAACGACGCGACGCGCGACGCGTTTGGAGTTTAGCTGTTAATTTCTACGGTCGACGACTTTTTCGAAAATTACTAAGTTGTATAAAAAAGGGAGAGGGGAGAGTTGAACGACATTGCAAATCGCAACAAATGATGAAGGGGGAGGGGGAGGAGGAGAGGAGGAGACTGAAAATTTTTTAAAAGGTTGTAGGGGAAGAAGGAGTAAATTATATTTCTCGGATCCTTTCGACCCTAACTTGAAATTTAACCGTCGCGGTTGGCGACTGAAGAATTCTCAACAATCTCGACATATGGCGAGTGAGATTTATAAAAAAAAAAAAATGTTTTTTCACCTTTTGCCCGTCGATTTTTGCAATTTTTCGACTCCCGATGATGTATGTCATTGTAGGTACCGTTGTACTTTAAGAGAAGCGCGATGAGACCGAAATTGAAATTGTTTCAATTTTATCGAGTACCTATGAATACCTACATTTTATGCAGTTATAGGTGTAGGTAAATACTCACTATGAAATAAAAAAACGCCGTTAACAGTAATTCCACCTTTTTTTTTTCTTTTCTTTTTCGTTCATACCTACGGAAACAACTCTTTCAAAGGTTTTTTTATGTAGGTACGTAGGTTGGTAGGTAGGTAGGTAGGTAGGTAGGTAGGTAGACACTTTTTCGGTAAAATACATAGGTACCTAGTATATAATTGATAATTGTATGTACATTTATACATAAGTAAAGTAGATATCTACGCAATGTACCTATACTATAGTAATAATTGGGTAGGTATTCGACCCACTAATTCTAAAATTGTCCAAGTGCCAAATTGATTTTTTTACACGGAAGCCAAAAAACGTTACAAAATTTGCATCGCGCTTATGGACATTCCAGATTTCAAACTCATCTGGAAGAGGTTTAAATTAATTATTTTGGGTTTTTCTGAATTTTAATCGATGTAGCTTAAATCACTAAATCCGAAAACATCAATAACTCAATTTTCCAAAAAGTGGCACTTGGACCATTTTAGCGTTAGGGAGTCGTATTGCTAATTAGATAGGTACGTGCGTAGTAAGCGTAAGATAGGTAGGGATACTTCGTACGTGATTCGATTACCTTGGTAAAGAGTTCTGCCTTTCTAGCTGGCGAAATTTAGCGAATGGCGATGTTACACTGTTGGCTGCTCGTAGGTAGGTAGGTCGGTCGGTCGTTCGGTCGTTAGGTGGGTAAATGAAATGAAAAAAATTAATTTAATAAATAAATAAATAAATAAATAAATAAATAAATAAATGAAAAATAATTAGGCGAATAATTAGGTAGGTATTTGATAAAATCATCAACACAAACAATCCAAGTAGGTGTGCTTTTGTCGATCAGGTGTTTCATAAGTACCTACGAGTAGTTGGTGTGCCTAACCGCGTGTAGTGCCGTAGCAACCTTGAAAAGCGCCTTCCTAGTTCCTAGTTCCTACTTGCCACTTGCCACTTGCCACTTGCCGACGTACAGCGGTGTCAGCAGTGCCTACCTACGTACATGTATGTACATGTAGGTAGGTATAGGTACTATGTACATCTATACCTATACATATGTGTGTAACTGAAATCTGTCCATCTTAATTTTCAAACGTATTGTAGAAACATCTCACTCGCGCAGCGTAGGTAGGTAGTACGTATACGTACGTACGTAGACGTACCTATCATTTTAATTTCTCGGCAAAATACATTTTTAGACCAACACCAACAGGTACCTGGGTACGGTGTACGGTGTACGGTGTCGTTTTTTTTGTTTTTGTTTTTGTTATTTTTTTCAACGGGTCGCGAACACGCCGATTTCACTTTGTCAGGCATGCTGCGCCGCACCGCGCCATAGGTGTTGGTGCAAGTGTTAGGCACCGGGCACCGTGCGTGTATAGGGTGTCGTACTTCGTACTTCCTATACGGTAAGGCCTTAGCGGTGTTCGTAATGACAATTTGGTAAATAGGTAAATACCTAGACTTGGGTATTTACCCATATGCGTGCGTATTGCGTTGTAGGTAGGTACCTACTTGGACTACCTTAGAGGCCGCTTACTACCCAATTAATACCCAATAGCAATAAGGTATAGGTATAGGCCTAGGTATGGTTCCTATTACCTAACTTTCTCTACATATGTAGTAAATGACTCTACGTGATGCCTCGCTTGATCAGGTTTGCGAATTGCGATAGAAGAAAAAGAAAGAAAGAGGATAATTATTATAATACCTACGTAGGTACCTTTGATCATGCGGTTAGCGCTGACGCTACTGGTGGCGCTGCTGGAGCTGGTGCTGGAGCTGGTAATGGTACTGCTATCAGTACGCCGGAATGCTGTCTTATTCGTTGCGGTATATCCTGGGGGAAAAAAAAAAAGTTCGCGATTTTTAAAAGAATTTCAAGTCGAAAGTCGAAACGCAATAATTTGAAGATGGGAAACGCGCACGTTTTGCCATCGCGCACCGCTTGCGTAATCGTAGCGCACGCGCACGGTACGCGCACTTGGGGTGGCATTTAAATGTGAAGGGGGTTAATTGAAATTCTTCCATCAATTATCGAGCGTGCAATTGCGCATGGTATCGAAATCGATCGTTTTTGTCCTAGGTATTCATCAAAATTCATCGAAAACCACAAAACCAGCGCGTAGGAAAAAAAAATAGGTAGGTACCTAATAAAAGTGTGGCCGAAATAAATTTTTTCCCCGATATTTTTCATTTAAAAAAGAAACGTAGGGAATAGGTTTAGGTACCTAACTACTTACCTATAGGTATCCGTATACTTACCCTCAGATAATTATGGACACTATAGGTAGGTACTCGTATGTTTCGAGAAACACGCGTTTAGAGTTAGACATTGACACCGAAAATTTTTCAATTTTGTCTCTTGCTTTTCCTTCTTGACGGGTTGGTTTTGGGTTTTTTGAATGAAATTGAAATGACATCGGAAACGACAGGTAGGTATCAAGTAGGTACTTATAATGTACTTGTACCTACTGTACGAGCGTTTTCAACGTTTCGTTACTAGTCAGTCGTCACTACTGTCACTAGTCCGGTAATAAAGTACACGAGCTCGCGCGTGCCCCGTTACCTACTTACCTGTTGTTTCGGGGAGTGACGGTGCGGTGCGATGCGGTGCGGCGCGGCGCAGAAAAAAATGCGACCATACTGCTTATACTATAGGTAGGTACATAGGTATGTACTTGTGTACCTAGTAATGTACGAGTACCTAGGTATTATAGGTAATGCAGCGTCGAATGTTGGTTTACGCCTACGGTACGTCGGTACATAGGTCTAGGTGTCTAGGTACTAGGTACCTGATGTACGCGTTTGTAAACATACAGTATGGGTACACCGTACACCGTACACCGTACACCCAGGGAAAGATTGTCATATCATGCAGGCACGAGCAGGTTTGAAATTGAAAAATTGCAGCGATTAAGCAGCTCTGGATCATACTTACCTGATCAGGCATGAGCAAAACTATTAATAGCCAGGCCTGCTCAGGATTGCTCAATCGCGACCATTTTTCTTCCCTAATCAGGACTGAGCAGGGCTATTTTACATGCTACATACCTATTACCTACCTATGTAGGTAAGTCTCACGCTCATACTGGATCATACCTGATGATTTTTCCTCTGGCATACACGCAGGTTTATAGGTACATATTATTACCTACATACGTTGGTACAGTACAGTACAGTACAGTGCAGTGCAGTGCAGTGTAGTGCAGTGTAGTGTAGTGTAGTGTACGTAAACGCAACCGCCGCGCCGCTAAGCGCACCAAACACGTTACGTACCTGTCGTTGAAGTGGAGACGACTCGGTGTTCGGTTGCGGTTTGCCTTTGTGCCGAGACTGAGACTGCTGACGCTGCGGTGCCGGTGCCAGTGCCGGTGTCGGTGTCGATTTTTTCTTCGGAATCTGATGTCACTGTAAGTAAGTTCATATAGGTACTTAGGTAGTTACTCTCTCATTTATAAATCAGTGAAAATTAACGAATATCATTGAAAAACAGTCAGAATTGCAGCACAGGAGAGAATCAGTGGAGTTTTCTCTGAAAACGATCGAATCACGAATCAGTGAGAAAAATCAGCTAAATTTTTCAAGTTTACTGAAAAATCAGCGAATTTCGCTTCGCTGATTTTTTCCTGTGCAGCAATTTTGACTGTTCATCAGTGACTTTTCACTGATACAGAATGAGAGAGTAGGCATTGTAGGCAGGTTGAGTACTACGAATTACGAAACGAACCACGATAGCTACCGTAGGTATCGTAATTAAGTAGGTACGCAAATGTATGTAGATGTACCTATACCCTATACCTATACTGTAGACTGACGATTACGATGAATTTTGTTCCCCGATGAGGTGTTTCTATTTAAATACATACGTAGGTAGGTCTAGGTACCTAGACCTACAAAGCCCAACGACGCGGACACGTGATTATTATACATGTAGGTAGGTAGGTAGGTAGGTAGGTAGGTAGGTAGGTAGGTAGGTAGGTAGGTATTTATATTAGCGACGCGACTGTCACTAATGTAATTCAAATTTTCCAATTTACCTATCTACCTATGTGGTACTTTAATACGAGTAATACATATCTATGTACCTACTACCTACTACCTAGGTGTAGGTGTAGGTGGCTAGGTACCTTCGTAGGTATTCGAATATCTACGAAAGTACCTAGGTATACCATAATTATACAGAATACGTAATACGTAATACCTACAAAGATAAACGTCTCAACGACTTTGGTATTGGTGATTACCTACTTTCCTGAAGCCAGTCATCGTCCATCGTCCTAACTTAGATTGCAGACACATGTGGTGGCACGGGACAGGGGAGGAAGTGGAACGAAACGGTATTGGTAGACCGTGTTGTATACGTCTACGTCTACGTCTACGTTTACGTTTACGTACCTAGACCTAAGTACTAAGTAGGTACTAGGTACGTACGCGTATTGTGTACGCGCTGCGGGGGAGGAAGGTAGGTTCGCTTCTGGCCTGATGGTGCGATGATGATCTGGAAAGATGGGTGGGTGGGTACGTTTTTCGCTTTCTCACGGCCACATTTCATATCTATCTGTTGACTGGATGGAACTCGTAACGCGAGTACCTATGTGCTGGGCACGTACGCGTATACTTGGTAACCACAAGTATCCTCTGCGTTTATCTGCGTAGAAAGGCTGCGTGCTACGTACGACTATCGTGCCGCACAGTTTTACATACAAGTAAACTCCGCCCGTGCCGTGCCGCGCCGCGCCCCACCGCCAAACAACTAAATCGCAAGCTTGAATCTCGAATGTGCGTACCTAACCTAGGTACCTATTAGCGCAAATAGGTTAGGTGTATACTGGTATCTTGAGCGCTGAGTGGACATGTCGCTGGTCCGCATCCACGGCCGCGGCCACGTCTTACTAACCTAAGTAGGTAGGTAGGTAGGTAGGTAGGTAGGTAGCAAGTGGCGTCGGAAAGTGGGGTACAAGGGGTACATTGTACACCTCCTCCCCTTCCCCCCTCCCCCCATCGTATGATATTAACTTATCAAAGCATTAAAATGTGGGAAAATGATTTTTTGGGCAATAAAAACTCAATTTTTTTAAAGCTTCGCTCGGGCATATACAAAATTACAATGATATGAATTATTTGAGACGACAGAGCCCAAAAATGCGTCCTTTCGACCCCTCTCCTGGAAATTCTTCCAGTATTCGAAGTCTTGGTACTCATTTTGTACCCTCCCAAAAAAAGCTTCCGACGCCACTGTAGTGTAGGCAGGCAGGCAGGTAGGTAGGTAGGTAGGTTGGTAGGTAGGTAGGTTGGTAGGTAGGTAAGTAAGTAACCGAGCCCGCTCGATGACAATACGTGTATAACTTACGCGGGTACCTATCAATCGTATTTCGACTTGGAGCGCATATCAGAAATCACAGCCAATTTATCACAGGTAGTTTATCTGCAGTATGCAGTATGCATGACTAATTGACTACTGAGTGGGGGTGCCGATGCCGTAGCGGGCGCCACGGCGCGTCGCGTCGCGTCGCTACCTTTATGAAGGAAGGCGGTCGATGGAAGGAAGAAAAAAGGATGGGAAGCAAGGAAGCAAGGATGGCCGAGTTGGACGAGAGGGGTGAGTACTACGTAGTACGTACATACACGTAGCTGCTATTAGGTGCCAAGCGCTAGGTGTAGGTTAAACACGTATTCTTGCGTACCTAAATATGTAGGTACCTACTCGTACTCGTAATAGTCGTAATTGGTGTACTCGCTGCACTCGTGTGTAGGTATATAGGTAGGGAGGTAGGTAGGTAGGTAGGTATGTATGGGTACTAGGTAAGCGAGCGCGGACGCGGTTACGTCATCGTGTACCGTCGCGTCAGTGGCGATTGGTTTTGGTACATTTGCCGCTGGCCTCTTCGAAAAGTATATCGAAAGCTTCGTCTACGTGTTTGTAATCTTCGTTTAATCTTTGAATTCGGACCGGCGGCGGCGACGAACTGCTACGCGTACTGTTGGCAAACGCGATCGACTGCGACTGCGACTGCGACCGCGAATGTTTGGTTTTATTTAGAAATTGTTGAACGGTTTGCTGTTTGGCGGCGATGTCTTGGGCTGTAAAAGACGGTTCGTACTGCTTCGGCATGGCGGTCAGGTTGTGCGTGGATTTGGCTCGCGGTATATGTTGTCGGATCGGAGACGGCGGCTTCGCCTGTTTCATTCGTTCCATGATCATTTGATGCCAGGACTCGGACTTTTGCAGTACCGACGGCATGACGACCGGCGACTGAGGTGGCGACCGGCTCTGCTGCACGACGACTGTCGGCGCTGTCGCCGGCGGCGCCGCCGTCAACGGTTTGAAAAATGCCTTTTCGTCGAATCGTATCGGCGCCTGCGCCTGTTGCGACGTCCGTAGGCCGCGACCGCCGCTTCCGCCTTCTCCTCCCCCGCCTACTTTTCCCAGCTTTTCGAATTTATTGCGCTGATTGAGGACGAAAAATTGTTCCGGCAGGTTTTCTTCGCTTTCGTTCAACGTTAAAATTCTAATTTGCTTTTTGAGCGGCGTTTGCGAAGACGGCGTCGACGAGAGCGACGGCGGCGGTGGCGTCGACGACGTAAAACATTTTTGCGGCGACGACGACGACGACGACCAAGCTTTCGGCTGAGTTTTGGTGAAATTCTGCAAACTGGGAGATTTTTTCGCCAGCTTTTGATACGTACTGGACGCGTTGGCGGGTACCGTCGTCGTCGATTTTGATACCGACGTCCTCGATTGCTCCTCCCGTTGCTGTTGCTGTTGCTGTTGCTGCGGCGGCGGCGGCGGCGGCGGCGGCGACCGGTAATTTGTTTTGCTGTCGACTAGAGTGGCGACCGACTGCTGAGCAGTTCCCATAATTTTCGCGACCGGCGCGCGTTGCTGCGAAAATTCGTTGGAGCGAAGACCGTTCCTAGGCGACGGGCTTGATTGCGCCGCCGCCGCCGCCGCTTCGATTCGCGTTTGCGTTTGCGTTTCGAAATACGGTTCGCGTTCAGCGGCAGCGCGATACGAATATTGGTTCGAGGCTGGCGCCGTAGGAGGATTCGTACAACTCTGAACGACGACGACGTCCGCGTTATCGTCGTCGCCGACGCATAACCACGGCGCCGCAAAAAGCGGCGGCGACGGCGAGCACAACGCTTGTCCAATGCCGCCGCCGCCGTGTAGGTAAGAACTCGGCTCGTTTAGAAAGTAATCGTTTTTGGCGTAATACACGGTCGGCGTTAGCGGTTTTTTAGGTCGAATAGCGTCGACCATAGTAGCCGGCGCCGCCATTTTTTTGTCGTCGGTCGATGCGGACGCGGTCACAGGCGAATAGTAGGTTTTCGGAGCGTGAACTCGGTGTTCGTCGGACGCCATTTTAAAGCTCAACGATTTCGGTTGTTGCTTGACGCCGGTCTGCGCCTGCGCCTGCACCGCCGCCGCCGCCGCCGCCGCCGACGACGACGACGAACGAGTATGAAACGGCGCTACTTTTGTAACCGGTTTGAAGGGCGACCGTTGCGCGTGAGTAAAACTTTGACGCGGTAACACGGTGGTCGCTGCCGCCGCTTGGCGTACGGGCAGCGAGTGTGGCGCGGCCATGTGCGACGATTTGGCCACCGACGCCGAGGCGGGAATGAGCGATGGTGGTCGTGGCGACGACGACAGAGGCGGCGGCGAAGAAGCGCACGATTGCGCGCTTTCGAAAGTCGTCTTGATGTTGGAAAAACGATTGCTCCATTGAACGCCGCCGGCCGCCGAAGGATTGTACGCGGCGGACGTTTTGGAATGCGACTGCGACTCGTCGTGTTTGGCGTGCTCCAAAAACGCAGCGAATTTTTTATCGTTTTCGGTTTTCAACTGCAGCTTGGGCGGATTTGGTTTGCCGGCTAGAGGGGCGCCGACGCCGACGGTGGCGATTGGCGCGATTTTGGCGGTGCGCCTTTGGTCGTAGGTGGTGGTGGCGGCGGCGGTCGCCGTTTCGTCGCTCGAAAGCCAAAATTGGTAGCGGGCGGCGTCTGCGCCAGGAGCAGCCGCAGGTCCGCCGGCGACGCTGCTGCGATTCGGGTTCGGCACCACGTCTATGGTGTTGGCCCGTTTCATGCGTTTATTCTTATTGGTTTTACGCTGGAACCGCGACGGCGTCGGCTTCTTCCAAGTCTCATTGGAAGCAGTGAAGGTGGCGGCAGCGACCGTTACTCTCGATTCTTCTTCCGAGCTGGAAAAGTCGCTAGGCTCGCCGCCGCTCCAGTATTCCGATTCCGATTCGGATTTCGGTTTGCATTTCGGCTTGGAACGGGCAGTCGTTTCGTTATCCGACCGCTTTTCGTCGTCCTTACCGTCGCGTACAAATTTCGCATCGTCGACGCTCGCGCCGGCCAACAACTCTGTTGTAGCGCAATGTTGTCGCGTAAACGTTGCGGCATTTTTCTCGTCGACGACGACGACGCCGATCGCTTCGTCGTCATAGCAGCCAGCCAGTATCGGCGTGGGCGTCGTCGACGCCGACGTGGGCGTAAATTTCACCGGTTTGTATACTTTGCCGCTGCCATTCAACGACGACTCGTACTTGACGGGCGCTTGCGATAACGACGACTGCAGTCTCGGTGATGACGGCGTTGGCATGACGCCGTCGCCGCCGCCGCCGCCTTGGTCGAAATGATGGGCGACGTTTTGCGCGACGATTAGCCATTTGCGCGCGTCGTTCAATTCTTCTCGACTGACGCCGACGGTGTGTCTGGTTTTACGATTTTTCGACGACGCCGCCGCCGCCGCCGCCGCCGAAGCTATCGTGGATTCGTCTCCGGCAGCCTTCGCTGCCGAGTCTTGCACGCGATATGGCGACGATGGCGACGGCGACGGCGTCGTCTCGGTTACTTTCAAGCACGATTGAAGTTTATTGACCAACGGAATGAGAGAAGTACGCCTGGCCGCGTCCAAATTTGGCAAAGCGTTCTCCAATTTGCCGAGGGCGCCTCGCACTTCGGCCAACAGTTGCGGATTCAGCGAACGCAACTCTTCTCCGGATTCGGTGCCGGAATCGTCGATTAGGTGGTCAGCCGCCGCGACGCCTGCTGCGGCACCGAGTTGGTCGGTCGGCTGCGGCGCAGTTTGCAGTTGGGGAAATATCGTAGCTAACGGTACGCCACCGCCGTTGTTATTTTGCGGATTCCGACTCGAACCTGGACCTGAAGCCGGACTCGGATACGGATACGAATGCGAATGCGAATGCGCGGCCATTCTCGCCGCTGCTTTTGCTGTTGTCGTCGTCGTCGTCGTCGTCGTCGTCGTTGCCGTTGACGTTGTCGCTGCCGGGTTTACCGAAGTCGTTGGAACTCGTATCGGTTCAGCTGTACACCCTGCAAACAGCACGCGTTTCACACATTGTCCTACAAAAGAATGCAACAACAACAACAACAACAACAACACTGCAACGCAACAAAACGCAAACGCAACGCAACAATGCAACGTAAAACAAAACCAAAATTGTGGATTGAGTATAGTATGTATGTATGTATGTACGGTGTGTGTGTGTGTAGACGTACGTACATGTATACCACCTACCTACGTAGCTGGAGGCTCGAGTCGCAGTCGCTAGGCGCGCTATGCTAGAGGCAAAATCAAATCAGCGCTAGCTTGCAGATTGCAATTATAAGCGACAATATAAACGTATTACGACGGTAGGTAGTAGGTACCCAACGAGTACGAGTCGTCGCGTCGCGTCGATTCACGAGAATCGACTAAATTGCATAAATACCCGGGTACCAGAAAATTACCGACCGAGATGGCTGCTTGCTGGAGAAGCCGAAATTAATGGTAAGGCGCCCGGCGCGGCGCGCTGACTAATACGCAGTGTAGGTATGTACTTGTACTTACGTACTAGTACGTACGGCAGCGGTATCTTTTAAGGTACCTACCTACCTACCTACCTACCTACCTACCTACCTAGGTAATACGAGTACGATGGGCGCGAAGAGGAGAGGGGGAAGGACGCCGCGCCGAACGTCGATTGCCGAACGCTAAATTCGCACCAACGAACCAACGAAAACGTTTAAAACCTCGAGTAGGTCTTCGTACTCACTTTTAGTTGCGTAATCAGAATCAGAGTCTGAAGTTGCCATAGCGTTGCGCCATAAGCTTGATACGGACACAGTTTCGGTTGCTGCTGCGGCTGCTGCTGCGGTTGCGGTTGCGGTTTCGGCTACAGACGTGAATGCGATTTCACTTTCGCTGGCGATCTGGCGTGAGCGTCGCTGCAACAAATAAGTAAACAGTACACGTAGATTGGTAATGTGTAGAGTAGGTGTTGCTGCTGTACCTAAACGTATGTACATAGGTAGGTATGTAGTGTACTTCAGTCTTCGGTCTTCAGTATGTACAATATGCATACATTATGCAATACGTACAGTATGGTAGGGTAGGGTAGGGTAGGTCTATAAAATTTCTCCGTCAGAGCGGATAGATCAAGTACCTACCCATGTACGTATGCACATGTACATACGTTGTACAATGTACATACGTACAAAAATGTACTCGGAGGTCTCGGGTAATATCCTAAATGACGTACGCGCACGCGAGTACCAATCGCAACGTACCAACTGCACCAAGCACTACTGATAAAAAAGAGAAAATCAAGTCGCTGATGATAATCAGCGAAATTCCGCCGCGCCGATTCTCCGGCCAATCAATCGGCGCGGCGGCATTTTACTGCCAGCAATCTGTGAAAAATTCGCCCATTCAGTCTGCGAATTTTTTCGCCGATTTCTACAGTGATTCAATTTTATCTTTGTCGATTCGAATCGAATCGAATCGAATCCAGTCAGTTAGGTATGATGACCGGGTTCAAATTGAGAGAGTACCTACACTACCTACCTAGTTGAACGCCAACACGAGTAGGTGTACCCATTCGACGCAGTCGCAATCGTGATCATCGTCATCGCCACTAGCCGCTACAGTTACCCGAGGACTGAGGAGTACCTAGTACCTACATATTATCCAATATATGGCCAAGTCAGCGTCAGCGTCAGCGGGTGCGTGCGGCTAGAACCGAACCAGTTGCTTCGTTTTTTGAATTTTAAATTTAAACGCGAGTTTTTTTTCTTTTTCGAACCGCCGCGCCGCGCCGCGCCAGGTACCTAGCTACCTTCATGTACGGTAAGTACGAGTACCTCTATGTGAGCGCGAGGATGGCGTCGACGGCGATCGGAGATGGAAATGGCCATCATCTTTTTCAACTTTGGTATCGATCGCGTCGCGTCATTCGCGAGAAAGGACACTTGGGAATAACCGGACGAAAACAGCGGCGCCGGCGCGGCGTCAACAATCTTTCAGTAACGGCCAACGGGTTCCGCGGCGACAGAATCAACGCTGGTTGCTACTGCTACTGCTATACGCTATACGCAATAGCTGGATTCGCTTGCTGAGTACCTATCTACCTACTCCTCAGTAGGTACCTACGTTTCACTGTTGTCGCGACGGCGATTGGGATCGAAAATCCGCAAAAATTAATAGCCAAAGTTGATCGCTGAGCGGTGCGACGTGATGAGGCACGCGATGCGACGCGACGCAGCCAAACAGCGAACATTGCCGATAGCAAAGAAATGCGCGATTACAAGAGATAGCGACTCGCCGTGCCGTGCCGCGCCGCGCCGCGACAGCGACAGCGACAGCGGCGAGGACGAGGGCTAAGACTACTTATATGTACGTATACCTACCTAAGTAGGTACTAGGTAGCGGCATAATATATTGCACCTATAGCTGGTATGTATGTATGTATGTATGTATGTATGCAGTACAATTATACGTATTTACGACTTACGTGGCGAGTAAATTCCTTGTCGTAGATACACGCTGGCTAGGTTGGTTAGATAGGTGTACGTAGGCGGTCGAGTAGATAGGCAGGTGGATAGGTGGATAGGAAGGTAGGTAGGTAGGTAGGTAGGTACTAATCTGGGCGGGTGGGTGGGTGGATGGATGGATGAGATAAGATTACGATTACGATGCACTTTTTTTTGTAAATCGATAATTGCAAAATGTACTTTATACGATAAGATACGATACGATACGATGCATTACGATACGATAAAATTTGGTGGTAAGTACGTAAGACTCGAGTGCGAGTAGTTTTGATGAAAAAGTACCATAATTATAGCAGATTTTACTTTTACATGGTACGAAAGTTTACGATGTCGCGTCGCGTCTCGTCGTGTCGGGTCGCGTCGCGTCGCGTCGTCAATTGTTACACGTGTGTAAAACGAAACAAATGTCGCGGTACGCCATCGTTTTAGCTTTAGCTTTAGCGTTAGCGTTAGCGTTAGCATTCGCATTCGTATTCGCATCGTTCGGACGTTCGTACCAAAATAGGTATGACTGCGCTCGAGCGGCGCGGCGCGGCGCGGCGTACTTGGGAACAGAGATCTATTTTTATACATTATCCGCGACGGCGACAGCGGCGGCGGCGGCGGCGGCGGCGACGATATGGTAAATCGAACGCGGCTTGCTAAACTGACGTACAATTTTTTTATTTACGCCGGCACGCCACGCCGCGCTCGCCTTCTCTTTTGTTTTGTCTTTTTCCTTTACTTACCTACCTACCTACTTACGTGGACACTTGGGTTGCGTAGCATTTTTAGGTATGTAAAATTTTGGTGTGCGCGTTCGCTCACTCTCTCTCTCTCTCTCTCTCTCTCTTTTAGTCCTTTAATAGCGTACCTACGTAGTACGTACCTACCTACCGTACTACGAGGTGTGTTCACTTTGGGTTTGAAATTATGTGTACCTACACAAATTGAAATTTATATACCCAAGATAAACATTCGTTCCTGACTGATTTTGATCGACAATTTTGCCACCTTACTAAAATTACCTAAATGGCTACCTACCTACATATTTCATAAGGCATCAAATGAAAAAGAAACTGCTAACCAGTAATTTCTGAATTTAAATGTACGAATTTGCTCGTGTTGATGATTTAAAATTGTGTACCTATAGTCCGTACAACGAAAGAAGGAACTTTTCCCCTACATTCTCCCACCACAAAATTTATGAACGTTGAGTTGTGATTGGACGACATTTTAAATCAACGCGCGTCGTTGGTTTCCGCGTTTCGTGTCGAGTAGGGGAAAAATTTCTTCTATCGTTGTACGTCTACGTACTATACTTAATACATAATTTCAATTTGTGTTATAGGTATACATAATGTACCTAATTTCAAGCCCAAAGTGAATACACCCACGTATCCCAAGTTCATTGTTGCTTGTTCGCTTCTCGCCTACCTACCTACCTACCTACTTACTTACCTACCTACTTACATACGTATTGTACCTACTTTGTTGAATTCTTCACCCTTACGGCTAGTCGATTATTCATTAGCTGTACCTACTACCTACTACTAAGACTAACGACAAACGACACACGACAAACAACGAACGCCGAACGGAGAATCGCGTACGCGTACCTAGCTACTTACCCGTCCGTCCGTCCGTCCATCCATCCATCCATCCATCCATCCATCCCAAATCTAACATGCCTTCGGTGATGTGTGTATAGAGTATCATTCTGACTACGTGTAACTACGTATTTTGGCTTGTGGCGCGCAACAACTTGCGTTTTTGCCAAATTTACGAAAAAAAAAAAAGAAAGAAAGAAGAAGAAAGATACAGGTAAAGAAGGAGGGAGAGGGGGAGAAAGTGAGACGAGAAAGAGAGAAAAAGAACAGAAATTCGCGCAACCAGCATTGTACTCGTATACCGGAACTGGAGATAATGCTTACCCACACTTCACTTGTGAATATACCTACACTATACAGATACACCTATACTTACTTACCTATTTACAGCTAGGTGAGTAGTACCTTTGCGTCCGTCCCGTCTCTCATGCAAAGAGAAGAGACTTTGCTTAGAGGGGAGCTGATGTCTACGCCAAATTAACAAATTTTCGTACCTAAAGCATCGCGAGATACTTGCTCGAGCAAGTTGTCGCGGTGGAGGGAAGGAAGGAAGGAAGGAAGGAAGGAAGGAAGGTAGGGGGGAGGGGCGGTGAGGGGGGAAAGAGAGAAATGAATGTCGAGAAATCATCTTCTGATACCTACGTTGAAAAAGTTGGTAAAATCCCAACTCGCTCGCCCCTATAAAATGGCATTTACGCTTTTAGAAGATGAATTTTATACGTAGTACCTAGACCTACCTACCTACCTACCTACCTACCTATGTGAGAAACAGTAAGTTGCGGAATTATTTTGATTTGTTCCTGCATACTTACGTAGGTAAGTACATAAATACATGCATACCTATGCAAGTACATATATCTATATCTACCTATTAAGGTGTTGGTGAAAATTTTCTGGTTTCCGAGAAGCCTTACACACGCGGATTCACGCGATTATCCAATCTTCGATTAGCTCCGGATAGCCTTCATTTACTTACCTATACCTATACCTATACCTATACGTATACATAATTATATCTATTGTCTAATTAATATGTATGTCGAGGGTGAAGGTATGGTTTGCGGTATAAAATTCATTTTATACATGTCATGCCATCCATATTGGCGGAAGGGGAGGGAGAAGGTGGCGAGTTATTTAGAATTTTTTTGTTGTTGTTTTCTTTCTTTCCTTCTTTCTTTTGGTAATTATTTCTCGGCATGTAAGGCGATGTTTTAAAATTCAAATTTCTACACACACACACACCTCCCGAAAGGCCGAAATGTCAAGTTTTTGGTCTGAAATTTTGACGGAGGATAGATATGTAGGTAGGTAGGTATTTTGTGACATACCATCTATTCATTATCTAGGTAGTATCTAGCTACCTACTACCTACTCTCCATACGCCTGTGCGAATTGTTTTTAATTTGACGTATCGCAGACCGCCAATGGTTTCCTCGTTTAGTTTAGGTACTAAAGGTACCTACTACCTACGTTGCGCGTTGGGTAAAACTTTACAATCGTTATATGGCTTACAGAAATGATGTCGGCGCGTTACGGTGGCGGAGGTGATGGTTGGTGATGGTGGTGGTGGTGGTGGCATGTACTCGATATTGTGCTAGTAGGTCTAGATACTTAATACCTACCGCTGTTTGTACCGAGTGTTGAGTAGCGTCGAATTGGCACCGATACTGGTACTGCTGCTGCTGCTGCTGCTGCTGCTGTTGCTGCTGCTGATGATGATGATGATTCTGCAAACGATGAAAAAGCGGCTGATGCGGCTGCGATTGTGGAGGAACAACAAGTACCGGTGAAACGACGATTTGCGCGGTTTCGTCGCTGGCGTCGACGCTCAAGTTACGCGCACCGATGTTGGATGTCGCCGTTTGAACGGCGTCGGCGTCATCTGCTGCGGCAATACCGACGAAACGCTCCTTGATAAACGATCGTTCGCATCTGGAAACTGTCGCGACAAATTTTTTTCTTTACACTCGGTATCGGTAGACGACCATGAGTCGGCTTTAGCTGTAGCTCTAGCTGGTGGGTGCGCTATAGTGAGAGAATGGGTACCTAGACCCGGTTGTGACCGGGGTTAGGCAGCGAGTCGAGCCTATCCAATAAGTATCTATAGGTATTAGGTATACTTGGTACCTATCTATCAAGCCGCCTGTAATCATCGAGTACCTATACCTACAATTCTCTCGCTCTCGCGCGCCTGTTGAGAAAGAAAAAAGCGGAGGCGAAGGAGAAAGAGAAGCTGCTGCTGCAGGAAGTGCGGCAAGCGGGAAAAAGAGTCGCTGTTGCGCTGTTTCACTTACGCTCATTAGGGTCAGTCTTGCGTTTCGCTTGAAAAGCGTAATATGGTCGGGACGCCGATATCGACGACGAAGCTGAATGAATCGTTTCGGCGAGAACACGGTAGCTTTGTTCGTTAGTGGTGCTGGTGTTGACGTTGATCGACGAACCGCTCGTCGTCTGATTTCGATTTGCCGAATTGAACGCTGAAAAATGAAAAACAGTAGGGAGAAGGGGTATGAAGACACAAAATACTTAATATTCTATCTATCTATCTATCTTTCTTTCTTTCTTTCTTTCCCAAATGATGCTAAAGCAAGACTACATGAATAATAGATAAATGGCAAAAGGGCCCATATATTGTAACTGTACCAATTTGTAGCCAATGCGTAGACGTAGGTAGAGGTACCCAAGTAACAAGCATATCGTTCGATAGATGATTACGTTGGCGCATGGCGCAGGCATCACGACTCGGATGCCCGCTATCGCTGATGCGGTAGGTAGTAGGTATAGGTACTAGGTGCGCGATGTACCTACGATTTTATGTAGGTATCTATTCGAGTAATTCGTACCTAGTACTACTTACCTAATACCTAACACGTACGTCTACGTACCTACTTTTCGGATACCATCTCATTACGCGTGTACATGTACGTAGACGTACGTACCTAATATACGAGTAGGTAGGTAGGTATGTAGGTATTATGAGATATTTTGACCGAGCGTACCGCGTAAGTGCGTAACTGCGTACCCATCACTTGTGTAGGTACTCGGGTTTTTATTACCCCTTTATATTATTAAGTATGTAGCTATCTATAAGCAGGTACCTGGGCCACCTGAGGTAGATATGCAGGTGCTCAACTATAAGTATGGGGGGGGGGGTGTGTTTGTGGTAACGATGTCTAGAGCCGAGCCCAGAGTCCACAGCCTAAATACGAGTAGAAAATAGTAGGTACTGAGAGTGGTGGCGTTAGTAAATATGTAGTAACTAGTTTTATGTACCTAAGTAAGTAAGTAAGTAAGTAAGTAAGTAAGTAAGTAAGTAAGTAGATTAGATTACACATACGAATACGAATACCTGGGCTGGTCGCCGATGCGTTCAAATGACGTAAAGAAATCGAGTCGTTTTTCGTGGTCGTTGTCGTTGTCGTTTGTTGCGCCGTGTCTTCCGAGTCGATGATTTTTAGTGGACGATCGATCGGAAGGAGTACGGCGGCCAGCGGCTGATGCTGATGTGTATCGCCGTTGTGACGACGACGTTGGATAATTCGAACGTCGCCGTCGCTTTTCTGCAAGCAAATACGTACAAGTACCGTACCGTAAGGTACCTACCATATTATGCGACGCGAAATTCGAATGACTATCGGTCGACAGCGATATTGCACCTTGCACCTTGCACCTTGCACCCTGCACCCTGCACCCACGACACGATAAAGTAAGGTGAACGCCTATGAACGGTATGACGTTCGCTGCTTTTTTCTTCGCCACACTGATAGTACGATAGGTACGAAGCGAGTGCGAAAATTGGGAATACACATATCATACCCAACGATCCTAAAAGGAGCGTTCTTTCGTTCTGTCGTGCCGGGTAGGCGCCGCGCCGTCTCAAATGATCGAAATTGCGATTTTGTGGATACCCGAACGCGAAGCGTTGAAAATGACGGATTTTTAGTTTTTTACATAGATACCTAACTACCTACCAAAAAATGTCAAAAAAAAAACCATTTGTTTTTTCATAGGTACGTATTTTGACGCTTTGGAAAATTCCTGAATCCTGATTGATAGGTATCCGATGAAGGTAATGGGGTGGGAGGGGGAGGAAGGTGGTGCGCAATTGATACTTTGCATCTTCGTTAGAATGAGGAAGGGAGAAATGTAGCTTCTCATACCACAGTTTCGGACGTCATTGAATCGAAGGCAAGTATACGGGCGGGGTAAGCTACCTACGTCGAGTCGGTGTCGGTGCCGGTGCCGGTGCAGTGGGCTAGCAAGTTGGCTTACCGGTGTGCTTGGTCGGGCGGCTTGACATTTTTCCGGTGACGGGCTCTTCGACCGTATCTTGGTCGTGGTCCTGGTCGCTGTCACATTCGTTTTAGTATCCGCATTCAACTCGGACTGACGCTGGCGCTGATCTTGACGACGAATCGATCGAATTTGCGCGCGAATTTTGCTCCTCAAATCGTACCTGGTCGCTGCTTCCAACTGAAGAAACAGAAGAAGAAGAAGAAGAAGTAGACGAATTGATAAGATCGTTTATCGAATTACGCGATCCAGTCGCGATTATTGTAGCTTTAGTTTATGGTTATCCAGTACCATTTATATTATCTAGTTTTATCATTACGATTACGAAAATGTGATTTTTATCTTTTGAGTTTTATAATAAAAGGAAATGAAAATGTAGAAATTTATTGATTCGATTTCCGCGTATACATCGCGAATTTATCAACTGGCGACGAGGTATTCGAATCTTTCGTGTGTGTTTGTGCCATACAGGGTTCCGTACGATTCATTTTTCACGATTCACGATTCATGAATCGATTCACGATTCAATGAATTATGAATCGTGAATCGATTCATATTTTGTCAATATGAACCGTGAATCACGAATCGTTTAAGCTAGTATCATGAATCGTGAATCGTGAATCGATTCATATTTTTAAGACGATTCATTTTGACGGATCAAAAGTCAAAAAATTAAATTTTAAATTCAAGATGTGTGAGAGCGCCAAAAAGCAAGAGCGAAGAGCCAAGAGAGAAGAGAGCGAGAGCATGTGATGTGAATTTTGAATTTTTTCATTTTAATTTTAAAGCAGAATAGGAAGAAACCGTGTTGCTCGAAATTATTTCGTCTTTCCAAAGGTAAGAAAGTGCCAGCATATTGTTAGATTATAAAAATCACCAAATTTCAATGTGATTCTATGATTCTAATCGCCAATATTGGTATTATGTTTGTTTATTAGGTTTAGCCTGTTTAGGTTATCGAAAATCGAATCTATTACGAATTACGATGGACAGGGACAGTAATGATGACGATGAGTATAATGTTGATAATCCTAGTCCTATTGATATGACCGATATTGAGAATATAAATATTCCCAGTTCAGCTTCAGTATCTTATGTAAACATCGACGTGAATCTCTCTGATGACTCCTGCGATAGTAATTTTGAAAATATCAGCGAAGTAGCCGATGCAAATTCAGATCCAGATTACAGGAATGAAAGTGAAGACACTGAAAGTAGTTTCAGTGGAGATTCCTCTGATTCCAGCGATGAGGAGAGAAGTAGTGGAGAACCAAAACAAAAAAAGAAAAAACTTTGCTCTACTTCAGTTACGCTTTGTAAGTAAAAAACTTTATTGAACAGCTCACGTTCAACTTTGTGTGTAAGTTCAAGTATAGTATTGAGCTGAGTACATACATCTACAATTACATACATGTAGTCATTTCATAATTTCATTTGGTTTGTATTGTGCTTTCTTTGTACTTAGCGTGATGGTAATCTGGTTTCCCTGTATATAATTTTATTGCATTTATCTCTAGCTAAACCCTCGAATGATTATGATAAGAATAAGAGTACTACGAATGCGAATGATAATGCTACTGGTAATGGTAACCCTACGAATAATATTATTGGTACAAATTCAAACCCTGAAAACGCTGTTGAAAGCTCACCGTCAAGTAATTTCAAAAATATACACCTTTACCACTCTTTTCCTGTTTTCTATTTTCTACTTACTTGACTTGCTTTTAGTATAATTTGGCGACACAATGTTTATTTAATGGTGATGGTTGGTAGCCTGTTGTGGTAGGTGATACTATGTAGTTTGATTTTGATCCAATAATGATTATTTTACTGAATCACTAATTTTTTATATGTGATTAAATTTGTTTAGACATAGAAATGACGATTTCCTCTTCGTCTGTTTCTCGACCGGAAGTTGTACCTGAGAATCCTGAGCCGAATTTGACTGTTTTCAAGTCGAAGTTTTTCAAAGTTGTTGAAATTGGAGACAAAAATATTAAAGCAGAATGTAATATTTGCAAAGCTAAGAAGAAAAAAAAAACAATATCTGGAGCGAAAAATAGTACCTCGAATTTCCTTCGTCATATAACAGTAGGTATAAATTACATTTCCTTTATTTAACTGATGTGATAGGTACTTCATTTCAACTATTTTTCTCTTCAGTCGGTACATCCAACGTATTTGGAGGAATACGAAAAAGAAAAATCGGCGCACTTGTTATCAAAGTCAAAGGCAAAATCAAGCCAGTCTCAATTCCGATTGGAGAAGTATTTCACTCCAAAAAATAATGCAGATTCATCCAAGCCTGATACTGCAAACCCTACTCGTAGTCGTAGTCGAATATCATCAAAAGAACAAAACGATTTAATTCTCAGACACATCGTAACCGATTTAGCGCCGATATCATCCGTTCTAAAACCAACATTTAAAGGAATGTTCCCTCTCGCTAAGGTACATAGTGATAAAAAAGTCGTGAACAGAATTCAGGAATTGCATCAAATGTCCTGTGAAGCCATAAGTAATGTGTTCGCCAAAGTTTCTGCAATTTGCTTGACTTCCGATATTTGGTCTGCCAGCACACGATCATTCTTGGGAATTACAGCCCATTTCATCGAAGATGACGATTTAACAAGGCGTAGCTTTGCGCTAGCATGCGAGCGTTTTGAAGGAGAACATAATTTTAAGGCGATTGCTGAAAAATTAAACAAGTGTTGCTTATCGTATGGCATCAATTTAAATCAAATCGTTGCAACTGTAACCGACAACGGATCTAACTTTGTTAAAGCGTTCAAAGAATTCGGCATCGAACCGGAAATACTATCCGTTATGGACAGAAAGCCTGACTTTGACGATGATGTAGTCAACCTGGAAGATATTAATTTCATTCGGATAGAAAATATTGTACTTGACCAAGAGAACTCCGAAGCTGATAACGATGCTCAGTTATTATCACTTTCGTATCACGTGCGATGTTGCTCACACACTCTGAATCTGTTAGCGACAACGGATTATAAAAATATGTTAGAATTACCAGAAAATCGGAATATCAAGAAACTGCATAATGAGTGGATAAAGAAAGCCAAGATGTTATGGGCAGCGATGAAGAAATCGAAATCGGCTGAAATTATTAAAAAAAATTTAAATGCCAGTTTAAAATGTCCGTGCGAAACACGCTGGAATAGTTTATACGACTCGATTGTTCATCTCACGTCCTTTGACTTCTATAAAATAAACTCATTATTTACTTTGGCGCTTAATAAGCAGCAAGAAAAATTTTCTAGTGAGCAATGGAGGTGAGTAAAATATTCGGTAAACATTGATTATCAAACTTATCTTTTGCTTCTCTTTATAAATTTAATACCTTGTCACATTCTTGAAACTGAAATTAGATTTTGACTTTTGAGTTTGCCCTTTAATTTATTTTTATTATTTTGTTCTCCAGGTACATGACTGTATATAAAAACGTAATGGAACCAATTGCCACAGGTGTCGATATCCTCCAAGGGCAAAATGAAATTTATTTTGGAGAAATGCTGCCAACACTCCATACTATATATACGCGAATTGAAACTTTGATGTACACCTCGATGGACAATATGGAAAAAACAATCGCTTCTGCTATGTTGGAAAATTTGGAAAAACGATTCAAACCACAACTTCATTTGGACTTGACGCACCGTATTACCATCAAAGCTTTGGTTGCAAGTATTTCCCATCCAAATTATAAACTAAACTGGAAATTTGCCAGTACTGCAGCTGGAAGTTCGAATGCTTCTCGTAATTTAGAGCTTAAAAACGTTTTTGTTGATGCCTGTATGGAATTTACTGAAGCTGAGTGCGATGTAAATACCTCTAATCAATCCGATCTACCTCTGACACAGCCAGTTGCAGTTGCAAGCTCTTTTGTATTGTTTAATGATGATCGCAGAAATCCTACCAATGATCCAATGAAACTGGAGGTGTGTTATTTTTCAAGAAAAATAAATAGGTAAACAAAAAAGTGAATAACAAATTCTCAACTAATTTTATGTATTTTTTAAAAATATTTTCAGATCGATATTTTTTACAAAATCCAAAGCAGAATTTCGAATACCTGAAAAGTCTTCCAAATAATCACTTTTTGAAGCGAACTTTTATCCAGTATAATACTATTTTGCCAAGCTCTGCTCCCGTTGAAAGAATGTTCAATTTCTCAAATATTCTCAACCAATTTCAATTCAATCTGAAAGATTGCAATTTTGAGAAACGTGTACTGTTGAAAATTAATTCCAAGATATTAGATTTTTTGTCTTTTTTGCAATTGCAATAAAATAAATCAATAATCTTGTTTTTATATTCTAGATTTGATTCATTATTTCATTTTTTGTTGTGTTGATACGTTGATGGTTGTGATGTAATTTTCGCGTGTTTTAATTTTACTCTTGCCTTTAAAATAAAAAAATTAGAAAATAGACCGAGATGGTGAAATGAAGGTCAAGGGAGGTAATGAAGAACACTTAGCAAAAATTTACAACAAAATTATTTTCAAGAGCCCATAAAAATTAGAATGACTTACACATTAATATTAATTTTAATGGAATTTCTATATATCAGCAGAAAGAGCATTCTTTTATCTACAATTTGTGATAAAAAGAAATCGAATACCTTATATTGACTTTTTATCAACTGTTCTCCATTACTTCCTCAGGAATCCAGGATTCGTCATTACCCCGGTAGACGGGGACCGGGGTAATTAGGAACACCTCCCCCCCCCCCCCAACAAAATAGAAATAGCAAAATGATCTCTGCTCTCTGTGTCTCTGTCTCTGCTGAGTAAAAAAGACAAGTAAAACAGTAATTTATCAATTTTTTCAACCCACCATTCGAGAAAAACTGAATTTTCGTAAAATAGGTGAATAATATGGGAATAAATTCTGTAAATTCTATCGAGCAGCTATGAATCGAAAAACGAATCGTGAAAATGAATCGCGATTCACGATTCATGAATCATTGAATCGTGAATCGTGAATCGATTCCTTTTTTAAGAAAATGAGTTGTGAGTTATGATCCGGCATAAAAATTAGAATGAATTGTGAATCGTGAATCAGTTCGTTTTTTTGGACGAATCGTCGGAACCCTGGTGCCATACTTGATATCAGACACCAAATTACCATGGCGTCTGGGCGTTTTGAACACTTCGATGCTTCAAAGGAACCTTTTGTCAATTGGTTCGAGAGGTTCACGGCTCATATGGAAGCTGAATCGACGTTGGATACCGACAAGGTAAATTATTTAATCTCTTGTGTTGGAGCCGAGACGTACGCGATCCTGAAGCGGCTTACTTTACCCAAACTGCCATCAGCCTGTTCTTTTGCTGAAATTCAACGCAGTTTGCAGGGGTATTATAACCCACAACCTTTAGTGGTGGTTCAACGTTTCAACTTCCGTCGCCGAATGCAAGGTGAGAATGAAAATTTTAGTTCTTATCTATCTGCTTTACGTGAATTGGCGGCTACGTGTGAATTTATAACGCCAGCGCCTGTGGTTGCTGCGGATGCCGCTGCTGTACCTCATGATCCTAATCAACGACTTAATGAAGAATTAAGGGATCAAATTGTGCAAGGGATACGTGATACCGATGCCCAGAATTATTTTTTGAGAACGCCTAATTTAACTCTACAGCAGGTGATTGATAAGGCGCTGAGCAACGAGCTTACGGGTCAGGGTCTAAGCAAATTGTCCCAAACAACCAAAACGTCAGTTCCAGTGTTGCCAACGACTTCGAAAGAAAATTCTCATGTGAATAAAATTAATGAAAGGGTTCAACGTAAGCAAGTGCCTAAATTTCAACCAAAACAAAAGAAGGAAATTTCGAATTCTTCTAAAGATGATAAAAAGGAAATAGTCGTCTGTTACAAATGTGGCCGAAAAAATCATCGCAGCCCGGATTGTAAATTTAAAGACGCGACTTGCAAAAAATGTTTGAAAACAGGCCATTTTGCTAATGTTTGTGGTAAAACTCCGGAACAGATACGTGAGGCGGCCATGTTACCACGAAGTCGGGTTAAGCAAATTAATGTTCCGTCGAGCCCAATCGTGGTTGATATTTGTCAAGTTAAATGTTTTCAAAATAGAGTTTCGAGCGTTTCGGACACCGAACCCCCTCTTCCTAAGGTGATGATTCCTATGATGGTCGAAGGCAAGGAAATTAAGTTCGAAGCGGACTCTGGTTCTCCTTTTACGTTTATGTCTCTTGCTAATTGCCAATTGTTCGGCTGGGAGAAGAAAATTCGTAAAGCTAACCGAACTTTTCAATCGTATACTTCGGGGACGTTTGAGTTAATTGGAATTTTACCAGTCAACGTCTCGTTTCAAGGTCGTACCTACCGGAAATGTATCCGAATTGTTGATGGAAAATACGATACGCTGATGGGTAGAGATTGGTTATATCCGCTCAATATCGATACTAGGAATTATTTCCAGAATTCCGATAACCCGTCACCCTCTGTTAAGCAGACTGCCATAAATTTACTCGCTGAAGTCATGAAATTGGTCGAGGAATTTCCCGAAATTTTTGCCGATGGTATTGGTTGTGTACCCAATGTTGAGGTTTCAATTAAGCTAAAACCTGGTGCGAAACCGGTTTTTTGCCATCCGCGACCAGTACTTTATGCGATTCGTGATGATGTGGATGATGCTCTAGACTATTTGGAGGAGCAAAAGGTTCTCACCCGCATCTACTCATCTTATTGGGCTACGCCAATTGTTCCGGTACAGAAAGCCAACGGTTCATATCGCTTACCGGGAGATTATAGTGTAACCGTCAACCGTGAGGCAATTCCTGAATTTTACCCAATTCCAGACGTCCAGGAAATTTTGAACGATTTCAACGATTGCATATATTTTTCGAAATTCGATATCCGGGACGCATATCTTCATCTAATGGTATCTCCAGAAACTGCTCAAATGTTAACCGTAAATACTCATCGAGGATTATATCTGGTCAACCGGTTATACTTTGGTCCACAAGCAGCCCCGGCTGAGTGGCAGCGGTTTATCGATCAGTTAACTCGGCGCATTCCTGGTTGCAGAGCTTTCTATGACGATGTTAAGATTTCGTCGCGTACTCCAGAGGAACATTTAGCCAGGATTAAGTAAATTCTTTGAACTTTGTAAGGAAAATAATATCCGCTTAAACAAAGAAAAATGCCAGTTCTTAACAGGCGAATTGCAGTACCTTGGCTATCGTATCACCAAGGAAGGTATCCAGAAAACTACCGAAAAAATTGACGCAATTTTAAAGGTGCCTCAACCGAAGAATGTCACCGAAGTGAAGTCTTTTATCGGTCTCGTTGGATACTATGGACGATTCTTTCCCAATTTATCGAAGGTATGCCATCCCTTCAATTTGTTATTGCGTAAAGGAGCCAAATTGAATGGACTACCGAATGCGAAGAAGCCTTCAATTTTATCAAGGAGGAAATTGCATCAGAAAGAATTTTAACGCCGTACGATCCAAAGAAAAAAGTCATTTTGGCTACCGACGCCTCGCCTTACGCGATTGGGGCAGTATTAAGCCATATTGACTCAACAGGTGAACGGCCAATCGCTTTTGTTTCTCGAACTTTAACTCCAACTGAAGAACGATATTCCCAGTTGGATAAAGAAGCTTTGGGAATTTACTGGGGTGTTCGAAAATTTTTCATTTACCTGTTCGGACGTCATTTCATCTTGTTTACGGATTGTAAACCTTTGGAATCGATACTGTCGGCTCATGCTGCGAAACCATCTCTCAGTGCGACACGGTTATTGCATTACGCTATATTCCTGCAAGATTTTACCTATACTTTGAAATTTGAAAATCAGAAGATCATGCTAACGCTGATTTCTGCTCTCGCTTCCGGTTACTATTGGTAATCCAAATCAAATCGACATGCCTACTCGAATCTGCCAAATTCAATTGGAAGCATTACCGGTAACCAGCTCAGAAATTAGCTCAGCCACATTGAAGGATCCGGAGCTATTAAAACTCTTACGTGAATTGCGAGCTGGTTTTCAACGTCAAACCTTCATGAATTTTCATTACATGATGGTATTATTTTTCGCGGCGATCGAGTTTATATTCCCACTGCCCTACGTCAACGTATTCTTTCGAACTTCATAATGGTCATCTCGGAATCGAAAAGACGAAAGCCTTGGCTCGTTGTTATGTATACTGGCCCAAAATTGATGTCGATATTGAACGTTTAATTAAAGCCTGTACGACGTGTCAAGACAACACTAAAGATCCAGCCAAAGTTTCCCTATGTGCTTGGAAACGACCTGACGCAGTTTGGGAACGCATTCATATTGATTTTGCCCAAGTTGGAAGTATCGATCTCCTTATAATCGTAGATGCCTTCTCGAAATGGATTGAAGTTTTTCCAGTCAAGTCAACTACTTCTACTGTGGTTATCGAATGTCTCAACAGTCTTTTCGTTCGTTTTGGTTACCCAGTAGTTATCGTTTCTGACAACGGTCCTCAATTTGTGTCTACCGAGTTCAACGATTATTTGAAGAGGTGTGGTATTAAACACCCTACCTCTCCCCCCTTCTTTCCTGCTAGCAACGGCCAAGCAGAAAGAGCGGTTCAGACGGTCAAACGCGGATTATTAGGCGAACGGTTGGGAAATATCACCCAACGCCTAGATCGATTCTTATTGGCTTATCGTCGAGCACCGCATGCAATAACTAGGAAATCTCCGGCTGAGTTGTTCCTTAAACGAACTATCCGAACTCCGTTGAGCCTGGTTTTTCCCTCCAAAGAAGTGGAGCCCGAAGAGGCAAATGTTAAACGTGTTTTTCAAATTGGACAATCGGTCCAAATTCGGATGTATCGTGGTGCTGAACGCTGGCGCAAAGGAAAAATTGTGAAACAGTTGGGTAATGTGTTATACGAAATTTTGGACACATCTGGTCAAGTCCATAAACGACATACGAATCAAATTATCGCGATTCCATCGGCTGTTCCTGAGAACTCTCCGACTCAAACTCAACCTTCCTTGCCAATGCAATCGTCAGCGTCAGTTATTCTTCCGGATACGAATGTTCCGGTGAATACTTCCCCGAGCTCTTCGGGAATTTCGTCAACTTCTTCGAACGTCGATGCTACGGGATCTTCAGCCACTGATCCAGCAATTCCTCCTCGAACTCCGAGGCCCGCTACTCCGCTACCTGCTCGTACTCCGAGGCCAGCCCGCGAGCGTCGACCTCCTACGCGTTACTCCCCTTAGGGAGGAAGAGTTGATAAGATCGTTTATCGAATTACGCGATCCAGTCGCGATTATTGTAGCTTTAGTTTATGGTTATCCAGTACCATTTATATTATCTAGTTTTATCATTACGATTACGAAAATGTGATTTTTATCTTTTGAGTTTTATAATAAAAGGAAATGAAAATGTAGAAATTTATTGATTCGATTTCCGCGTATACATCGCGAATTTATCACGAATATTTTTAAAACATATCGAATCGGTTCGACCTTGTCGCACAGTCAAGATTTGTCTGCGGTACGTAGGTGCCTATAGGTAGGCTAGGTTCTTAGCTACTTACGGTATACCGTCAACGAAAGAAAACAGGCCAGAGGCGACAGTTGACCAATCGAGTTGTCGATGAACGGTAACGACACGACGCGACGCGACGCGACGCGTTAATATCGGTTCTCGATGTCGTTGTCGGCTGTCGACCACCGCGCCGGGCAGGCACAGTACAGATTACCGACTTTGACAACAACCACCGAAGACGACAATCAACACCGGACATGTCACCACCACCCGATTTTTGACGCGAGAAGAAGATGAAGAAATTATAAGTTAAGCGATTTTTGTTAGTACTAAGAGAAGAAAAATGTTAAGTTAAACTTAAGTTAAGACTAGCATTAAGTATAAATATAAGAATGTTAATTAGAGTTAAGAAAAGATGCGATGAACCACACATGCGATTATAGCGAAAGCAAAAGGCGCGCATGTATGGGGAGCACAAAAAAAAAAAAAAAAAAAAAAAAGTACAGATGAGAGGCCAGTTAGTCGGTTGGTAGGCTGGTAAGCCAATGGTCGAAACCGTCAAGTCTTCTTTTGTTGACGCTCGACGCTACTACACACACTCACACCCACACGTAGGTAGGTAGGTAGGTAGCTCGGTACTTAGGTAGGTACTCGTGCGTCCGCACCTTGGCGAACGCAGCGCGGCTGCAAGTGTGCTAGTAAACAATGTACCTACACTTAAGTACCTGATACCTAGACTGGGTTCATAGATCTAGGAACGCTTGTCACGTCACCCCTCCCCCCGGTCCGGTCCCGTCCCGTCCCGTCCTACTCTCTACCCTTTACCATAAATACGAGCTACGAGCGAGTAAGTACGGCTTAACAGTTTCGTTACGTTAGATAGGTACCTATGCGACTTGAGCTTACCATAGCGTGCAGCAATTCGTAATTGAAAATCTCTTCGATGTTGTTGACTGGTTGGCTGATGCGAGTAGATTTCATTCGAAACGCTTCCGTTTGCGTGCCCGGCTCCATCTGCCGCGGTTTCGGCTGCTGCGCTTCGTGTACGACATGGTCGAAGCGTGCTGAATGTTGTTTTCTTTTCACGTTCGCTTTGTCGCTCTTTTCCTGCTGCGGCGGTGGCGGCGTCGGTTTTCGATTACGACCATTTTGGGCGCCGCCGCGAGTGCTAATTGCCGCTGACAATGACAGGCGACTCTGTTTCGACTCGTGCTCGTACTCGTGCTCATCCTGGCCTCGGCCTTGGCCTTTCCGCCCGTTTTCGGATCGAGTACGAAGAGCGGAAACGGCTGACGAGGCGGTATCGGTTGTTTTAGGAGAATGAGAATCGGTAGCGTAGCGGTGACTGCTATTGCTAGTGCTACTGCGGCCACCGTCGCCGCCACCTTGGAATCTTATGATGGCCGTGTGATCGAATTGCCTGCTCGGTTTTATTTCGACCGTTGTCATTTCGATAGGTCTGGGCGACGTTGAAGGACTCGCCGTCGCGGCGATCGACTCCGTTTTGCGTGCGACGGCGGCGTTCGATTTCGTTTTTATCGTCTCGCTATCGTTCGAAATTAGAGGCGGCGGCGGCAACGGTGTCCAAGTCTCTAGTTTTGACTTCGATAACGAGTTGCTACCGCTCGAAGCGCGCTGCCGCTCCGCCGCAAACAGTTGGTAATCGTTGGCGGACAATTTTTTCGACACGATTTTATGACGCGAAATGCAGTCGCTGCCGTCGTCGTCGTCGTCGTGTTTTGCTTTCGTTTGGCGTGTTTCGTTCGATTCGCGATGAACAAGTTTTTGTTTATCGTCGGCGACGTCTTCCGGCGTCGTTTTCTTCTCGCGCACGTTTCGAGAGTCGTGCAAACTTTGACGTCGCATGAGGGTCGCTTCTTCGGCCTCCTGAAACTGACAAATTCGCTGGGCTACGTTCACGCCGTTGATGGTGCTTTTCCGCGTCGTTTCTTGGCTTCGGTCGTGGCGGCCGTAGTCGCGGTCGTGGTTCACATTCGCATTCGCATCCACATCCGTTGCATGTGCCCGTATCCGTACGCGTTTGTTTTCGCTTTCGTTTTTTTCCTTTTGCGCGTGGTCGGAATAATTGTGATCCTGATGGCGGCGGACGTGGTGATGATGATGGTGGTGGTGGTCATCGTCATCGTCGTCGTCTTCCGCATCCGTCAATTGCGTAATCTTTTCGAATCGCGGTATCGTGATTTTTTTTAGCGCAACCAAGTCATCGGATTCGATCACACGATCCGCATACCTGACCGGGTATTCGGTACTACCGGCCGGCACCGGCACCGGCACCGGCGACTGCGGCTGCGAGCGTGACTTTTCGTGGCGTTTGACGATCGCCGGCGGCGAGGTGGGTGTTGTTTCGCGCGACGAAGACGCCCTCGTAACCATCGAGTCGGAGTGTTGCTCTTGTCGTCGTTTCTCATTCCTCTGCTGCTGCTGCTGCTGCTGCTGCTTGGAAGACAACGCTGCCGCCGCCGCTGCAGATTTGTGACGCGGCGCCGGTAGACGACCACGAGTCGTCGTCGTCGTAGTCGTCGGCGAGCGGACGACGCTTTCGGTTCGTGTTTTCGTTGTATCGACAATTGTCGCCGAATTCGGCTCGCGCGAATCGTTTGCCGACGATTTTGGCGGACGGCGGCGGCCGCTCGCGCTATCTACGCGGTCGACCGTCGATGTCGATAGCGTTGTCGTACGATGTAGGTCGCGTGTCGCTGTCGCGTTACCGGCTGGTTTGGTTCGGCTGCAGGAGGGCGTTCGGCCGAGGCGGTTCGAAGGCGTTTGCGCGGACGTCCTACTCGAGCTACGCGCGCCGAGCACGCTTTTCCGCGTTTTTTTCGACGCCGATATCGCGGCGCCGTCGCTTTTGGAGCGACGCGCTTCGACTCGAACCGCCGCGTTCGTTTCCAACTTTTGCGTGACGTTTCTACGCCGTTCGCACGCATTTCTTTGACGCGGACGCGGACGCGCGCTGGTGCCGATGCCGTCGATCGCTGCGCTCGTACGCCGAGTACCTGCTCGGCCCGACGACGAAGACTTGGACGGCGCCGGCATCGCCCCAACCATCGACCTACGGGTAGCGTTCCGCCTTGGAGGCGACTCTGCGGCGCTAGCGGAGGTTTTCAATTTCGATCCGATCGTCTTTACCGCCTTCGTTTTCTGCGCGGGCCAAGCCAAACAGCGTTCGCTTTTTTGAGGCGAAAGAGCCAGCTGCTGTTGGTGGCGATTTTGCTGCGACTGCGGCGCGACCAATTTCGTCGTCGTCGTCGTTGTCGTCTTGCGATCAGCAACGCCGACTTTCTCGCTGTCGGCTCCTCGCCCGCGTTTAGCCTTCGTGGCCGTCACGCTGGCAGCGCGCTCGCGGTCGCGCCTAACCAATCTTTTTTCTCGACCCGTATGTTTGCGGTTATCGGGTGTGGCTGTCGTTGTAGTCGCTTTGGTCGGGCGAGGTGCTGTCGAGGTTGACCGTGTTTCGGATGTGGCGCCTGTGCTGGCGGTGTTGTTGCTTCCAACAAGTAACTGCGTTATGCGTGGTGGGTGTGGTGGCGGTGGTGATGATGATGATGGTGTAACGCGGCTGTCGGTAATCTGTCTGTTACATTTGACCGTCGCAGTCGGCGTCGCCGTCGCCGTCACGACTGTTTGCCGCGCTCGGCTTTTACCGCGTTTACCGGTTGCTATCGCTTTCGCCTTTGGCTTCGTCGCGGGTGTAGCCGCTGCCGTTGTATTGCGAAATAGTCCCTCGCCGAAGTCGATACGTTTGTTGGCACCGGTTGTTAACTGTGCAGACTTGAAAGAAAGATCAATCCTTCGCTGCTGCTGCTGCTTCTGCTTTTGCTGTTGTTGCGGTTGCGGTTGTTGGTTGCCGGTAACGCGACTACGATTACGGTTGAACAGTTTTGCGGATCGCTCGTCGTCGCCGTCCATTTCTCCTTCTTGGATGATTTTTCGCCGCTTTGCCGTTTCTTTTTTCTCGTCTTTTTGAACATCAGCCGTCTCCGTACCCGTTTTCTTCTCGACGACCGATCCGAAATTGGCGCCGACGTCGGAGTGCTGAAATAATGGTCTGTGCTCACGATCAGATCGAATAACGCTCGCGATGTCAGCGTCGTTATCCGCACAAGCGCGCGTCGGCGTTGCCCGAGTTGCGAGCGAGGTCGGGGTTGAAGATGCGCTCGCTGCCTTCGGAGCTCGCTCGTTTTCACTTTCGCCAACCTCAAAAGAATGAGGTTGCGGTTGCGGTTGCGGTTGCGGTTGCGGATGCGCAACAAGATTTGGCGTATGCGGCGCTCGTGCGTAATCGGTATCGACGATATCGACTAACTCTTCTATTTCAACTCCTTTGCCGTCGTCGTCGTTTTCGGACGCGTGGTTGGCCGAAGACGAACTCGACAAGGATGTGTCGCTGTCACTGTCACTGTCGCTACTGTTGCTTTGGGAATCCGCCTTCCGAGCAGTTGATTGTCGCGTACGTTTGGCCGTAGCTTTGGTGTGGTTCGCGGTTGCAGGAGACGTAGCGCATTTACGTATTTCGCGATGCGGCTTCGAGGACACCGCTGGTAGACTCGCCGCTGGCACTGGCACTGGCACTGGCGACGGCGCCGGCGCCAGTGATCGTTGCGCCGCAACGTTTTCGTCCGTCGTCGTGTCGCAAACCGCTGGACGAGGCCTGTTGGTAATTGCCGAATGGGGCGTCGCCGTCGCCGTCGCCGTGGCCGTCGTTATTGTCGTTTGCTTCGCAACAACGTACGACTTGGTCGCGTTCGCGGGCGCAATTGTGGTGGTGGTGGTGGTGGTGGTGGTCGACGCCGACGGTCTGTCGCCAATTTCGCCGGTGCGAGTTCGTTGTTCCGCGTTGCGCGAATTCCGTCCATTTTTGACGCTCGCTTCGCACGCGTTTGCGACTTTTTCGATGGCGGCTGCGGCTGTATCCAGCGGCGTCGCCGCACGGAGCGGGCAAGACTCGCGTCCAGCGGTGTTGTTGTTGAATTTTGGACTTTTGTCGGCCTCGCCGTCGTTCGAATCGCGCCGAGACATTTTCACGGTGGCGGTGGCGCGAATAACGTTGGAAGAGCTGCGCCGTCGCCGGTATTCCGTGTGCGTTTTTTTGTACGTGGCGCTCGAGTCGTCCGAGTCGTACTCGTCGATGGCTGAAACTGTTTGTCGACGACGTGTCGCCTTCGCCTTCGCCGTTGACGTTGGCGTTGGCGTCGCGACTTTCTCGGTACGAGTTCGTCGTTCTCTGTTTGGCGGCGAAACGTAAGCGGACGCGCCGCAGGCGACCGGGCGATTTTCAAAGCTGGCCGTCAGCTTTGCGTCCAGTCGCTGATTGACCGAATACTTTTCGGGGCTGGCTCGAGGCGTTTTTTCCGGACTGGAGCGCTCGATGGACGACTTGGACGAAGATAGCCTGCCGCTGGCGCTGCCGCCTCCGCTACTTGGTGTCGGACTGGCGCGTAACGAACTAGCGAACGCGTTATGAGTGGCGCTAACGTCCAGCGAAATTTTACTCGTTTCTTCGGCCGTCGCTACGGTTTTGCTCGTCGTCGTCGTCGTCGTCGTATTATCGACTAGCGACGAATCGAAATTGCAACGATGATCGATGGCGGTGGCGGCGAGATCGGATTCCAATTTGCAGACGTCGACGGCCGTTTCTTGCGAATCGCTACTGCGGCCGTAATCGTTTTTCGCTTTCGAACGATTCTCGCGCGACGACAAAGACAAACAAGCGATTGTATTCGATTCCTTTATCGTCGTCTCCGTTTCAGCCGTAGTATTAGTCGTTTCAGCCGACTCGGCCGCCGCCGATTGACGGTGGCTCGCTGCGCTAGTGACAATCTGACGGCAATGCTGGCTGGAATCTGCCACCGCTGCCGTCCGCTTTGTTTGCGTAGCTATCGGTGCAGGTGCGTCTGTCTGCTGTTGAACGGTAGTGCGTACGCTGCCGCCGCAGTCTTCGCTGTCGATCGTCGACGGCGTTTCTATTTGTTTTCGTTGAGAAAGCGTCCACGTGCGCGTTTCGTCCGACTGTTGGTTGGGCACGTAGCCCTGCTGCTGCCGCTGTCGTTCTTGATCGCTGCGCGTAGTACTGGTGGACGAGTACGTTTGGAAATGGTCGTCGACGCCGACAATTTCGTCTCGATTTGCGACCTCGACTTGGATTCGAAACTTTTCACGCGGCATCGTTGCCGCAGCCGCAGCCACCGTTTCCAGCGTGGGCGGAGACGAAGAGTCGCGAATCTCTTTTGTCTTGGCCGAAATGAAACCTCGATCGATAAGCGATTCGGTGTGCGAAGAAGCGACCGCGTTCGATTTACAATCGACGACGGTGCTGTAGCTGCTGCTGCTGATGCTGTTGTTCGTGTCTCGTCTTACGTAATAGCTTTTCAAACGTTCTTCGCGCAAATTGTACATGCGTAAACGAATTTCTTTCTTGCGGCCGAAGTCTCGAGTTTGTTGCCACTAGAAAAGTTGAATTTTTCGCATTAGACGTAATGTGGTGGTTGTGTGGGGGTGGAGGTGCGAGAGGGATGGGGGAGGGGGTATACAGAGAATAATTGCGCGTAATACCATCTCTTACCATTTGTCGAAGGGTATCCTCGTCGTGTATAGTATGAAGATCGTCCGAGGATCGGGTGACGGAATTGTGAAACTCGCTCGCCATATCGAGTGATTGCCGCTGCGTTGCGTCGACGATGCTCGGTTCTGAAACTGCCATTTGTCAAGATTAAATTTCAATTGCGTCGGTCGCGGTCGTATGTATATTAAAAGAAATTCAAGCAGCCTAATCAACCACCACCCAGCGAGTAGGTAGAAAGATAGATAGGCAGGCAGACATGCAGGTAGGTAGGTACGTAGGTACTAGATATCCATCTACAGGCTACATACATGTAAGACGTACCTACAATGGCATGAATTCCGATCTCCCATTTTTCATATATCGAATACTTTTCCTTATATATAGCATAGCAGGGAATATAATATGTATAGGTAGTAGGTACGTACTGAAATTTTTGATCACATTACCGAATTTCTCAGATTTGGTTCGTAGGTATCTGTACTTAAGGTGGGTAGTACTGGTTTAAAGTTGAGAAAAAAAAAAACTCGTTTAAAAAAAGTCGTCGGCCCAAGTTAGGAAATTTTAAAAATTTTGAGATGGATAAATTGAGGTGAAATAATCGATAGGTACCTATATTTGCTTTGCGAGTAAAAATGCTTCGGTAGTTAGGTAGGTACTTACATAGGTAGGTAGGTAGGTAGGTAGGTAGGTAGTAGGCAATTATTCGATACGAGGTTTGCGTGAAAATCGAAAGATTGGAAGAAAAGCGAAGCGATTCATGCTGCGTTAAAAGTTATACGTATATAGGTACGTATTTTTGTTAGCCAGGTATACCCACTTGAAATTTGTGCGGCATTGGCGTTGCTCAAGACGTCGCATTACTTGTCGCAGTTGTCGCGTTATTGATTTGAATTTTGAAATGAGTAATGAGTAGGCACCTAGCTACCTACCTAACAATTTATCATGTAGGTTAGTATCGGATCTTCGCCCGCGCCTTCATTTAGTAATTTTAAAGAATCGATTGCAAGCGACGGGCAAGACGGTACATTTTCTACGAGTAGTTTAGCGGTCGCTGGCTACACGCTGGTGGTGCTCAATAATTATATAAATAGCTAGGTACCAATACCTATACCTATACCTATACCAATCTTCGGGTCGGGTCGGCGCCGTAGCAGCAGTGAATTAACCTACTGTCGAGTTCGTCGGAGAAAAGGGCAACTTTCATCGACCTCGACTCCGCATCCGTTAGGAAAAAGGTTGCGAGTTGCGACCGAGAATCGACTTCCAAAGGAAGAGGCCTGAGGCGGACGTCGGGCGATTCGGTGAGAAGTAATTTTTCAAATCAACTCGCCCTTAAGCTACCGTACCTAAATACCTATATTGCCTACTTACCTACCTACATAGGTATTTGCGATTTACGTTTCCGCTGCGAAAATTTTCAAAAATTCGCCAAAAATGAAGGATTTGGACTCGAGCAGCTCAAATTTCGATTCTTACGTGAGACGTGAGTGATATGGGGAACGAAGGCTGTTTTAGCGAGCCAACGCGAGGACGGTTTCGAAAGGCGCCCGCCCGTCCGTTCGTTGTATATGCAAAATGATCGTCATCGCGCGGCCGCAATTGCGGTTACCGCTCCAAACGGAACGAGCAACAGCGAACAAACAAAAAAAAATAAAAAAAAGTGCGAAGGCGGGCGAACGATGGACAAAAATTTAAAAATACTTTCAACCAAATGGTACGGTACGGTACGGTACGGTACGAGTAAGAGGAGGTAAGTAGAAGAGTACGACGGCGATATGATGCGATGCGATGCGGCGTAATTTGACCAAAGTTGTAAAAACGCGAAACCGATCATTAGTCGCCATAAATGGCGAGGCTGGCAGGCTGCAATCGAATCGGGGCGAAAGCGAGCGCGACGCGTTGAATTCGTCATTGAAAAAACCAAGCTCGCATCTATAGTCTTATAGTCGAGTCGTAGGCACCGAGTACCACAGCAGGCACTGCCGCCGCACCGCGCCGTATTCCCATAGCCCGTACTTGTCGCAGTGTCGTCCACGTCCTTCCCCATCCCCATCCCCATCCCCATCCCCATCCCATCCGTCGTTCGTCCAGCAGTCTCGTCTCGGGCCAGACGACTGCGATAATTGTCCAGAATCGAAGAATGAACGGCGACGAGATGGACGAGATGGTGGATACTGGATATCTGGGTGACTGCAGAATGCAGATTTAATTCAACGCAGCTAATGGAGAAGTGCAGAACGTGTCGCCGCGCAGCCCGATGCCTACCTATAGCTATGTAATACGTATATGTACCTATACTAAGTACTTACATATGTACTCAGCAATCTGAAACGTACCTACGTTTGTTCGTTTGTTTGTTTGGACGCATTTCGCGGTACAACGTACCTACTATTTAGGTAGTTAGTACGTAGTAGGTACCGTATATGCGAGTGTAAGTACCTACTTACGATAAATGTCATTTGTATCCACCACGACTGCGGCGCTACCGCTACGTCTCGTGTCCCGAAGCATGAAAATGAAAGTTTCACGCGCCAGCATCTGACGACGGCTCAGCTGTAGGACTGTATAGCCAAATGAAAAGGCCAAAAGAAACTACGTCATGCTCGTGAAATTGCAATTTTCCTCGAAAATTTTCCCAGGTAGTTCTCGTTTCACGTAGGTAAAACCGGTACCACCGGTAGGTACCATCCTTGTGCGAGACGAATATCTAATGGGTACTCATATATCGTATTTTGCGGAAACGAGCATCGATACTGACACCGACGCAGCTTTTTCATTTTTCCAGTTTCCTCGGAGGATCGACTGCTACTTGACGCGAATGTATGCGATCTCTTCTGCCTTCAGTGCCTTCCGTCACTTAGGTAGGTACTAGGTAGAGGTACCTACTTGAAGGTACATACTTTACGACTACCATACGTACGTCTACGTACCATTAATTAAAACGTCGCGTCGCAGTCGCAACTTATTATCTAAGCTATCCAATCGCAGTCGATTACTCGAAACGAATAAGTATACTTGGTTGGTACATACGTACAAGTATGAGTACCTACCTAAGTAGATGACTATGTACCTAGGTTTAGGTACCTATAAGTTAGTATTGTTTAGTTACCTATCCCAAGTTAATGTCGATAAGTAATGATGTGCATGCGCGTATGTATACCATATACGATATATGTACAGTACGTACCTCGGTACCTATATTGTCGATTATTTTACAATTTTAGCGCGAGTTAGATCTACGATCCACCTATCGGTTAGACTCGATGTTTCTCGAAAACAGCCAACTTTCGGAAATCTCTACTTGTCTAGTGAGGAACCCGCATTCTTGCGCCTCTCCGTCTAGCGTCCAGCTATACAGCATATAGGTGTGGTATACATACGTACGTACCTACCTACCTACCTACCTGCCTGCCTGCCTGCATTTATACGTGTATGTAGCGGTTAGACGCACAGTCGCGACTGGCGACGGCGACGCAAACTTTTTTCGGTAAGAAGGATCGGACGAGAGGGTCGCTAATCTGTAGGTATAGAGACTTGAAATACGTCTTACAAAGAGGATTTTAGGAGGAACCGTTTGTTTATGCCATGCCCCGAGTAAATGCGAGAGCGAAGCTTTGTGGGGGGGGGGAGGAGGGACTAGATTCATAAATAGGTAGGTAGGGTACACAAAACAGGTATAACTACGTAGGTGGGTATCTAAATATTTTCTCACGAGTTACACCTATTTGCGTTAATACTATGAAAAGTTCTATCTAATGTAAGGAGGCAAAGACAAGGGACGAGGGACGAGAGATGGTTGCGCAATGTAACTCTCGCAGCTAGGTACTTGGGTACTCTATTTCACGATGTCACTGGGTTAAACTTGGGCGTAGATAGTCCGTGTGCCGGTTCCAGGTATTCGTCGAATACGTAACTGACCCTTTGGATACCGATACCGGCAATCCGGCATTTGAAACAACCTATTCCACCGAAGGAAAATACGCTCACGCAGTACGTACTACGTACCCATCTCTATACCTACATCGCATCGTAAGATATAAACGATACATTGCTCGAGTACTCAGTGTAGGCAGGGCAACTATCTGACGGTAAGATTTTTTCGACCTTATTGCTGATGAGTTAGGTATAGTTAAAGTTAGGGTAGGTAATGATCACTGCTCAGTGTTTCTGCTTAAGTGCTTACCTACTACTGCTTCCAGTTCATGTCGATGCGATAAGGCGCTAAAGGGATACGCGTTTGCTGGTAACTCTATAACTATAAGTACCTATGTACATACATTATACTTACTGCGAATATCATCTATCGGCCTACACCTATTCGTGAAATCCAAGTTACCTACTCGTATGTTAAAGTATTGGGTAACACTGTTAACGTCGCGTCGCGCCGGTTAGATTACTGTATCGAAATCGAAAATTTACGGTAGATGTATAGGTATGAATTTCCCGAATATTATTTCTCCATTAGTTGGTGGTTAGTCAGCCAAGTCGGTACACAAATAAGTAAGTAAGTAAGTAAGTAAGTAAGTAAGTAAGTAGGTAGGTATATAAGTGAGTAAAAAAATAAGTAGGTAAATTTTCAAGAAGATTATAAAAATATTAAAAACACTTACTCTTGGATGCTATGTGCGTAGTACTCTAGATACCGTGTACCTATTATTAATTTATTCTTTTTTATATTCAGGTAGGTATTTTTCGGTTCTTCCCTAATCTTAAACGCGCTGCCCGTATTTCGCAATTATCTATCCTCCCCCCCCCTTTTCGCGTATTTTTCCCTTCTCCTAATCGGATTTACGTCGAGGCGCGTCCCTAATAGGTTATTTCAATCGAAGCAGTACTCTTTCCTCCCTTTTCGTCGAAAGTATAATACGAATAACTGAATTTTCGAATAGTAAGGTAAACGTGTAGATAAGTAAATGAATTAAGAGAAAAAAACGAGAAAGAAATGGAAAAGTCTAGTACCATAAGTACCTACCTATACTTATACCTAAAAGTGCGAATATACAAAAAAATAAATAGGTACCTATATAAAATGAATAAAATGATTGGGTATTGAAAGTTGGCGGGGAAAAAAAAGTATATATATACCTATATGAAAAATTGAGTAGATACAGATACTCGTAAATCAGCGAATGTATATGAACACGCGCGGAATCGATGCGAGATGAATGCAACTAGTAACTACCGAAGTGCCGAATGACGATTCGCCGGCATTAAGGTGTTCTCTATTTCTTAGTTACTTAGGTACGTACGTAATCGGTAATCGTAAATGATAACAGGTTTGTGTCTCCCATACTTGCATCCCACTCCGCTCACACACTAGACATCGGCCCCACCTTGACGGTCCGCGCTGTTTCTTACTTTCTTATGGCATGACAAAATATACGAATATACCCGAACGGCCAACACTCAACAGTCAACAGTGTCAACACTGACCAGTGACCGCGGAGGCGCTGAGCGCCGCTCCAGGCTCCACTGCTTCGGCGGAATCGTTTGCTGACGACTGCCCGATGAGCCGATTTACGCGATGCAAAAAACGATCGCGCTTCAGTTCAGTTTTATTTTTGCTGCGAATGCGAATTTATGCACCTCATCTATGGGTATTGGGTACTGGTACCTAAGGACCTACCTTCCATATCCACTCGGAAAAGTCGCCTTACCTGGCTGTGAGCTGTGGCTACCTTCGACCTATCCGATTTCAGCTACATAGGTACAACCTTAACCTGCTTAATCTGGTTATAATAAGTACCTACCTACTACCTACGTAATGCGCATGTATGTAGGTACCTAAGTATCAATAACAGACCAACGTCTAACGTATCCACATAGGTATATGTAGATTAGTCCAGCACCTATAGGCGAGTATGTGTGTGGTACCGGTACCTAATTCGCATACCTATACATAGGTACTCGCACTAATTGTCGATATCGGGAACTAATAAAGTCGACCAGGAAAACAATGGTCGTAATGATTCTCAGCGTCCGATAAGCCATCAAAGGAATAATTCTGATCTCTGACTATGGGTAGGATGTAGTAAGTATCGATTAATCGTATTGAATCAAATGAATTGATGCTGGATACGTAATTATGTAGATGCACGATTGTAATGCGAATCGTTGTTCTTCTACTACGTATTACAAGTAAGTATAGTTGAGTATAGTTACTTCACCGAAACGGGTGGTACATAGACATATTATATCGTCATATTCGTACGCTATGCTACCACGCCGTACTTTACATGATTGTAGGTTTAGCGGACTTATTTCACCTTAACGTATTCGAGTCTCAACTACCTACAGAGCTGACGGCTACGCTCGACGCAAAGCGCAAGCAACAAGCATTTGTCCCGACTATCCAGTCTTTCCAAAAAAGGTAAAACCAACAAACGTTTCTTTTCTTCTTTCTTTCTTTCTTTCTTTCTTCATCTCTCTCCCTCTCTCCCTCCCTTCCTTCCTCTATTTACCTACACGCTTCTTCATTTTCTTACCTACCTACTACCTAGGTAGATGAGATGTTTAATCGTAATCGTTCAAGAAACCCACAACAAGAACCATACTGTATCTAACATTCGATCCGAGATTGAGAGCGATTGTACAGCAGTGAAAGCGATTTGGAAAACGCGTCGCGACGCTGCACCGTATTTTGATTGAAAGATTCGTTCGCGCGGTTTACCTACCTACTCCCCAGGCTTCGATTGAGCACAGTTAGAGGTAGATAGATACTGCATAGGTAGGCGCAGTTGATGTTGATTTAATATAGTGAGTAGTGGGCGGTGGTGAGTGCATCTGTATATGTATATCTACTTCTTGAATCTGTACCTAGTAGGTACTTTTACTTGGGTACCTACGTGTTGTCGCCGTCGCCATCCCGTGGCCTACGCGAACGGTCTTAATTCACTCCCCTGGAAGTGCCAATATCTAGGCAGATAAGAATGGGAGCGGGAGCGATTCATCACGATCAACCAACCGAAAGAAAAACCCGCCTCGTCGGTATTCGTCTGTGCAGTAGGTAGTTAGGTGGCTTTAAATTTACAATCCGTTTTACAACACTGTTGGCGTGAAATTTGTGGCAAGTTGCAATGACGCTACGCGACGTGACAATGCGGAATTGAAACGCGCTGTTCTCGGGTATTTTGTATCTATAATATGTATTATAGGCATCTACAATGTATCCATACCGTCCCACCTACTTACATTGAGTGTACGTAGAATGGACGGTAAAAATAATTTCACTCTCGACTTGTACCGGGCGCGGCTGCTCCGTCAACGGTAACGTCAGTTGGTTTTGATAATTACAGCTAAAAACGTCCAAGTATAGGTATTAGGCACTTACACGCGTATCGCAAAATTGTTATGGACGCGCGTATTTTGAATGTGGAAAATGACACGGGACACGGGACACCCAGCCTGTCAACCGTTAGAACCCAATAATTATGCAGTTTGTGAGTTACGTGCTGGTTGGTAGACCAATTACGAGAGTATGCGAGTCGATTTCGAATTTTCGATGCATCGCGTCGCTCTTAGCGCGCTGATCGCGGTGGTTTCACGATATTCCTAGTATGTAGTAGGTACGAATGTACATTTAGATATGTATCTAGCTCGGTGATTTCGTTCATATCTGCATCTTCGCAGCCGATACTCGTTCACCTTGAACTGAGACGGGCGTCCACAGCCCCAACTCCCGCGCTCGATTTCGGCACTTTCGTTTGAAAATGCCTCCCTCGTCGGACGAAAATTCGCACATTCAATGCCGGTGAGGTAGTACGGAAATCTACTACGAAATATAGTGTAAATTGTATGTATCTACTATCTATGTACTCGTACAAACGTGCACGTAAGATGGGAGGCCGAGGCACCGCAGACACAGGCTGCAGGCGCGTTTGGGCCAACGTAAGAATTGGAATTTTGAAACCGGCGGTCTTACGCACGTGCACAGCATATGTGATACCTATCGAGATCCTTTTGGACGCTTCGAAAGGAAACATACAAAAATAATAAAAAATCAGTACGTGTTGAACAAACAAACAAATACTTAAACGTGCGGAAGAAACGCAATGTACTGGATTAATGTTTGCATTACATACGGCATTTATGTACTACGCAGACAGACGTATGCAGATATGCTACGCGTACATTACATTCGTCACCTCATCAGCATATCGTCACATCGTATCCGCAGTAGAATCCTACATCTTACATATTGTACATGTACATGTAAGCGAATAACGAATACGCAATACGCATCAACGGCGAGAAATGATAAAATAAAAAGGGTAAATCATTTGCCAATAAAGAAATTCTTGAAAATCGGTAATCATTCAGTCAATTCCGGACGATATTTCTCGAATATTTGCTTTTTCAACGCCTAATCGTTTCTTACAAGCTCGATAGAGACTGAGGATTTCATGTTTGAGCACAGCGCCGTTACTGCCATATCTCGATCTTGTACATCCGCCACCAACAAACATCCGCGTTACAGGGTTCGTTTCTACTGCGGCACGTAACGTTATTCTCGATGCCTTCGTTCGTTTTTTCCGATGATACTTTCAACAACGTCTCCAGTTGCATCTGCTCTCTGTGACATTAGCCGCTTGTTTATGACCTGTAAGGATTCAGAATCACAAATAACATCGCGCACTTGATTTGATTGTATACGAGTACAATGTAGACATATTAAGCCCTTGAATGGCGCAGTATGTACATAGTACATACAAACATCCTAACCGCGTCTGTAGTCGCGATGGACGAAATACGAGCACCTTACCAGTGGAATGTTGAAAATAAAAATACAGATGAGTGACTCACAAAGAACTTTCAATAAACTGCACTGGCCAATGTTTGGCGAACCGATGATGACAGTTTCGATATCACAGTTCCATGCTTTCGAAATCGTAAATGGTCCTCAATTTCGCCATTTTCGGAGTTGGTTAGCACGAACTCTAGACTTGGCCACTGTGTTACTGATCAGTATCAGTTTCACCATGACCAGCGAGGACTGCTTCCCCGACACTCTAATAACGGCAGCGTCCCTTTTTCCTGGTCCTAAAAATGAAAAAGTGGTACAATAATAATAATAGTAATAATAATTACATCACTTGCTATTCTAACAAAACGGGCACCGGTGAAAATCCTCGCTAAACACGAACCTGAAGAAACCGAGTAAAAAATGGTGGAGCAGCAACTAACGGCGCTTTTCTGGACGGAGCGTGGGATTTTGCATCGAATCATCATAAGTAGTAATTTTTATATCATTTTAGGAGAGTATTGAGTCATTTCCTACATTCTTTGTCGATTTTATTTCAGTTACCTTCTTCCGACCTGCATATATTTTTGCACGTATACATTGCAGTACGTAGGCGTAAGGCTAATTGGAGAAAACCAGCTCATGATCATGAAAAACATCGTGAAAAAAAGAAAACGGAAAATATACTTGCACGTAATAAAATATCAAACAAACCGCGTAAAATTTGAACATTATTTTGAAAATTTGAGTCACTGATCAAGTGATCACAGTAGAATCATCACAGACTCTCTCTCTTATCATCCTATTGCGCGCACGCGCAGTAGTGTTGGCGATGATGAGGGTCGGAAGAGGGTTGTTGTGGTGGAAGTTGTTATCATCGGTTATCATCAATTTATTTGATAACGCTACGAATTTTTTCTTTTTCCGATTTCACATTACATACGATTACGAAGCATGAAGTACGGGTAAATATTTGTTTTCCAAATAGCGACAGATATTTTTCCATTCTTCTTTGAAAATTTCGTTTTTTTGCGTTCTGGCAATTTTGTAATTTGTACCTTCCTCTCTGCTTTCCTAGTGTTTTTTTCTCCCTAAATTTTTCGATACGAGTGGAGTGGAGTAGACGACGGAATGCAAGAATAAGACACGTATAGAGTCGTATCTGCGCGTTTCTCTGCGTCCAGTTATGTCGCTCTCCTTCATCGATCACCGGTGACTCCTTGAACGCATGTATGCAAATTTTAGTTGACGTGTTGGCGATTTCGTGTTTTTTTAGAATTTCTCACAGAACCGCGATCACTTGCGTTATATTGAATTTAACTCGTGAAATTTACGGCTTTTCCGCGATGTGAGTACGTAACTACTCGGTTGAAATTGATGAACATTGACTGTTTGAATTCGGCACAACTAGAAGACTGGCCGGTGATTAGGCCGACTCGACCCGGTAGATGCTTGGCGTGCATTTACGTGTAGCGCTGAAGAATCGTTTGCTTGCTGGTACCGAATTGCGAATTGGTCAGCGGCAGGAAAATGGTTTTCGAGTCTATCGTGGTCGATATCCTGAATAAATGTCTGGGAGACTACGTCGAAAACCTGGATCGATCTCAACTAAAAATAGGAATATGGGGCGGTAAGTTTGATACTCGCGGATTAAGCACGTTATTGTTCTGTTTCATAGCTTTTTTTCCTTTGTCGTAGGCGACGTTACATTGAAAAATCTATCGTTGAAACCTAGCGCTTTGGACGATTTAAACTTACCGGTGAAAACAGTTTACGGACATCTAGGTACTATTGATGGACGTTATTTTTGTCGTTTTCCGCGTATTTTCGATTCAACTCCTTCGGTACTGTCGTTAAGTGCTAATCAAATTTACGAATGCAGGGAAACTGGTTTTGAAAATACCGTGGAAGAATATTTACACTGCTCCGGTTGAAGTGCTGGTAGAGAACTTATTTTTACTTGCGAATCCTATTCAAGATATTACCTATGACGCAGAAAAAGAAGAGAAGCTACGGCAAGAAGCTAAACAGGCGATGATAAATAAAGTAGAAGAAGCAAAGAAAAAAGAAAAAGAAAACGGTAGGTACCCGCAGTTAAGAGTTAACTACGATATAATTAGACTGAAATTATTTCATCGCGTGGTAGGTAGGTAGGTAAGTAAGTAAGTAGACTACGTACGTAGTACGTACTTAGGTAAGCAGGTAGATTCATGCTATGGGATTAGCGTGTACGCGAGCGTGATTGTAATTTTCAATGTTGTAAAACACGTTTGTTTCTCTTCGTGTAGCTAATCAGCAAGTCAACGACACCTTTGTCGAAAAATTAGCGGCTCAGATCATAAAAAATGTTCAAATATTCATCGGCGATATTCATATACGGTACGAAGATCGAATTACGAAACCGGAAAGTCCGTTCTCAATTGGCGTTTCGTTGCACACGCTAAAAATCTACACCACAAACGAATGCTGCGAAAGCTACGTAGTGCCCGAGAATGAATCGCCTTTATTTTACAAAGTACGTAACGCATATATAGCGTGTGCGTGTTCGCTAAACATGCATGTTACACGTATTGGTTTGACCTACCATATGATTTGTGATTCAACAGATAATGATTATGGAAGGCCTGTCCGTCTATTGGAATCCCGATTCCACCTCTTTCGTTAATGCCGAAATCGACAGTAATTTGATAAATACTTTATTTGTCGAAGGAATCGCTAGCAAAACTAATCGAACCGTCGGTTATAACTATAGTGAGTGTTTTTGTTTTGTTGCTGTTTTTTTATTATCATTATTATCTATTCATCTTGAGTTTGGCCGAAAGCGAAGCTACAGCGAGTGTAGTCTAAACGTCTGCTTGATTGCCGTAGTTTTGGGTCCCATCAATTCGGAAGCGAAATTACAAGTAAATTCGAAGCCGGAACTTTTGAATTTCATCACTCCGAAAATATTTCTATCTTTCGTTCTGGAGCAGTTACTGCTGAGTAAGCTTATAACCGATGTACTATGTAGTAGTGTTCGCGCAATGCGTAGACTGTTGACGTGAACGTTTTCGCGCCTTATTCAACCGTTTGCGTGTCTCGTACATATGTTTAGACGTACGTAAGTCCCAGTATCAAGATTTGATAGCGCTGTTGGAGCAATTCGATCGAATGACCAAAGCGACGCCTTTTCGAAAATACAGACCCGTTTTACGCCAGTACCGAGGACACTATCAGGAATGGTAGGGACACATCGCGCGCTAGTCCGATAAAATTCGCCCGCAAACGCCTACGTTACGTTTTTGAGGATTACATTTTTAACGGAGCTTCGGTTTCCGGCAGGTGGAGATTCGCCATTAGCTGCGCGTTGGATGACGTGAAAAGACGGTCGCGTAATTGGGATTGGAACTGCATCCTGCGTCACCGAATACTATGCAAGCGATATACGATCGCGTATCGACGAAAAATAACCGAAAAAGCCAACGAACCGTTAAATAAAGAACTGGAACAATTGGAACGCGATTTGGACGGTTTCAATATTATATTGATACGCCAAAAAGTGGAAAATGAGGTATCCGATCACACTATTAATAATAGATTCGCTGCTGCGCTGCGTGTTTCGTCGGTGTGCGAAAAAAAAAACACGCGAGCTGAGAGTTGCACTCGAACGTATGAACCTCGTTTTTTTTTGTTTTCTTGCCGTAGGTCGAAAGGGAAGGACGATTCAACGTCGAACAAAAGGCGAAAAAGAAAACTGGCGGCGGCGGCTGGTTCGGCGGTTGGTTTTCGTCCGCCAGTAAAACTAGCGAAAGCGATCGCGATGACGAGAATCTAACCAGTAATATCGGTGAGTAAAAGGTCGATCGAGTACCCGTCGCTGTTGTGAGCTCGTTACGACTCGGCTTTAATTTCGTTTCTTGTGTTTTCGTTATTTTTCATTCCGATTTCGGCCGCTTTTAATTCACCCCCCATCCAGTGAAGCAGTTTGGGAACGCGATGAACGACGACGAAAAACAGAAACTGTACCGCGCCATCGATTATCACGAAAGTTTTATACCGACGTCCTATCCGACGTCGTTTGTGGCCATTCGTATGGAATTCGTATTGAAAATCTTGAAAGTTATAATCATCGACGACGACGTAATCGGACCGAACGACAAGGTTGTCGATGGCGCTGTTAGATCTATCGCCGATAGTGTTATGACCGTTAAATTCGAACAAGTGCTCGCTTCGATAAACCAGAGACCCGCCGCGCAATCGTACGCGTAAGTTTCGTTGCTGTATCAATATTTTACTCGAGCGATCGTTCATTTTCCGTTTGTTTGTTTTTATATGTTTTGTATTGGCGTAGCCTATCGCTGACCATGCAGTCTTTCGAGACGTTGGGAATGCGGCAACAAGGGATCGTACCGAAAATCATCCGTTCCAAGCTGTCGCCATGTGACGAAGACGACGACAGCGAACAGCGATATTTTTTAAACGTATTCTTCGAAACTAATCCACAAGACGGTCAGTACGATCAACGGCTTCACATCGTTTTACGTCCGTTGAAAGTGGTTTACGACGCTCAGACCGTGATAAAAATTCTCCAAGTTTTCACTCCTCAAAACGACATTACCACGGTGAAAAATCAGTAAGTGTACAGTGCGTACTGGGTACACGTGCAGTGCGCGTTTGCGTAAGCGTTCTTACAACGTTTTTTGTACTTTTACCCGAAGGTTGCAAGCGGCCGCCAATACTAAATTTGAAGAAATGAAAGAAAAATCCGCCGTCAAACTTCAGTACGCAATTGAGAGAAGTACCAAACTGGATCTGAAAGTCGATTTGATGGCTCCGTATCTAATTCTTCCTTTCGGCGGTTTTTACACCAGGTGGGTTTACCTGTGCCTGTTAGCGAGTAGGTCGCCATCTTGTGACAGAATTTAGACGCCTACCTGCCTGCCTACCTACCTACCTACCTATCTACTTACTTTCCTTTCAACCGACCGACCGACCAACCAACCAACCAACCAACCAACCAACCAACCAACATCAATTTACTCGAATCTGAAATCAACAACAGATATCGACTATCTATTAAATTTTCCAGGCTAATTTTCGATAATCCATCTTCTCTTCTTTTCTTACTTAATTAATCAATTCGACTAATTCAATTCCCGGTCAATTTTATTTTCTCCCTCGCCCACGTTTTATGTATTTTAATGCGCGCGATCGATCGATCGTTTCAGCAACGAAATGGCTCTAGTGATAAATTTGGGCCGCATTACGGTCGCGTCCAAGACTAAAGATCACGCCGTCGTGAATGTGAAACGCATGCTGAAGGAAGGCAGTAGCGAAGATCAAGTGTTTTCCGAAATGATGGCCAAATGCTACGATTGTTTCAGAATTTGCCTAGGACAAGTGCAGGTATACCGTATAAAATTAGAAATGCCCGTTTCGCGGACGCGTCTCCGTTCGCTTATTGATTTGAGGGCCGCGATTAAATACCTTGGCTGTCTTGTTTTGTTCGCGTACGTAGGTACTCTCGCTGAAAGCTGGTCAAAAATGGAAACCGTTGATCGGAAGCGACGGCGACCTGAAATCTTCGACCACTTCTAGCTGGGCCGATAGCAGCGATTCGCACATACTCGAACCGACCAGCGTGTACGTGGATATATACAAGTGCGTGATCGACGACGATCCGCGTTTACCTAAAATCAAGATCGACGGAAGCTTGGCAGATGTTACCGTCAGAATCACGGGTACCTACATTCCTATATACATATGTACATTTATCCTCCCCTACCGTTTACCTAACACCTCAGCACTGCACTGCACTACACTAACGAACGTGCTGCGCTTGTGGCTAGTGTAAAATATTCGTTAACGCCGCGCCGCAGCCGATTCAAGTTGTGCGAACGTTTTTGAATTTGACCGCGTTATTATGCTGTGCAGCGCGGTGCTATAATTATTGTCATTGCCGTCGTCGTTTAAATGCTTAACCTTTCTCTGTCCGCAGAAAAAACGTTATTGGAAGTGGTATCATTGATCATCAGTCTTCCTCTGCCTAGTCCCGGTACAGATACGCAAACTTCCGCTCACGAATACGCGGACACGGTTACGGACGATGACGACGACGACGCGTCTACAATTTATGATTCAGCCGCTTCGTTGCGACAAAAACTCGAATCTCTGAACCGTTTGCAATTTTCTACGCTAAAAAAGTACGGGAAAAGAACGGCGACGTCGTCGACGTTCGCTCAAAATGAAGACGAGTCGGCGGAGGCAGTGGCGTCGGCGGCGGCAGCGTCTACCACCGCCACCGTGCCCAACGTCGATTACATCAATTTGGAAGCAAATTTCAGTCTCACAGGTAAGGAAAAAATAGAAAAAATAAAATAAAAAGAAGAAGTAAACCTTAAACGTGTTACATTTTCATGTTGCTGCGCAATGCATATACCTACGCGTGTTACGACGCAGGTCTTACCGTCTACGTTCAGCGCGAGCAAATGAAAAATCCGCTGATCGAAGCTTCCGTAGTCACGCTTCAGTTGGGCTTCGTTCAAAGGACGTATTCGTGCGAAATATCCGCCAAGCTGGGAAAGCTGTCGTTATTGCAGAATTACCAAGATTCGGTCATTCCGGCCATTAGTACCCCGGTTAGCGACGGACCGTCTTCCGATCAGTATCTGTTGTTCTGCAAATTGATTATCGTACGTACTTCTACTTACCTATCCGTCCATCTACCTACACCTAACCTAAACTCGCTGTTGTTGCTCGCGTTTGCGGTTGCGGTTGCGCTGGTATCTAACGGTGCGGCGCCGACGTAGTTCTGTTGCACGATGCTCGGAGACGTTATGTAGTAAGTACCTAAGGTACAGGTACAATACATTACGCTTACGTTGCGTGTTGGCTGTAATATGTACATATGTGCGTATTACGGCTGGTACGCGTACGTACGTGTACTGCACTGTTTGTGCGTGTATGTAAATATTTACGCCGCGCCGCGCCGCCGCGACCGACCGCCAAGTAACGGAAGTTCGTTTTCATGTCACGTAAATTTCACGCAGGCCGAAAAAAATTCTCCGGTATTTGAAAAGCTGTACAATTCGACCGCGGTAAAGCTCGCCGTCGAATTTACTAAACTGTACGCGATCGCGCATCAGGACGCGATTATGAATACGATACAATGGATCGGCGATTTGCAGACGCGTATTTCCAACATTTTATCGGCGGCCGAAAATAACGCCATCGTTATCGCGCCCGCTTCCAGCTCGCAATCGCGGTCTCGCTACTCGACTGCCAAGCTCGCCGCTGCTTCGAAGAAACGTAAAGGTAGCGCTGGCTCGGCCGCTTCAGTCGCCGTCGAAAGGAAGTCTAGAAGATTGAAAACGAAATCCGCTTTGGCCGCTATCGTCGAAGATCAACTTTCCGACATGAGTAAGCAAACGTCGCAGTTGTACCTTACCTACTACCTACTACCTACACTTACCTTCGTAGTACGGCCGCCCCGTACAGTAATACCGTGGTCGAGTAATATATATGTGTGTGTGTACGTGTACTTGTTTTTTGCGAGTTCCCGCTTGCTTAATGTATTTTCTTTTCTTTCTCTCCCCCCCCCCCCATCTCGCTCCTGTTTCCCGACACAGCCGGTTCTTATTCCAAAGGGACGGAAGAGTTGGCGCCACCGTTGGCGGGCGGTGTCGTTACCGAAATTCACGTGACCGCCTGTCTGGATGAAATACAAGTGTGTTTGCAAACGGCGAGTAGGTCGCTAGCCTCGATGTACGTGAACGGATTACGCTTGTCCACTCGAATAGACAAATCGTGCACCGAGATCGAAGCCAACTTGCAGTCGATCAGCGTTTGCGATTTAAACGCGGACACCATTTACAACAAAGTAAGCAACAGTGAGTGCACGCGCACGTGGCGGAGTCAACTTCAACGGTTCTAACGTAACGTAACGGGTACCGCTACCTTGGTACCTGCTACCCAAGACCTATTTGGCTAGACGCCGCGCCGTCGTTTCACTATTCGACAACTTGCAATTTATGCGTATAACCCTAAGCACTCGTTCATGTATGTACGTGTATCGACTTTTCTAGGTTGCGTATATCGTGGAAGGAAAACAAGCTGTCAAGGCTATCGTCACCCTTTACAACGATCAGGCGTCGTCGGACGGAACGCGTTCGGAGAACAATTTCGACGTTTCGTTGAAAATACAGATGAGCTCGTTGCATTGCGTCTTCATCAACGAATTTCTCGTCGACGTGCTGGTAGGTAATGTTGCGGTTGCGCGACATACGCCCAAAACGTACATATGTACAGACTTGTTGTTTTTCCCTCCCGTTCTTCACTTCTCATTGAGCTTGTTATTACCTCCGCCTCCACCATTATTATTACCACCACCACCACCAGGTCTACTACTAATATTTCTTCTCTTTACGTCGCAACTTTTGCGTATATACTTGTATATTTTTTTCGTTTGTTGTTCAACAGCATTTCGCGAATAATTTCCAAACCAGCAAAAAAATTTTGGCAGAAGTGTCGGCAGCGGCTGTAGCTTCGGCAAAAATGAATGTACAGCAGGTTTATCAATCGTCCACTCGCGTGCTCCTGGATATTTTCGTGGACGTAAGTTGACGGTAGGCTGGTATACTGATGGGCTGGTGGGCTCGAAGTTGAGCGCGTTATTTTTTTCAGGCCCCGGTCATTTTGGTGCCACAAAATTGTCGCAATAATCGAGTGTTCATCATCGATTTCGGTAATCTATCCGTCAAGAATACGCTGAAAAAGCTATCGAATCAGTCCACGTCGTCGTATTCGCAACACGAACCGCTCATCGATCAAGTTTTCGTCGTATTAAAAGATATGCAAATCATCAGGTATGGAAGAAAAATAAAATAAAATAAAAATCCGACAGTCGCGCGGCTTCGTTTTCAAACTAACATGAAGAAACGTAAAGTTTTAATGGAACGTCGCGTCGGCCCGACGACTTAGCTCTCGATTCAATTTTCGTAGTACATATGTATAGGTACGCTGCAGTAAACTTTTTTATCCGCGCATTTTTTTTTTTTTTTTCGTATTTCTTGCAGAACGAATTACGAGCGAACGGATCCCGAGCATTCGTTGTTGAAACCCGTAAATTACCAGTTGGTAATCGAGCGTAACTTGTCGGCTACGTGGTTCGATCAAGTGGCCGATTTCGACGTTTGCGGCGAGTTCTGCCCCATACATGTGAGTATTATTATTATTATCGTAGTCGGACGTGTTTTGTGTTTGCTTATGATAAAGGGAGGATTTTAGATAGTTCAAAACGTGTATTTGAGAAAATTGTTGATTTTGTTTGTCTCAGTTAGTGCTTGAGATTTGAGATCCGCGATAATGTAATAATAATAAACCTTGAGTTTATTTTGACGTGCCTGTCCCCATACGCAGAGCGTTATTATTACTTAATAGTAATAGTAATAAAATTCATTCATTCATTATTTTGTTGCGATTCGGTGCGCATTTTACGCAAGTATACGCATTCGAAATATGTACGTACACATAGGCGCGAAACTACGACTGCGACGATTAGAGAATTTGGGCGTTAAAATTTTCCGATGACTTTTTTCAAGGAAAAACGTCTGTTTTTGTGGGAAAAAGTCATCGGAAAATTTTACCGCCCAAATGCTCTTGGATTTCGTCCATAAGTAGATTCGACGTCGCTGAACTCGAATCCGGTGTCGGATTTTCATTTGGAGATTTAGATTCGTGGATATTCGCGAATGAAAATCGGAAAAACTCAAAAGAAAAAAAATGCCAATAAAATTGCAACAAATGGTCGAATCAAAAATCCGACGCCGTATTCGATTTCAGCGACCTCGAATCTGCCTGTAGACCTTTTCCAAGAGCATTTGGGCGGTAAAATCTTCCGATGACTTTTTTCATGGAAAAAAGGCTGTTTTTGGGCGGAAAAGTCATCGGAAAATTTTACCGCCCAAATGCTCTTGGATTTCGTCCATAAGTAGATTCGAGGTCGCTGAACTCGAATCCGGTGTCGAATTTTCATTTGGAGATTTAGATTCGTGGATATTCGCGAATGAAAATTGGAAAAACTCAAAAGAAAAAAAATGCCAATAAAATTGCAACAAATGGTCGAATCAAAAATCCGACGCCGTATTCGAGTTCAGCGACCTCGAATCTGCCTATAGACCTTTTCCAAGAGCATTTGGGCGGTAAAATCTTCCGATGACTTTTTTCATGGAAAAACGGCTATTTTTGGGCGGAAAAGTCATCGGAAAATTTTACCGCCCAAATGCTCTTGGATTTCGTCCATAAGTAGATTCGAGGTCGCTGAACTCGAATCCGGTGTCGAATTTTCATTTGGAGATTTAGATTCGTGGATATTCGCGAATGAAAATTGGAAAAACTCAAAAGAAAAAAAATGCCAATAAAATTGCAACAAATGGTCGAATCAAAAATCCGACGCCGTATTCGAGTTCAGCGACCTCGAATCTGCCTATAGACCTTTTCCAAGAGCATTTGGGCGGTAAAATCTTCCGATGACTTTTTTCATGGAAAAACGGCTGTTTTTGGGCGGAAAAGTCATCGGAAAATTTTACCGCCCAAATGCTCTTGGATTTCGTCCATAAGTAGATTCGAGGTCGCTGAACTCGAATCCGGTGTCGGATTTTCATTTGGAGATTTAGATTCGTGGATATTCGCGAATGAAAATCGGAAAAACTCAAAAGAAAAAAAATGCCAATAAAATTGCAACAAATGGTCGAATCAAGAATCCCACACCGCACAGTGGTCCAGGGAACCCCTCAAAACCCTTGAAATTAATTATCTTAAAAAGTTTGCAATAAAAGTTGGTGAAATGTAGTGTAGGTATGGTTTTTGGGGGCGTAGAATACGAATTTCATAATGAAAATTTGTTCCGAGTTAAGGGGGAGGGGGAGGAGAGGTCCTAAAAATTGAATTTACCCAAAATATCATGTAGCATATCAAAATCTAGGTTTTCGAGGTCGTAGATTACGAATTTGATGATGAAAATTTTTTTTGAAACAATGGGAGGGAGTGGGGTTGCACAAATTGAAATTTACCTCGAATATCGTGTAGTATTTCGAAATCTAGGGTTTTGAGGCCGTTGATTACGAATTTGACGATGAAAACTTTTCTGAGACAATGAGAAGGAGGTGGAGGTACATAAATTTAAATTTGTCAAAAATTGGTAATTTTATTGGACAAAACCATGCAAAGTACACCACCGTAAATCTAACTATATAGCTAGAAGTATGGTTTCAGATATGTAAAACATGAGTGTGATATTACTTTTTGGAAAAACTTACAGAAGTATGATTTATGAACGAAAACGTTGTTAATTTTCAAATAATTACACCCGTTGGAGTTTTTTTTCATCATCACGGTGTGTTTGTACTTTGTACCCATATGAACACAAATATAGTACGTGAGAATTGTGAAAAAAAAGTTCAAATTGCTATTTCATCTTGTTGAATTTGTAATTTACGACTTTGAAACCCTAGATTTTGATATGCTACACAAAATTTTAAGTAAATTTCAATTTGTTCACCCCCACACCTCCCAATTACCACAAAAAAATTTCATCTTCAGATTCGTAATCTACGATCTCGAAAACCTAGATTTCGATATGCTACACGATATTTTGAGTAAATTCAATTTTCAGCACCTCCTTTCCCCCTCCCCTTTACCTCAGAAAAAATTTTGATGGTGAAATTTGTGTTCTATGCCGTCGAAAACCACACCTACAATATATTTCACCAAGTTTCATCTCAAATTTTTCAGACAATGAATTTCAAGTGTTTTGAAGGTCTCCTAGACCACTCTGAGCTACGTTTTCCTTTCTAGATCTTCATTCCGCAAGTTTCCGCAAAAACTAACACCACAGTCGTGTTTAGGGCATCCAACACTATCAATCTGGCCATATAGTTCATCGAACTTCGGCGAACTTTATATAGATTTGGTCCAATTTATGTTTCTAATGTTGCAAAATTATCCTCTACTTTAACTCATTTTTATGAAATTATGGCCCCTGATAGCTCAAAACCAAATATGGCATTGAAAAGTACATACTTTGAGGAATATTTTTCAATATTTACTTTTATAATTACGCCATTTTAAACGCGAGTTATCGGCACATAAAGATTAACATGTGGAAGCAACTACCAGGCTATGCAGCGAACACAGTTTTCAACACGCGCTCAGAATTAAAGGAAAGGGGGTAACAAAATTTAGTTGCTTGTTTTTAGGTACTGGGTATTCAGGTTTTAATTTAGTGAAATTTTCAAATCGAATGGCGGTGATTTTTTTTTCACCATTTCGAGGGTTTTGAGGGGTCTCCTGGACCACTGTGCGGCGTCGGATTTTTGATTCGACCATTTGTTGCAATTTTATTGGCATTTTTTTTCTTTTGAGTTTTTCCAATTTTCATTCGCGAATATCCACGAATCTAAATCTCCAAATGAAAATTCGACACCGGATTCGAGTTCAGCGACCTCGAATCTACTTATGGACGAAATCCAAGAGCATTTGGGCGGTAAAATTTTCCGATGACTTTTTCCCACAAAAACAGACGTTTTTCCATGAAAAAAGTCATCGGAAGATTTTACCGCCCAAATGCTCTTGGAAAAGGTCTATAGGCAGATTCGAGGTCGCTGAACTCGAATACGGCGTCGGATTTTTGATTCGACCATTTGTTGCAATTTTATTGGCATTTTTTTTCTTTTGAGTTTTTCCAATTTTCATTCGCGAATATCCACGAATCTAAATCTCCAAATGAAAATTCGACACCGGATTCGAGTTCAGCGACCTCGAATCTACTTATGGACGAAATCCAAGAGCATTTGGGCGGTAAAATTTTCCGATGACTTTTCCGCCCAAAAACAGCCTTTTTTCCATGAAAAAAGTCATCGGAAGATTTTACCGCCCAAATGCTCTTGGAAAAGGTCTATAGGCAGATTCGAGGTCGCTAAACTCGAATACGGCGTCGGATTTTTGATTCGACCATTTGTTGCAATTTTATTGGCATTTTTTTTCTTTTGAGTTTTTCCGATTTTCATTCGCGAATATCCACGAATCTGAATCTCCAAATGAAAATCCGACACCGGATTCGAGTTCAGCGACCTCGAATCTACTTATGGACGAAATCCAAGAGCATTTGGGCGGTAAAATTTTCCGATGACTTTTCCGCCCAAAAACAGCCGTTTTTCCATGAAAAAAGTCATCGGAAGATTTCTAAATCTCCAAATGAAAATCCGACACCGGATTCAAGTTCAGCGACCTCGAATCTACTTATGGACGAAATCCAAGAGCATTTGGGCGGTAAAATTTTCCGATGACTTTTCCGCCCAAAAACAGCCGTTTTTCCATGAAAAAAGTCATCGGAAGATTTTACCGCCCAAATGCTCTTGGAAAAGGTCTATAGGCAGATTCGAGGTCGCTGAACTCGAATCCGGTGCACAGTGGTCCAGGAGACCCCTCAAAACCCTCGAAATGGTGAAAAAAAAATCACCGCCATTCGATTTGAAAATTTCACTAAATTAAAACCTGAATACCCAGTACCTAAAAACAAGCAACTAAATTTTGTTACCCCCTTTCCTTTAATTCTGAGCGCGTGTTGAAAACTGTGTTCGCTGCATAGCCTGGTAGTTGCTTCCACATGTTAATCTTTATGTGCCGATAACTCGCGTTTAAAATGGCGTAATTATAAAAGTAAATATTGAAAAATATTCCTCAAAGTATGTACTTTTCAATGCCATATTTGGTTTTGAGCTATCAGGGGCCATAATTTCATAAAAATGAGTTAAAGTAGAGGATAATTTTGCAACATTAGAAACATAAATTGGACCAAATCTATATAAAGTTCGCCGAAGTTCGATGAACTATATGGCCAGATTGATAGTGTTGGATGCCCTAAACACGACTGTGGTGTTAGTTTTTGCGGAAACTTGCGGAATGAAGATCTAGAAAGGAAAACGTAGCTCAGAGTGGTCTAGGAGACCTTCAAAACACTTGAAATTCATTGTCTGAAAAATTTGAGATGAAACTTGGTGAAATATATTGTAGGTGTGGTTTTCGAGGGCATAGAATACAAATTTGACAATAAAATTTTTTTCTGAGGTAAAGGGGAGGGGGAAAGGAGGTGCTGAAAATTGAATTTACTCAAAATATCGTGTAGCATATCGAAATCTAGGTTTTCGAGATCGTAGATTACGAATCTGACGATGACAGTTTTTTAGGGTAATTGGGAGGGTGGGGTGAACAAATTGAAATTTACTTAAAATTTTGTGTAGCATATCAAAATCTAGGGTTTCAAAGTCGTAAATTACAAATTCAACAAGATGAAATAGCAATTTGAACTTTTTTTTCACAATTCTCACGTACTATATTTGTGTTCATATGGGTACAAAGTACAAACACACCGTGATGATGAAAAAAAACTCCAACGGGTGTAATTATTTGAAAATTAACAACGTTTTCGTTCATAAATCATACTTCTGTAAGTTTTTCCAAAAAGTAATATCACACTCATGTTTTACATATCTGAAACCATACTTCTAGCTATATAGTTAGATTTACGGTGGTGTACTTTGCATGGTTTTGTCCAATAAAATTACCAATTTTTGACAAATTTAAATTTATGTACCTCCACCTCCTTCTCATTGTCTCAGAAAAGTTTTCATCGTCAAATTCGTAATCAACGGCCTCAAAACCCTAGATTTCGAAATACTACACGATATTCGAGGTAAATTTCAATTTGTGCAACCCCACTCCCTCCCATTGTTTCAAAAAAAATTTTCATCATCAAATTCGTAATCTACGACCTCGAAAACCTAGATTTTGATATGCTACATGATATTTTGGGTAAATTCAATTTTTAGGACCTCTCCTCCCCCTCCCCCTTAACTCGGAACAAATTTTCATTATGAAATTCGTATTCTACGCCCCCAAAAACCATACCTACACTACATTTCACCAACTTTTATTGCAAACTTTTTAAGATAATTAATTTCAAGGGTTTTGAGGGGTTCCCTGGACCACTGTGCGCCGTATTCGAGTTCAGCGACCTCGAATCTGCCTATAGACCTTTTCCAAGAGCATTTGGGCGGTAAAATCTTCCGATGACTTTTTTCATGGAAAAACGTCTGTTTTTGTGGGAAAAAGTCATCGGAAAATTTTACCGCCCAAATGCTCTTGGATTTCGTCCATAAGTAGATTCGAGGTCGCTGAACTCGAATCCGGTGTCGGATTTTCATTTGGAGATTTAGAAATCTTCCGATGACTTTTTTCATGGAAAAACGGCTGTTTTTGGGCGGAAAAGTCATCGGAAAATTTTACCGCTAGATTCGTGGATATTCGCGAATGAAAATCGGAAAAACTCAAAAGAAAAAAAATGCCAATAAAATTGCAACAAATGGTCGAATCAAAAATCCGACGCCGTATTCGAGTTCAGCGACCTCGAATCTGCCTATAGACCTTTTCCAAGAGCATTTGGGCTGTAAAATCTTCCGATGACTTTTTTCATGGAAAAACGGCTGTTTTTGGGCGGAAAAGTCATCGGAAAATTTTACCGCCCAAATGCTCTTGGATTTCGTCCATAAGTAGATTCGAGGTCGCTGAACTCGAATCCGGTGTCGGATTTTCATTTGGAGATTCAGATTCGTGGATATTCGCGAATGAAAATCGGAAAAACTCAAAAGAAAAAAAATGCCAATAAAATTGCAACAAATGGTCGAATCAAAAATCCGACGCCGTATTCGAGTTTAGCGACCTCGAATCTGCCTATAGACCTTTTCCAAGAGCATTTGGGCGGTAAAATCTTCCGATGACTTTTTTCATGGAAAAAAGGCTGTTTTTGGGCGGAAAAGTCATCGGAAAATTTTACCGCCCAAATGCTCTTGGATTTCGTCCATAAGTAGATTCGAGGTCGCTGAACTCGAATCCGGTGACGGATTTTTGATTCGACAATTTGTTGCAATTTTATTGGCATTTTTCTTTTGAGTTTTTCCGATTTTCATTCGCGAATATCTACGAATCTAATTCTCTAAATGGAAATCCGATACCGAATTCGCGTTCAACGACCTCGAATCTGCCTATAGACCTTTTCCAAGAAATACTTGTGGCGGTGGTGATGGTGGTAGTAATGTGACGTTTGCTCGTAGGTTACTATTACGGCTCACGATTACGAAGTGGTAATGAAAACGCTTCTAGAAAATTTCGGCGCCGAACCGCGAAACGGAAGAAACGTCGTAGTGAAGGAAACTGGTCAACGGTTGCGTATCTCCGACGAACAAGGTGAGAAACGTATACTTAGTTGGACGCGACGCGAACGTACATACGCACGCTTTACGTTACAAGTCCTGCTACAAAATGAATACACGAGTAACACCGCATTATATGGTGTGTGGTCGGTGCTGCGAACACACAGCTGTGATCTGTCATTGCATTACTGAATACCTATCCCTATCATGTACATAGGTACAGGTAGTAGGTACTTGCCTTAAACCTACGTTTCGGGTAACCCAGTTTATCGGGAAGAATATTACACGTCTCCGCGTGCATGCACATTGCACATCCAGTGTACTACGCGTATACGCGCGTATTTCTATCTACTAGGTCTTCTACGTGTAGAGTTGTTACGAATACGAGTACCTACGTATTGTTTGTTTTTTTAGCCGCGGTCGCGACGAAGACGACTTGCGCGACGACTACGGCTGTCGCTACCGTCGCCGAATTGGCAAACGAACAAGATACAATTACGGACGTTGCTGATTTAACGCGGGCCGAGTGTCATATTGTCAGCGAAGAGGACGAGCAACGTGTCAGAACGACGCTGAAATTTGAAATGACCATCGAAAGCGTCACCATCGATTTGTACACCATGTCGGGCGACAAAAAGGTTGGTGTTGGCGTGCCTATTTCGGTTCGATCGCGATACATTTAGGTACGCATTCGTACCGCACGCATCTGCTCGCGGTTTCATTCGGTACCTTTTCAGGACGGCTTAGCGACGTTCACGCTGTCGTTGTTGTCGGTGAACGGTTCGTTACTGACGGACGCACGCTTCGCCGTGCACGCTTCGTTGTCGAATTGTTGTCTGGACGATACGCGCCCGTCCAAAATAGCGAATCCGGTCAAACGTTACATGCAAAGGAAATCGTGTGCGATGTCCGGCGGTTCGCCACAGGCGGCGGCGGTGGCTTCAGCGGCGACCAGAAATATGATGGACGTTATTTTCGAAAAAGACGTCACCCATGCCAACGGTAAGAATTTATATTCGCCGTTTGGCCGCCGCGCCGGCCAATTTACTAGACGAGTACCTAGCTACTTACGTACTAATACCTACGTATACGCTAATTTATATCTAGCCGAGTAACTATCGCGCGTTAATTATTATTATTATTATTATTATTTATTTTTTGTTTTTTGCTATTGTTTTCATCCGACGGCCGACGGCAGTGAAAGCGCACGTTTACAGTTTCGTACTGATCTTAAACGTCGATCACATAACGAAAATTCAAGAGTTTTTCTCGTCTCAGCCGGCCGTTAATCAAGCTTCGTTGAATTCGCCGCCATCCGTTTCCGCGGGTAAAGCAGCAGCAGCGACCAATGCTAAACGGCAAGATATCGCCGCATCTCAAGTAACTACGGCCACCTACCTAGCGCCCATACGTAGATAAGCATCGGAGACGGCTGGACGGGTAGAGGTAGCTATTACGTGCGATTTTCGTTTTTAGGGTGGCGTCGCAGTTGCCGTCCCGCGCAGTCAAAATCACGCCGTTTCCTCCTCCGCCGGCGTCGAGACGGTCGTATTATTCAGTTTGATTTTGGAAAAGCCCGACATTATATTGGTGGAAAATCTGGACGACATCGACACGAACGCCATCATTTTGAACGTGAGTAAACAAACAAGCTCTCGACTATCGAGTAACCGTTTACGCTCTCGTTACGTTGGCGATGGCAATGGCGATGGCGCCACCTTTGCCTTTGCCTTCGCCATGTAATTGCCGTACTTTCTCCCGTTGCGCAGAACGAAGCGAATGTCAAACTTCAAATCAGCAATGGCGATCGTTTAACGATAAACGCGGTTCTACGTGATTTACAACTGTACACGTGCTGCTATAATCCGGAGAAAAGGAATCAAAGCGCGTCTTTGGTAAGTAGTAAGTGTATACATACATACATACATACATACATACATACCTACCTACCTACCTATATCGAATATCGATCCGTTAGCACGTTGTGCTGGCGGCTGTAGATACTCTATAACTTAATACCTACTTACTTCCTACCGCTGCTGTCGATTGCCCGTTGCCCTCCCACTGCTTACCGACCGACCATTCACTGGTAAACGGCTAACCGGTAGATAATATATCTACACGGGTAGTATGGTTACAGGAGGGTGGGTAGGTAGGTAGGTAGGTAGGCAGGCAGGCAGGCAGGCAGACAGGTAGGTAGGTAGGTAGGTAGGTAGGTAGGTAGGTATGTATGCATGCATGTGTAACTTACCTAATAAGTAAGTACATACACGTACGTACGTATGTATGGTACATGAGTAATGTACGAGTATGTATACCTTTGACTATGGTCAAAGATGTATACGTAATGCGAGTAACAAAGAGGTTGGGCGACGCGTTATGTGATGTGTTTAGATTGTTCATCCGTTGAGCATCGACGTGACCGGCGCCTCGTCCGACAATGGTGGTTTACATTTGGACGTGAATGTGAGCAATGTGAACGTTTCAATTACGGCAGGTATGGTATGCGTCAGCATCCCTTTATCGTTAGACTCGCTACATTCCTATTCGTTCAACTACTGGCAGCCTGGCAACTACCCTTACTTCTTCTCCCGATGGTAGGCGACTAATTTTTTTTTTTCAACACTTACGAGTTCGTGGTTGTTGCGTTTTCAAGACGCTCGTACCTCTCTGCCTCCTCTCCCCTCCCCTCCCCTTACCTATTGAACATTCGAAAATGATGCCGGCACTGTTACGGATGCGGAATACGGAATGGTAATTTAAACGGTGTACTACGCTGCGCCGCGCCGCCGACGACGCTGTCTGTACGCTTGTATCCGCGTGTCTTGTGCGAATAGGGAAAGGGGGGAAGTAGGTACTAATTACCAACCGAAATCGCTAACCGAGCCCGAGCATCGTGTATTTCTGTCCCAATAATGCGGACTATACACTTTGGAAAAGACGGGCGAAGAAAAGTGAGAAACAAAATAAAGACAAGTCTGTACTTGTACTTATAATGTGCGTTTTTGCGTTTCGAAAGGTACGATCGCTTTGTTGACAAATATTTCTTCGACTTTGGTGCCGAAGATCGAAGATGAATCTAGCGCAAGCGAATCGAGCGCTCCGGATTATTCGGACGTATGGAATCAAAAGAGTGTAAAAGACGAATATTGGTTCTTGGAAATGGGTGAGTGCGGTTTTTATTTTCTGCCAGTTTCAATTTGTACACGAAACAAAACAATTTTTTTCTTTCTTTGAAAAAGGACGACTTTTTTTTGGAAACTTTGTCATCTTGAATAAAAAAAAAATGGTTGTAAACCTTTTTTTAAAAAGATTTTTTTGGGGTCAAAAACAAATGAAATCGAAACACTGAAGTATGGTTTTTGGTCTTGTGTTTGTTTTGTTTTTTGTTTCAAATTAACGCATTTCAACCGAGAATGGTATTCATTTGTTTTATTTTAAAAAAAAAAAGAGCAAATTTCGAACAAATTTTGAATTTTTTTCCTCACAATTTTTCTGTTTTTAAGGAGAGACTAGGGAGGGAGGTAGAGATGACCAAAAATGATTTGAAAAAAAATTGCTCGCACCCAAAACAGGTACCATAATTTTGTATTTGGTCATGAAAACAAAAACCTGGTGAGATCCAAAATTGGTTTTGGCTGCAACGTGCGCGAAGAGCGCGTGTACGAATCCTATTCATTCGTAAACTTACTTTCTTGCTTGCTTATTTATTTAATTTATGTATTAACCGCGTATTCGTAAATCGTACGCGCGTTTGTACGCAGAGCAAGGCGAAGACGCGTTACTCGCTTACGCGGACAACAAATCGCCGACGCCGCCGGTCTCGTTGCCGTCTTCCGATTTCGCCGCTAACGCTGCTGGTGTATCGCCCGATAAACGCGTCGACTTGATAATGATGTCGATTCCGGTGGTACGAGTTACTTTGGAAGCCGGAGTGGGAAAGAAAACCATACCTTTGCTGGCGTTGAATTCGTCGTTTCGGGCGACGGTCCGAAGAACTACCAAACACGTAAGTGTACTGTACACAGTTATGCATAGGTACGCGTAGCGGTGCCTGCTGTTTCTACCCGGTTTACGTCTCGATCGAGTTTCATTATTTGTCTCTTGGAGCGAAATTTTTGACGTTGACGTTGACGTTGTCGTCGTCGACAGTTGACTTTGCAGAGCTTGGTCAGTTTGGAGGTAGGCTACTACAACACGCGTTTGGCCATGTGGGAGCCGATAATCGAGCCGATTCTTCAGCCTAGCGCCGATTCGTTGATTTGCGAGAAATGCGTACCTTGGAAATTGCGGTTTCAGGTACGTATAAGGTGTTCACGTACGATCTAGAGCTATCTACTCGTAGGCATTAGGTACGTGTACGTACGAACGTGTATCTGCTACACGCGCCCGTTACAATTTGTCCAGTGTAAATTGTTGAGCAACGTGCCGCCGCAAAACGAAGATTGTTGCGATAGAAATAACCACGACGAAAGTAACGCGTCCTCCACCGTGGATGCCGCGCTCGCCAAGATGGCGTTCGCCGAAAAAGAACCGCTGTTATCTTTGCATTTCGACTCTGACGTAAGTATCACGATAATGGTAGGCGCGAAAACGCGACCGACCTACCTAGCTACTAGCTACCCCATATGTATCGTACTCGTATCTCGTATGTGATTGCGTCGTCGCGTATCGGTTGCGTTGCAGGAAAGAATCGAATTGACATTCACGAAATCGTGTATGGATGTGGTGAAAATGCTGAGTCAATCGTTCAACGACGTCGTCGCCGTCGCCGTCGCCGATTCCGGCGCTGCAGCTAGCGACGGGGACGAGCGTGACGCCGGTTCGCCCGAAGCGGAAGCGGAAGCGGACGCGGACGCGGACGGTTCATCCTGCTACGTATTGGTCAACGATTTCGGAGCCGACGTTCGATTATCGTTAGCCGACGATCAACCGTTTAGAGTAAGTTTTCAGTTTTCGGTGTTTACCCACTGTTTACCGACCAGTGAGGAAATTCTTCATTTTACGCGCATCGCCGTAGTTGACGAGTGTTGGCGGTACAAATGTGTCGGGATCGCCGGCGACAGCGGCAGCTAACGTGTTGGTCGCGCAAGGTTGTAGCGTACGGCTGTCGAAAAAAAAACTCGTCGCCGACAACGGAAACGAAAGCGGAAGCGGAAGCGGAAACCGGTGCGTTTTCAGCAGCCATCGAAAGAACCTCGAAGAGGAACGTTGTATGTTGGACGAATTGAATACGATTACGCAGCGGAATAGCGATTTTCTGCGCGTTACCGTGAGTACCTACCTAAACTTTGTATGTTCTCGGATAGTGCCGATGTATGTACTACTTAGCTACTTAAGTATGTACTTGGTGGGTTTTCGGGGCGACCGCGACGCGACGCGACGCGACAGTAATTAGAGTGACGAATGACATTTGCGCGCAGGTCGTGTGCCGCAACAAAGAGTTAGCGTTGCCGGTATGCAGAGCGGATAAACGATATTTCGCCGTCAAATCCAGCGACGGTCTGAACGAAACGTGGGGCCTTATTTCCGAAGTGGACGTCGTAGAAGGCAGCGTAATCGTAACCATTCGTAGCGTAGTTCGCGTACGTATTCGTTTCATTTCTTTCGTTTCCCTAGGTAACGCGTACACGTACGTGACAGTATGTTACCACTTGACTTACCACCTGTATGTATGTATGTATGTATGTATGTATTTACGCAGATTTACAATCATTTCAACGTGCGCATACTGGTGTATTCGATGAAAACTGATAAACTCGAGTTGGTCGGTACGGTACGTCCTTCGCAATATTTGAACGTTCCAGTCGAAGCGGTTTACCATTCGAAAGGCCATTTATTTTTCGCCCCGGAAAGGTAACACCTACACTTACACCTACCCTATGTAGTCTATTGCAGAGGCGCCGGCGCCGGCGCCGCCGCTGCTGCTGCAGCAGCAGCATCCATTTACGTAGGTTTAGCGTACGTACACCAGCCGGTACACCTAGACCTTCGTATATGTGTACTTGACCTGACTTCGACTTGACAGGTATAACGTGTCGGCCGAGTCGGTTGTTTGGAAAGAACTGCAAAAAACCGTATCGTTCTCGAAGCAAATGTGTTGTATTTCCAAGAACAGCGAAAATGAGGATCCGTTTTTCATGCGAGTACGTGTATAAACGCGCGCGTACGGCGCACCTAGCACCGACGTACTAAACGTAGCGTAAAATTTGAATGTGCGTGTTTTTTTTCTTTCCTCCTCCCTCCCCCCCCTTCTTACCCACCCGCCAGATTTTAGGAGAAATGGAACAGGTGTACTACGAAAATACGATGTGTTACACGGTCGCCAGTACAGCCTACAGCATACGTCTGAGGCCGACGTTGATTTTTAAAAATTTCTTACCCGTCGAGGTGGTGTGTTGTTTGCAAGGAATCGCCGCCGAGCATCGTTTGCAACCTGGACAAAATATCAACGTATGCACCGCCGAACCGGACCGTTCGACGATCGTATTAAGGGTAGGTGTAGACGCAATCGCCATCGACATCGCCATCGCCGCCACAGTGAACCGAATAGCTCAAACTTTCTTCGGCCACTCTGAACCAAAAAATCAATCGCATGGAATTATGTATTGACGTGAGGGTAAAACAATGCCCATTGGTTTTTTTCTTTTGCTGGAAAGGTGCGTTTTTTTCAGTTATTTAACAATTTAGCTGTTGAAAAATGCCGACTTGACGTATCAATGTTTTCCAATATTTTCAAAATTTGATGTTATCTCCTCCTTCAATGGATTGGGAGATGAAATATCCAAATATTCGAAATTTTCGACTATGAAATCCCAGAATTTCGTACCCGTATCGCATTTTTTTTTTCAATTTTTTTCGTGATACTGCCTTCCTTGAGGATTGATAGAAAAAATTACCCCGAATTCGAAATCCTCGACCGAAAACCCCTTGAATTTTACACCCATGTCGATTTTTTCAATTTTTTTTCGAAATCTGATGCCATTACCGCCCTCCTTGAGGGCTGAGAGAAACATTTTTGAAAATTTTAAATTCAGCATGTAAAGGTATGGTGTGGTATATCAACTTTTTCCTGTTCTTGGGATCTGTGTACGAGAATAAAAAGTAATGAACAAATATTTTGCCCATTCGGTCCACTGTGCGCCGCGCCGCGCCGGTTTCGTAAACGAACCGGCCGTTACGTTTTCGCGTTTCGCTTTTGGCAGTTGGACGACTATCTGGATAAGGTGTGGTCGTGCAAAAAGTTGATCAAATCGGACGCGCCTATATTCTCGGTATGGACGTTTACGTCTTTCGACAGCGAAAAAGCGTTTACGTTGAATTTAGGCGTATGGTACAGCAACTGCGACGATTCCATGATTTTCGCCTTGTACTGTCCGTACTGGATGGTGAACAAAAGCGGCTTGAATTTATCGTACAAGGTACGAACGATCTAGGTTACCCATTTAGAGCGTCTAGCGACGCCGACGGTGCGGTGCGGCATAATGATACGTTCACGCGTTCACGTTGCAGGGCGTCGAAGACGGCGGCATGATTTTGCATCATCCGGCCTCGTTCGAAGAACCTATCCTGTTTTCGTTCAAAGAGAAGTCGTTTTTCAGCAAAAAGAAAGCTTGCGTCAGAGTCGGCGACGGCGAATGGTCGGATAAATTTTCTATGGACGTTGCCGGTAATTCGGGATCTGTTTACTGCTCGTACGCCAAGCGAATTCATCAAGTACTACCAACCTACCTACCTACCTACCTACCTAACCTACCTACCTACCTAGCTAACTATCTGCGTATTCTGTTCTTACGTTGCAGTTGGGCGTTTACATCAGACTAAATTACAACACGCTGACCAAGCAGGTGATATTTTCGCCTTTTTTTACCGTCGCTAACAACTGCCCGTTCGCCGTCCAACTGCGGGAAAGTAAAATTCGCAACGCCACTTGGATACGAGTACGAACGAATATCTTTGTTCTTTTCTGGGCTTTGTTGGGTAGGGGGTGGGGGAGTGTGAGAGAGAGAGAGAAGAGAGGTATATCGAAAGGCATACATTTCACAAAATAAGATAAGTTTTCCCTTACCAATGCGCGCAGCGCGAGCGGCAGCGGGGAATCTAATAAGATAAATAATAATTTAGTACCTACGTCAATGCGCAAGCAAGCGCGAGCGACGATAGGGCTCTCTTTACAAATAGATTTTACATAAATAAAAATTTCCAATATAAAATAAATACATAGTTACAAACTCTCGACATAATGAATACACAAATTTAAATTATTGATCACAGTAATACATATCAAATCAAAATACAATTGAACATAATTAAATTAAATTATTGCCGACGAATGAAGAATTGAATCCGGCGAGTACAGAATTGAATTATTGCCTACAGATTTATTTGATTTAAGTTTTTAACAAATCTTTTTTTAGGGTTTTCTTAAAGGTCTCTTTTCTTGATTTTTGCCTTATTTCATTTGGTATACTGTTGTATATCATAGGGCACTTGAATGGGGCCTGCATTCTTACTCTTTCCACTGACCAGTCTGGGATCTCAGCCTGTTTCCCTCTAGCCCTTAGTCCTTCTCTTCTTATGAGCCCTACACCAAATTTTGACTTATTCTTATGTACATAAGTCGCTGCAACCAAGTTATAGGCCTTCTTAATGGGTAAAATTCCAAGCCTCTCAAAAACTCCTTTAGTTGTATCACGTCTCTGCAGACCCACAATATTTCTTATTGCCCATTTTTGGAGTACCATTAGAGGGTCAATGTGCATGAGAGAGGAAACAGATTGTCTGGTCTACTCTACTCTAGTGTTGTATCCTATTTGTATTGTATGTACGTATTGTATGTAATTTTGCAGGTAGAAAGCGGTGCGTGTGTTCCGTTCTGGCCGATCGCGAGCGAAGAGTCTGACAAATTTTTGGAACTCCAAATAGTTGATACGACTCAAGTGACCACGTCGTTTTCGTATTTGAAAATCGCTACGCATACGTTAAAATTATATAACGCGGTAATGAGCAGACGCGGCGACGCGGTCAACGGCCGACCTAGTGACGTATGCGTGTATGTGTAAGTTAATTTTTACCCCTTTCTTTTTTACGTCGCAGTACGGCGGGCTGCAAGCCGACGTTCAAGTAACCGAGGGTGGCGTGTACGTAGCGATTGCCGCTTTCCAACCTAAAATGGCCACCGCTCTCATCATCAACGACACCGATTCAACGTTCGAATGCGCCGAAGCAGATTTGAAAGGCAACGCCCAAGTATACGGTCGCGATCCGAACAGGTAGGCGCGTAATACAACGATACTCACTACCTGCCTACCTACAATTACTCTTACTCTTACTCTTACTCTTACTTAGTTACTTACTTACTTACTTAGGTACTAGTTGAGTAGTTGTTACCGTCATGCGTCACCTTTACGTTCATCTTAATATTCTCTACTGGCAGAACGCCGATTAATCTTGGCGGCAGCAAAATCGTTCGTGTGTGAAAAATGAAAATTAAATTCTAATAGAATTCGAAGTGGTAGTTTTTAAAATAGGTGTCCAAGTTCGGGGATCTAAATTTTCCCAGATTCAGGCGTTGTCACTCATTTTCCAAGACGCTGCCAAAATTAGCACGACCCTTCGTATATCGTACGAATTACACTCCCTAATGACTTACGATATGTAGCTGCGATTTGTAACACTGCCAGGATATACGTACCTACTTGCTGACACCCTGACTGATGGCTCTTTTTAAGCGGCGGCGCAGTGTTTTCGCAAAGTACGCGTCAAGCACTTCAAAATCTCCAACATTTCCTCGAAAAAGTTGATCGCATCGATATCGAATTTTTTCAAACCAGAGTGCGGATTTTGTGTGTGTGTGTGTGTGTGTGTGTGTGTGTGTGTGTGTGTGTGTAATGGTTTCGTCGAAAAGATAGCATAGGGAAGATGTGCGCGGCGCGGCACTGCACTGCACTGCACTGCACTCGCGCATCGGACCTCGTAGCTGTGATTTTGTATTTTCCTTTCAACTTTTTCTCTCTCTGTCGTCGCCTTCATTGATTTGTTTAACACTCCAACAGCCGTCCGGAAAATTACGGTAGCGAAATGGTATGCTTGAAAAGCAAACACCAACTATTATTCAACTGGTCGGCCGCCAACATGGACAATCCGGTTCTGCTAATTGCCGCCAGCGCATCGCATATCGATCTTCGAACGGTGAGTACGTCTGCGTAGCGCTGCGGACTCGGAAGCGCGGCGCGGCGATTAAATCAGGCTTGTTTGGTTCATTGCAGGACGGCGTCGGCGAACTACGTAAATGCGACGGTATCGAAAGAGCCGGCGACGACGAAAAAAAATACTGGATTTCTTTCTTGAACGGGATGCAGCGCGTCTTGTTGATCACGGCCGATCCGCGCGTCGTTAAAGAAATCGAAGCCGTAGCCGACTTCGAACAGACGCGACAAGAAATACAGTTGAACCTGAAAGGTATAGGATTTTCGTTGGTCAACAATATTTCCAAGCAAGAATTGCTCTACGTCAGCGTCTCAAGGTAGAGTTGTTTCGTTTTCCTTGTTTACTCGCTATTCGCTCTTTTTCTTTTTTCCGTTTCGAAAACGTTTCATTTCGTTTCGTTTCAATCGGCTCGCGCCTCGTATTTGATTGACAGCTCTGCGGTTGTGTGGGAGGTTCAAAAACAGAGCGGCAAACGATTTAAACCGGCCAACGAACAACTGAATAAGCGACTGGAAGACGCGTACGTAAAATATCGTGACGCGTTGCGCTTATTCGAGAATGACGCGGATGGCGACGCGCAAGCCGTAACCGCTGCAGCATCATTAAACTCGGATGTGGAAATTGTCGTCGGAAAAGATTCCAGCATAACGGTAGAATATATCTATAGATCCGTAAACTAAACTAAAATACGAGTAGTTACACGCGCGATTATGATGCGAAGGGTGTGCTCGTGTACTGTACAGTACATCTACGTACATACAACCTAGTCACCTTTTTTTTTTTTTTTTTTTTTTTGGGGGGGGGCTCCCCATACATGCGCGCCTAAGGCTTTCGCTATAATCGCATGTATGGTTCATCGCATCTTTTCTTAACTCTAATTAACAATCTTATACTACTACTTAATGCTAAACTTGACTTAATTTAACTTAACTTAACATTTTTCTTCTCTTAATACTAACATAACCGCTTAAATTAAAATCTTCTTCTTCCTAGTCACCTATAGGTACCTACGTAATAGGTAAAAGACAAACGCGCGCGCGCGCACACAAACATATATACCTAATACCTATATCTATACAGGCATACCAAAGCACTGCGAGGCCCGAAATTGGGTCTCGCAGCGTCATGCCATGTAAAGTGGTTTTTCATGATGTATGCAATATGCAATATGCATGCATACTCGGGAGGCCGTAGGCGAATTTTTTTTTTCCGGGCCTCACAGTATCATTTGCATAATTATCTTTATATGCCGTAAAAATTACCTCGTCTCTCTGCACAGAGCAACGCATGAAAACTTGGACCATGCGACATTCGAATACGAATTAAGCTGTAGCGGCATGGCGCTTCTTTCTCGCATATATGGCATTTACGCGAAAAGGTTACTTACTAAGTACATTTTTGTGGTGTATTGAAAAATAAAAAAAAATTCCCCAGAGTCCCTTGTTTGGCTAGTAAGTAGGTAGCTAGGTACCGAAGTATTTTCTAATTTCTTGTGAATTTTTTTCCTTTTTATTTTGTTTCTTTTTTCATAGTTGTTTTAACCTAACTTGGATGCATCCAACTACCTATATACATATATCTATCTATTTATGCGTTTTCGATGTAGGTACTTAGGTATTCGTATTTTGTAGGTGAATTTCAGCGACGGCTACATCGTAACACCGAGCGTGAAAAAAATTCGACGAACTTATAACAACGGTTTATGGTTGCAAATCAGATCTTCGGAACGGTACAACCAGATACACGCCAAAGTAAATCGACTGCAGATCGACAATCAGATTTACGATTGCGTTTTTCCGGTTATTTTTTCTCCTATCCCGCCGCCTAAAAGTATGGCCAACACCAGCGACGAGAACACCTCCTCCGGTTAGTATAGGTATAGGTACTGGTACTGGTACTGGTACTAGTACTAGTGGTGTGTGTTGCGCAGCCAGCGCACTACAGCTATGGCCTTATGGCACGTATGCATGTCATGTACAGTAAAGTCTCGTTATAACGCTCTTCAAGAGACCGAGAAAAAAATAGCGTTATAAAAAAATATCTTTATTGCGCTTTTTGAACGTTATAAGAAAATTCAGCCTGTAATGCTTACTTGATTTACCAAAATTAATGCGTTTATTTGCAATTTTGATAGCATTTTCTGTCATTTTAATGAAGTGAGCTATTTTTTTTTTAATTTTCAAGTCTTTTCAGAACATTTTGAGTACCTACCTATTGAAAATTGCATTTCAAATAATTGTTTGACATAACTTGTAACTTTTTCCATTTTTGCAAAACCAAAGGCGATTTCAGAGTAAAATTGGACAATTTTCGACAAATTTTATACAAAATCAGACTTTTTGAGAGCGCTATATCCGAATTTGGTGAGCACTTTGAGCGTTATTTTTGAGATAAATTTTACATAAGTTGAATGGCGCTGGTCTAGGGACCGAAGAAAATCCGCGTTTCAAGTGGGAGCGTAATAACGAGATTTTACTGTACATATGTAGTACCTACGTGCCTACGTGAAACGTATAGTAGGTACCTACCTACTATACGTTTCACGTAGGCGGCTACCTACTATCTATAGGCAGTTGTTGTACGCGTGCTATGTACTTATCAAGTCGCCCTCTCTTACCCGTGTTATTTTGCCTTTGGAACGCGCAGCTCGTGAAAGACCTTTCGCCGAATTGAGTATCGTACAACGGGCAGATGAAAACACCGCCGGAGCCGTTAAGCAGTTCAAATATTTCAAAGTGCTGGTGCAAGAATTTCACGTTAAAGTAGATATAGGCTTCGTGAACGCTGTCGTCAAATTTTTGGAGGTCGACAGTGTGACCGACGACGAAGAGGTAAGTTGAACCCGTAGCGCTACCTGCTACTGCCACCCCTGCCAAGGTCGTTGACCCCTGCAGTCCAGACGCAACGTTGTCTGTCGTCTGTGTCGGAAATTACGCAGCGCAGCGCCGCGAAAACTGCTTAGTTGACGAGTGCGCCGCGCCGCCCGATTAAATAACGAATCGTTGGTCCACTTGATCGAATTTTCTCGTTCGTACAGCTAGCGCAGTTTCGAACCGACCAAACCGTGTATAAAGAACCGTTGGGCGTTCACATTTCTTCGGTGACCAGTCAAGACTTTTACGATTTACTTCACTTCTCTCCGCTGAAGGTACGTACCTTTACCGATACCTTCTACACCTTCGTCAGACCGCGAATACGCTATCGTAATTTTTGCGAGCTCGCTGCATACCAATGTTTGTCTCTTCTTAGATACACGTTAGTTTTTCTTTGTGCGGCGAAAATCCGAACGACGGTACTCCGCAACAAGGCTTGCCAATAGTGAATCTTCTCACTCAAAGCGTAGGGGTTACTTTAACGGATGTTAACGACGTCGTATTCAGGTGAGAAAATCCGCATAATGCGGTAGCTATCTACCAACCTACCTACCTACCTACCCTAGGTACGAGTAGTATGCTGCCAACACATATCTGCATATACCTGGTATTACGTATGGACGGACGGACGGACGGACGCGCGCTTATGCGCTGCGCTAGTCCAAGTTGCTAGCGAAATCTGAGTCGAATGTCACGCGAAATTAATTTTCGGACAGCTCGAATTTGAGTTTCTGTTCCGTTCTCTAGTTTGTTGCGCGCGTAATGATTTTCCCGCACGTTCGTGCGTATGTAGTACGATCACGGACGATATGGGCTCTAAATTGATGCGTAAATTTTCGTTCTTCTCAGATTGGCGTACTTCGAAAGGAAGCACACGTTCTATTCGCAATCTCAACTAGTGGGCGAGGTGAGAACGCATTATATCGGCCAATTCGTGAAGCAACTGTACGTCTTGGTATTGGGTTTGGACGTGTTGGGCAATCCGTTCGGTTTGGTAACCGGTTTGAAGCAAGGAGTCGAAGATTTCTTTTACGAACCTTTCCAGGTGAGTTGGTAATCACTCGCCGGTGGAATTATATTTTCATCGTGCACAGCCAGGATGTATATCGATCGCAAAAGTCGCAAAATTTACCCAAAAGTCGCGAATTTTTTCCAAATAATTACAATTTTTTTTTCAATTTTCAGCTTTTTGAAAACATTTTTCTGAACATTTTCGCCTCCACTTCGCTCGGGCCAGATACTCTTATCATTAAACCTATAATACTCAGGGGCGGCGCGATGGGGGAATGGGGGGAAATAATCCCCCAGCCAATTTCCGATTGCCGGGTTGGCAATTCCAGAAAAATTTTGAAATTCCGGCGAAATGTTGAAAATTTTATGAAATTAGGTCTTTTGGTAATTTCTTTGCAATGGGTTTAGTCCTTACTCCCTGAAACAATCGTCAACTTTTTCCTTTCATGATTTTAAAATAAACCAAGTGCTACAAAAGTGATTTTTTTCATATTTTTTCTCAAAATCAATTCAATCAATTTTATTACTTGTATTTTTTCTTTTTGAAACTTATTTTCGAAGTTTCGAAATCAAATTCTAAAAAAAATTGTGTTTTCTCCTCTCCGCGATGTTACTTCACATTGTTCTTGTGGTAATCATCAGAAAAAATTATGATACCTATTTTTGAACTTTCAGTCGGCAATTTCGAATTTTTTATTCGGCATTTTAGTACCTCATTCCCCTCAGAAAATCATGTTCGAACCGTCTCTGCCTATACCTATTGATAATCTATTAGTACCTCCTCAGACTTCCCGTGATTTTTTTTTCTAAATTTTAAGTTCAGAATCGGCGAATTCTAATCAGCGATTCCAGCCTGTGAAAAAATAGGTACTTACGAGGGAGGGACTAGAAAGTTGTTGAAATTTCCTTTAAAATGAGTATACGCAAGGGGAGGGAGTCTTTTGGGCAAATTCAAAGCACGATGTGGAACGTCTGGAAAAAGTCGCGAAATTCGATTTTTCAAAATTGACAGACACCCTGGCAGCGCTCGCGTCCCTTTGCGACCGAATACGACGCTACTCGGCAGTATTAGGTGTTTGGCATTTGAGATGGATCGATACAGACCCTGGCTCGTTTCGTTCCTTGTCGCTAATCGTTTTCATTGCGCATAAAATGTATTCATTTTTTTTATTTTTGTAAGGGAGCCATTCAAGGTCCGAGTGAATTTGCGGAAGGAGTTTTGCTTGGAGTTCGCAGCTTGTTTGGGCATACCGTCGGCGGAGCAGCGGGAGCTGTTGGCAGAATCACCGGCGCGATGGGTACGCATCTATCGCATCGGATCGGATAAGTAGATAGATTGATACCTAGATAGATAGATAGATAGATAGATTGATTGATTGATTGATACCGACGTAATACGTGAGTCTTACGTCTAGGTATTTTACATACGTACAATAGGTATATTGAAAAACAAATATGTAAGTAACTGATTCCACCATTCTTCAAACTGCGTGTTAATTTAGGTAAAGGTATTGCCGCTTTGACTTTGGATGAAGAGTATCAAAAGAAAAGACGCCAAAGACTGGCGCAGCAACAAACCAGCTTCGCTGAAGGCGGTCGCGGGTTGGTGATGGTAAGTGTTTTCGGTAGTGGTGTTGGAGTGATAGTACGTTGTGTCGCGTTTACGTCCCGGATCCGACTACACGAATGGTCTACCTAGTACCTAACCTCAACAAACCTAACCGTATAGTTGCGAACGCGACTCAAGACTGTACTGGCTGTTTTCGTTACGTACCTACCTATTTGCTGTTGAATTTTTACAGGGCGTTGTTGAAGGTGTCGGTGGAGTCATTAGTAAACCGATATCGGGAGCAAAAGAAGAAGGCGTTGAAGGATTTGTGAAAGGCGTCGGTAAAGGTGTTGTGGGTTTATTCATGCGACCGGCATCCGGCGTGGTAGATTTTGCTAGCGGTACCGTTGACGTGGTCAGAAGGTAAGTACGACGACGACGACGACGCGACGCGACAACCAAATATATATACCCAGCTGCCGCGCTTCATTGGCGCCAATTTTATCCATCGTTCGTTTGTTTCTGTCGTCGTTTCAGAGTGGCCACGTGTTCGGAGGAAGTTGGACGGTACAGGTTACCCCGTTATTTCAAAGAAAACGGCTTAGTTGTTCCGTACTCGCAAAAAGACGCCCAGGGAATCAAATTATTGTTGGTAAGTGAAGCCCGCTACCTGCGACTACATTGTTTTATATAAATTCGCCATTTTTCAACGCGTTTCGCCATTATTGATATCGTTGGTTTCCGGTCGCGAAGAATACGGAAAAAGGAAAATTTATGAGCACCGACGAATACGTCTTCCATTTGCCCATGGCCGACAGCAACCAGCCCGATAAAGAAGTACTCTTGGTTACAAATAATCGCGTAATTTACTTGGTCAGGGCGAACGATATATTCAGCGACAGCATTAAGGTACCAAATTGATAACGATACATAAATAATATATATGTACTCGTATCTGGTGCTCGGTTTGGCGTTGCCGGTGTAATTCGCGCGCACATTGCGTTACAGATCGAATGGCAGTATACGTGGAGTGAAATCAAGGAAGACGGTATCGCAGAAAACGAATATGGAGTTTGCATTCGGGTAGATTCGGGAGACAGCAGGAGGCACGTCTCTTCGCCTGTCGGAGCTATCGGTTCACTTTTTAAACGATCCTCCAAAGGAAAAATATTGATCGTTTCCGATAAAGATTTACGCAAGGTATTAATGGCGTAACAGCTTGTTCACATATACAATCTGTAGCTTTGCTGAAATATCGAAATCAACTGTTTTACGCTTCTACGTAATAGGTGCGTATCGTTATTCATATCGTGACGTTTTCTTCCTCTTTGCAGTGGCTGATTGCAGAAATGAAAGAGCTGGTGAGAAAAACTCATCGTCATTTTTAGTTATACGCTGCCGCTCCCGGCAACACAGTACTGCAGTACCCGGGGCTTTGTATTGTAAACCGATTCTTTACCATAAAAAGCCATCTGCGCGGGTTCGATCCTGGAATTGACCAATTACTTATTGGCTTATTACTGGTATCATGTACACCTACAATCCTCATTCGATGGAAATGTCGTATATTCAGTATTATGAAAATTGTAGGTATACTTGGGAAATTGGCACACGGTTTCGTTTTTTTTTTTTTTCATTCTTTCCACTTTTTCCATTTACGCCTTCTCATCTATATATGTATCATATGATTTTCTTTTCCGTTTGTTTTTCTGATTTTCTCATTTGCGAACGTTGTCGTGTGAACTATGTTATGTTACCCGAGAGTGTGAACGTTTCTTTTTTTTCATTGTACAAAATCTTGGTTAACAATTCATTACTGTTACCGCATACGTGCTCCAAATTGGATTTAATTCATTTTTATTAATTTTTTTATACATTTCAGCGTATTTTCAAATACATACTTAATTACTTTCCTACATTTTGTGTCTGATGGGTACGAAGAGTGCAAACCACTATTTTGAGGTTTTGATTATAGTTTTCGGTTTACAAATCATTTTTGTCATAGCATTTTAATGCATAAATTAAATCGTTTTATACGTCGTTGTCGTTATTAAACGTATTTATTCCTATTATTCATTTCCTATTTTTCCGCTGCATTGCATAACAATAATATAACACTTTTTGTGAACTGTTTTTAGTGTTTTGGAGAAAATTACGAAATAATTGTCGTTTTTGACTGATTCGACATCACTGATTGTGATTCCGAATCCGAGTTCCATTTTCGGCGCCGGATCTTTGTTCCAATTTTTTCGCCTCGCAGAAGCAGATTCAATTTATTTTCACCTTTTTTTGAAAGAAAAACTCACCATTATGATCCATTTGATATTTGATACCCACGCTTCCGGTGTCTGGGGTGGGTTTAAATGTTTAAATTTAAATTTATAAACTCATACTAGAATTAATTGTATTTCGCAATGGGGAACAGACGAACAGAGTGATACATGACATTTAATAATATATTAATTGAAGCGTCCGTTTAAAAAAACAACCATAGTTCAAAATCTGTGGATGAGAAAAAGGACATAAGTAATAAGTATACCGAAAAAAGGGTGACACTTGGGTACATTTTCAGTTTTTCTCATAAATTTTTTTTTTAAAAAAGTTAAATTGCAAAATTTTTCAATTTTAACTAGCGCTTTTGCAGACGAAAAAAAGAAATTATACGAAATGGCGGCATGCCCAATTGGCAACTAACATTGCCTCCGCATTAAAAATTTTTTTGTTTTTTTGAATAAAAATGAGCGATAAAAAAAAAAACGTCTCAACTCTCAAGTCATCAACTGAACTAGCAACAAACAGACAGTAGCAACATAATACATTGTATATTTTATTTTCAATCTTTGCATTTTTTAAAAAATTGTGAACAAAACGATAGAATACTTCTTGATGGAACTAGTGTAGCAATTCGAAAAGTTCGCACTGATCCTGAACGTTTCTGTCATTCTATGAAGTGAAAAGTTTACTTCATCGATTTGCATATTATGAAGAGTGAACTCAAATTTCCAGTTGAAAACTGACGATTGAAGTAACGTGTACAATTAATTGTGTTAATTGATCGAGTTCAAAATTACAAATTGTCACATCGTGAATGGTGATTATCTGTTATTAGTTAAGCGCGACGGAAGAATAATTTACGTTTTTTGAAATTGTTCTTAATTTGTGTTTGTGTTTGAGAACTCTTTACAATGTCACAAAATAGTTCGCTTTCAAACAGAACTTTAAATTCTGTACTAAAAGAAGACAAGCTTAATAAAAAACACGATTTAAATGCAGTTACTAAACGGTGAGTCAAGTAATTTCCATTTTTTCTCTACTAAATTCAAGTTGAAGGTTTCCATCTTATGCTTGGTTAGTAGTTAGTTTAGTACCTACGGTTTCGTTTAAGGTAGTTTTTTTTCTACGACCACAACGCAGTGTCCGCCGTATTTGATTTTCATTTCAAGTCTACTACATATCTGCGTGATATATGTACTTATACGGTACTGGGCAACACTAGTATGATATCAATTGATGTAAATTCAATCAGACTAGATGAATTAACACTGATCACGTTCAGTTCTATCCTTATTCTGCAGGTAAGGTCATGGTGCCTTTTTGAGAACAGTGGGTAAATGAGAACACCCCTAAAAAATGTCTGCATAACTCTCAGTCAAAAGTTTTGGAATTTTTCACTTTCTAATGCATACTTTAGATCATTGAAATCAAACTTTTTAGGTTCGGAATATTACAAAGGTTTTCAGACCATGTTCTCAATTGGAGTGTTCTCAATTGAAAGGTGTTCTCCAATGGATACATTGACCCTACTAGGCATTAGGTATTCATGATATCGACGCATTGATTGTGATTGAGAATGATGCATTCTTGATACCTACTTCATTTTTTTACCCGCTTTACTAATATAATCAAATATTCTTCGATTACGTTCGTGTTGTTTTACGATGTATAATTATGTATACTTGAAATTTTTTACGTACTAATTTTCACACTTTCTTGCAGGTTGCAATCAGAATTGATGACACTAATGGTAAATTCAATATAATTGAAGCATAATTCGTACAAACTGTATAAGTCAGGAAAGTGAAATAATCGATTTTTTCTTGTTTTTTTTTTTTCTATTTGAAATAAAAACGGCGCAAAATAGAGAAAAGTTCATTTTATATTTTTTGTAGCTACGAAAATTTCGCGTCTAATAAAAGTTTTCCGGTGTGTCTAACGTTCTTAGTTACTGAAATATCGGCGAATTACAACAGTGAAAATCGGCTTTCACTTTCCTGACTTATACCATTTGTACGAATTATGCTTCAATTATTCATTTCAACATTGTACTATGTTGGCGATCATGATGTTTTCAAACATTTTACTTTTGATTTCTCATTGTTTTTGCACATCTCTGTTGATAGACGGCCGGAGAGAAAAGTGTTTCCGCCTTCCCAGATGGTGAAAATTTATTTTATTGGGTAGCCACGATCATGGGTCCTGTTGATACGGTGAGTGCTGAATTTTTGACCGAAAATTTTCAGTCGATTACAACTCTCGATAAATGCTTCTTGATATCTGTGTAAATAGGTTTACGAAGGATTAACATATAAATTGAGATTAGAGTTTCCGCACACGTATCCGTATACGGCTCCAGTTGTGCGTTTCACTACACCTTGCTTCCATCCTAATGTCGATAATAATGGTAACATCTGTTTGGATATATTGAAAGAAAAATGGTCAGCTTTATACGACGTCCGTACCATATTAATTTCAATTCAGTCCCTGTTGGGAGGTAAAATCAATTTAGTTGTTTTCATTTATTTAATTATAGCTCATTCGCCTACAGGTTATAGCGAGTCCAACGATGTTGAAATGCAACCATGTGAAATACCTACATTTCAAGCTTTGGCATTTTCGTTGTCTGATTTGATGAACCATCTTAACATTAATTATACTATTGTTGTGACCCTTAAAAATCACAAAATTGATGTACCGTTTATTGTTGCAGAGCCAAACAACGACAGTCCACTGAACGAAGACGCAGCCACGATGTGGTCAAATCCGAAAGAGTTTAAAAAACATTTACAGGAAATTCATAAGAAACAAGCGTCGTCTTAGAAAACAGAGAGAGAGTAACTTTCAACAGAATTTCAATGAATTGAGTGGGAAACATTAATGAAACGTTTTTTACGAATAGTCGGTTTTTTCATCATTTTTTTCTCGTCGTTTTCCATTTTATGTAGAAGAATTTTTAGTTTTCGTTTGTAAATTTACAATTAGCTTTAACTTTGCGAGAAAAATTCAGACGATTTAAATTTACCATAATATTTAATTTTGTAAATCGTAACGTTTGTATCGAATGAATTTTTTTTTTTAATTCATAAAGTTTATTTCTAGTACATACTGTACATCAAATTTATTTATTCAAGTATCGCATACGTACATAATTGTTTTTCTATACATTTTCAAAGCATACCAAGCCATGGTTTTTAATACGATTGATTTTAATTATAAAATATTTACAGTTTTCACAATTACATAGTTCGTCTTGAAAGTTTTGAGTTCTCGAAAAACGATCGACAGAACAATAATCCAAAGAGATATCAACTTTGAATCACGCAGTGTCAGATGTAGAAATACTAACACTCTCGCCATGACTGTCGGCTTCGCCACTTTCGCTGGAATTACTATCGCTAGCTTCCATTTTTTTATCGACTTGCTCTGTTTGAGATTCGGCATCTGAAAGCCACAAATCATTAAACATATTCCGTTGAAAATGTTTACTCGCAGATTTCACTGATTAATTCGAAGATGGCACTGCCGCGGTTCCGCTTATCATATTAATATTCAAAGTTTGAGTAAGCATGGAATTGAGGTACGAATGTACAACCGTTGTGGTCACATTTAACAATAAAATTATAAGTACCTATACCTAATAGGTAGAAACACGTAGGTGTGGTATCGATCGAAGACAATGTGTAATTGAACTATTTGGAACAAGATGATTCAATTTCAAAAAATAAATTTATAATTACGTTTTCCTTTCGTGTTTCGTGACCGCTAATATTTGAGTCTCTCTTTACATGCACTGAAAAAGTTCCGTTAGAAACGAAAACGTTAAATTTTTCTGTTTTTTGTATTCCTGCGCGTCGATTCTCGTTTTACCATGTTTGATGAATTGATTTTCTATCGATGGATAATATTGGAATCGAAGCGAAATTAACAGTAAATATACATCCTGATTTTTCCCGTCAGAGATGCTTATGAATAAGAAATGTCGACATAAAGATTTTTCTTACGAACGAAATTCCATTTTCCCCTTTACAACTAGAACATAGCACCAACCTGAGAAACCATTGGAAAACTGATTTATAAGTGTTACTAGCATTGATTGATGTCAACCAGAATTACAGTCCTAGTTTTAATCAAAATCTTACAGTAATTCAATTAGAATCATAAACTTTTTGACCGGATGATCGTTTATCGACAGATGTCTATGGAGAAAATCTTCTTTTCACACCGCGTAACCAAGTTCTAACTACTGCCCATTCACGCCTTGAACGACTTCGTGAGTTGTAAGTAAAAATACATCGACCAATGGAATTGAAGTGGGAAAATGTAAATAGTCAGTACATGAGAGAAACAACAGACGATCACGTACCACCAATAGTTCGATGCGAATCAGAAAATAATCGCGGATTTGAAGCCTTTTCTTCTTCAGTACTTTCGGGCGGAGGTGGTTGCTTCGAGACGTCGGCGCTGCTTTGATTTGTTTCGCCAGCTTTCGATGATGTGGCTGAAATAAAACGTCGATCAGTGATCAGAATATCGAATGTTGAACGGTCGGCAATACTAATGCCTCAGTCCTACCTGCCACGCTATCTGGATATTGGCTTCGTAGTTTTGTTTTCATCAGGGTAATCTTTTTAAATGTATAATCTAAATCTTTCTTCACGTCGACTAACAACTGTTTGTAATTTTTGAATTGTTGATTTGCAATTTTCAAACGCGAAACAGACAGCGTATTGCAATTCGATAACATTTCGTTGGTTTTTTCGAATCGCTGCAAACTTTCGAAGAAAATTTTCAGAGTAAGATAAGCTATTGGTCCACATTTTTGTTGTAATTTGTAATTGCTACACACGTCTACAGTTGAATAATTAGTAAACGAAAATTCATCACACACATTTGCTTTTGAGCTCGGATCATCGACTCCACATCTTGTTGATCAATCAATCCAGCTAAACCTTGGATGAACACTTCTGATGCAGTGTAGTTTTGAAAGCACTCGATACTGTCATTATCTTCTTCCTCGGCGCAACTGTTTTCACCATTCATTGCCACTGCAAATACAGACAGAATGAAATTTTCTGGCGATTGCTAATATTTATCAATACTTCGACAATATAACTTGATAAAATAATACAAACATTAAATTTCCTACGCGACTTACTTTTACTGTTATTCTTAAAACAAGATTTCCGTTCAAGACTCTTCGCAAATGCGGGGAAAATTCCAAATTAGACATCTACCAATGATATCAAAATTTCATCCAACTTCATGTTTGTGACCATCTTTTTCCCATCCGCAGCTTCAGTAACTGGGTATTGGTGCTGGAAATTTGAAATTTCAACAGGTCAACATTAAAAATACTGCACAGAAGAAATAGAAAGGAAAATTACTGAAAAGTGCAAAAATCAAATCAAATTTTACTTCACCATTATCACAATTTTATCACAACGATGTCGGACGTCGGAATCGGACATTTTTTAGGCTTTTTACATGTGGTATGACAAGCAGTATTACGTATCGCTACGATGCCTTCACAGTCTGCAATGCCTCAGCTACCGGAGAAACAAATTACAGAATAGTTTCCGAATTCCGAGTTCCCACTTCCAAATTTCAAATTCCCATGAATTGTCCTATTCTAGGGTAAGTTAATAATAAAATTAAATTAATTGATAATTACTGTATTTGTGATATTTTTTTGAGAAAATATTTTCAAATAATTGAAAAATTAATTAAAATTTATGAAAGTTTTAGTTGATTGAGAATCATTCTTTTGAAAAACGAGAATATCAAAGTGTACACTGTACGTACAAGAACTAGTCCATTATTTTATGATGTGTAGGAAGTCGTGGAAGACGCAACTTAAAAAAAAATAGATAAGAAATAATTGGAATTGAATTAATGTATACTCAAACGTGGCTCAATAACATTATTTTTAACGAAGCACGACTGTCATCTGTCGTTGTTTGTAAATAAAAGTTTAGGAAGCTTGATGGAGGTCCGTAAAGTGCGAAAATTGTTTTTTATTCATTTCGTGTACATTTAGAGGTAGTAATTGCGTTAAGTTTGCGATTAAATCATTTTTCAATTGCTACATTTCGATACGGAATCTACAAAATGTAAGCAGGTCTACAAGTCTGCATGGCTCGATTCAATCACAATTTATTCATTTGAGAATCACTTAAAATGGCCGACGATGTTTTGAAAAAATGCCATCATCAGGTACAGGTACTTTGGCTTTTGTTTGAGTAAATTTATAGTTCGTGTGGTTTTTGAAATTTGTTTAATTTGCAACAATTCAATGGCAAATCGGAATGCGCCAAAGTAGGGAGCGCCATAATATTCCGAATCGTTCTTTAGGGTTTCTGGGCAGCCTAATTTTTCCTCGATTCGTCTACTGTGAATAATATTCAATCGCTTGCTGTAACATTCTGTGATCCCTTTCTGCTTAAAAAGCTAACATATTTGCGACCCCTTGCTCTCACACTTGCCGTTACCTTCTTCTCGTTCTCGTTTCACTTCTTTGGATTGATAATCCCCTAAATGGTTGCTGTTTGTATTATTTTTCAATTCGTACAGATATAATTTACCATTGTCCTTATCGAGCTTCGCGTTGAAGTCGATCGCGTCATTTGATTGTTCATCGTTAATGGTTTGATGGATTCAATTTTCTATTTACACGTCAAAAGTATAGCCATAGGCATACGCGCGTACGACTTCCTATTTAAAAGATGAAAGAACAAACGAGAGAATGAGAAAAATAGAACTTTCACCAACCTGACATATTAGATCGTTGATCACGTCGGCGTTCTACAACCTTTATGTATGTGTTAAATGGTAATCACGCATATTTATAGGTAAATATACCCCCTCTCCCCAAAAAAAATAGTATCAATAATGATAATGATGGGCTAAATACGGCGAGTATGCGTGCGAAAAGAGGAAAAAACATTGCAGAATTATCGTAAATGAATTTCTCATTTCGCAGGTCCTGTTCGCGTAATCAACAGAAAATTGAAAGAAGAGATGCGTTGTTTAATTTGCGACGCGGACGTTGCGACGCACAACGGCTATAACATCTTGTATACGGCGCTTGCACATGGCGGAACTTTACTTTGCGATAATATCAATAAAGTTTTAAGACGGGACTTGGACGCGGTTACCGCCAGAAGTACCATTATATGTAACAGGTATCGAAATCCGCCGTAGGCGAAGTTATTACACCCGCATCCTACGCCAACACTATCAAATGCTTACTGCGTATCCGTGTCGAATAGGTAATAGTAACGTAATATTAATGTTATGTTGTCGCTGCGGCGTTCCTGTTCTGTTCGTAGGTGTTACAAATTGTTCGATGAGTTGAACACGGCCGAAACGCGATGCAACGACATCAAACGAGAAATACAATCTTCCTACTTGAAAACGTGCGAGATATACGATGACGAGATACCGTTGGGCGTGAGGGGTATCGCATGCCAGACCGACAGTTACGACGAAGCGGATCATAGCTTTGTTGAAACGAAGCAGCCAGATATTAAATTGAAAATCGCTTTAGTTTCTAAACGAAAGCGAGGTCGGCCGGTCAAGGCTCAGCAAAGGAAAGGAACGGTTCCCGTCGAGGCTGCCCCGGTAATATGCCTATCAGCCATCGACGTTATTTCCTATTACTGTATGTACTTGGGTATTTCTAACCATGTGATTTTTTTCCCGTGTTAGCCGAATGTTTCCGATGGAAACGAAAACGGTGGCGGAGGTGATCACAACGACAAACCGAAAATGAAGAAAGAAAAATCACTCAAAAAAGATAACGCTCACGAAAATATCGAAGACCTCGAAGATATAGCATTGGAAATGCGCAGAACACGTTCTAATGCAAAAGGTTGCTATTTGTTTCCGCTTCATCGTTTACATGTATTGCGCTAGCACTTGCGGACAGTACTGCGCGAGTAGTGATAGAACATTTCGGATATAACGCTAACGTGTTGCTCTTCTTAGGTACTAATTCTAAAAAAAAGACCGCATCAACAAACTGTTCGGATGGCCACAAGGACGGAATAGTCAAGAAAGAAGAACTGGAGGAGAAAGACGTTGAAAAATCCAGGACTGAAGTGGACGAAAACGCGGCAAGTGTGACTGATAACAACGTATTCAAAACCGAAGAAACGCCCGTAGACGACCAAGAATTTTTCCAACAGGATTATTACAACAACGACGACGACGACGACGACGACTTCGAATGGAAAGAAGAACCTTTGGTTGAAATTCACGACTCGGTTGATAGCGAAGGTAAAATGAAAACGTATGTTTCAACATCGAGACAAAAAGGAAACAACGAGACAACCTTGTTTACGATACGTGCTCTCATTTGGAACGAAACTCCTTCCCTTTTTTTAAAATTCGTCCGTTCGTTTTTCTCTTCCCCATCTTTTACTTCCTTCGCTTCTTCCTTCCTTGCTTTTGTTCTTCCTACCTCATATTAATTTATTTGTTGGTGTGTCGTGTTTTCTTGAGGCCACGTCGTATTATAATACATGTTTGTTGGGTTCGTTTTTTAGAAGATGTGAAAGAAGAAAATGGCGGCAATGATCGTACCGAAGAAGGATGGCAAAGCAGCGACAGTAAGAATGGCAAAAAAAGGCAAAGAAGGAAAAAGAAACGAAAACGCGGAGATCGAAGAGGAGAACGCGCTTTCATGGTGCCAATCCACGAGTGCAATCAATGCGGAAAAAAGTGGCGCACTGTAACGGAACTTAAATCGCATATCGCCTCGCACAGCGACGTCAGGCCGTTCGTTTGCGAGATATGCGGGCAAGCGTATAAGATGAAAAAAGCGCTGGATATCCACATCGGCATGCATAATGGTATTCATCCGTTCGTGTGTACGTATTGCAATAAATCATTCACTCAAAAAGTTGGCTTGGAAAAGCATTTGCCCATCCATACGGGTGTTACACGTTTTCAAGTGAGTCCTGCGGCCGTCAGTCGCAGAGTAGTTATGTGGTACGATTCATTTCCTTCGGTTCTCACTTGATTTATTCCGTTTTGTTTCACCGTACGTAGTGCGATCTGTGTGGGAAACGTTTCATTCATCAAAAAAGCTTCAACATTCATAAAATGACGCACACGGGAGAGAAAAATATCCATTGTCCGATTTGCAAACTAGCCGTGTTTTCGCAATCACACTTGAAACGCCATTATCGAGTGCACACCGGCGAACGTCCGTACGGTTGCACTATATGCGGCAAGAAATTCGCCGAAAAATACAATCTCAACGCTCATACGCGTATTCACGATCCGAATTCAGCGGGCGAGGGCCGAAGGCGTTGTCACACGTAAGCCTTCTACTCGTCGTGTTGTTTGGCCGACCGAAGCTTTGTCGATAATCGCGTCTGTTTTGTTTTATTTTTTTTCAGCTGTCCGATTTGCGGAATGACTTACGACCGAAAGCACAAAATGTCCGAACATTTATCTTCGGTACACGGTATGTGGACCAGCGTTGCGGAATTCAAAACCGAAACGAATTATTATAACATGGAAGTGGTGAGTATGCTTACGGCTCGTAGCAAGGTTGCGTTGTGCTTGAATGTTACAGTTGCGACTCGCGACATCACTAGCTTAACGATCTTACGAAGAGGATTTGGTAATTTGTTGCGTTCTACATTTCCGTTTTCATTTTCCCATGTAGCCGGCGCAAAATCCACATCATTTACTTCAGCTGCAAGCGCAACACTCTCCGTCGATGCAAAACACTTCGCAACACCAACCACAACAGCAGCCACAGCCTCCTCCTTCGCAACAAACGCATCCGCATCAAGGCCCGCCTCAATCGACGCAAACTTCCGTACAACCTACTCAGCAGCAACAATCGCAACCCCCGCCTCAGTTGACAGCTTCCGCTCATCAGCCCCAACATCACCATTTAGCCCATCACCAACAACAACAACCAGCTCATCTTTTGCAGCAGCAGCAGCAACAACAACAACAACAACAACCACCGCCACCACCACAACAACAACAACAACCACAACATCAACTCCATGCGCAAACTGCTGCTGGTGCTCCGCATCACATACTGGTTACTCAACATCAATTACAGCAAACGTTGCAGTCACATCTATCTCATCATCCTGGAGCCGCAGCCGCTACTCCACCGCCTTTGCAGCCAATCTCATCAGTATTTCAGCTGGTTGTTCCGTCTACCCCTGCCGAAGCAGCAGCCGCCGCCGCAGCAGCTGCGCACCACAATCGTATGAACTCCGTAACCGCTTCCATGCCAGTTCCAACTTTATAAACGTGTTATTAATTATATAGATATTTCTTTTTTTTCTATTCGTTTGTATATTGTATGTACTTTTGCGTAAATTAATTACTTTCATCGATAACGAAGAAAGTAAGTGAATAAGTGAATAAAATTGTAAAAAAAAAAACAAAAAAAAAACGAGAACCACGTCGCCTGGTGCATATTCGTCCTTATCATACCTGGTATTGTGCACCAATTCCACAAAGTGTTTAAACGGTAAGCTTTGCGATTCGGAGGGATGATTTTGCCCAATTGGAAATTTTTTGCGTATTGCGCGCTAATGTACTGAACATTAAAACATTGTGTTTCTTGTTTCGCTGATTGCTGATGGGAATGGGACGAATGAACCGTGTTTCTTTTTTTTATTTACGAGTGTATGTAAGTATTTTAGTATCAACGTAAAGTAAGACTTTGGTTTTATTTCCACATCAAGTACAAAATAGGTAGGTACACGAGTAAAAATATTCACTTTAAAATCTAGGTATAGCAGCGATAAATGTGAAAACATGGCAACTTTCCGAAAATTGGTACTTACGTTTATAAGAATATTGCGATTCTTTTTTCAAGAAAATAGAATAATTACAGAATATCTATTAGAATGTTGACAAAAATATCTAATGAAACAAAATCAAAAATATTGTACCCAATCCAAATGCGGAGCATCATTGATTTTGCTTCTACCACCCGCCACAGAGCAACAGCACAGTTCATAGAAAAGAAAAACTACATCTGACAGAAATGAAATTCAACTTTTTTATCGTCAATAAATACATAGGTAAAGATAAAAGATGAAATAATACTCGATGAATGCCAGCTAAGCCAGCTTTCAAAGTTCTGAAGTGCTGCGCCGGCCAATTTCTTATACATCTACTTCTGTTGAAAAACAACAATGCAGGGAGCAAAGCAAAGGAAAACAGAAATGTCACAAAGGAACAAAGCTGCTTGAATTTTTTTTATTGATAATCAATAACGCACCAGACCTGCCTCCTAATTTTCAAATTTCAGAAGCTCTTTCAACCTTCACTATTTTACGAAAATAATTCAAACGTATTTGAATTGAAGGGCGGGGAGGGAGGGGGGGGGGTCATTAGCGTTACCCTTGATAGTTGATACAGGAGTAGGTAAGTAGCGAAGAAGATGCCAGACATTCCCAAAAATTTTGGCTTGTACAAAATTTGACCATCATGGGAAAATGGACAACTTGATGACTCGACACAAAAGTTCAATAATAATTTCATCTTTATCCTCATGCAGGTATACTCGAGTAGTACACATTCATCACAAAATTTTAAATAAAAATAATGCCTACAATGAGTATTTACAATTGAATAATTGAAGGGACGAACCGACCATTTTTTGCCCGGTTCAGTCGATATAGGTACCTAATTACCTACCGATTTTTTTGTTCAACTAAAATACTTTCTGAATTGAAAACTACATTTTTGTGAATAGCGATGCTCATAATGCGAATAACTCCTTTCTGCCTATCCCCCCCCCCCCCCCCCCCCAAAAAAAAAGAAATCCCAACTAGAATCTAAATTTTTCCGTCTATTCCCTGCTTCACCCTCCACACTTCGATCTTTAGTATCCCATCCCTCAAATTTGAAATTTTCAAGCTATAACATCTACCAACCAAATGAGCTTGACGGGGGAAAACATCAAACCCGAAATAAAAAGACAACACTAGGTACCGATCCTACTTACTGGGAATATGTACCCGAGGCCTGTGAGCAATGCCCTAAGAAAAAGAGCAAGCCAGCCTTTCAGCAGATTCGAGAAACGATCGTATTCCCAGACCCACGTATAAATCGAAGACTAAAAGTAAAAAAGGAATAATCTATGTAGGTACCTACATATAGGCGGAAGTGGAGAGGTACTCAAATACGTACCTAGCTACTACCTACCTGCCTCTCTAATGTTCTTCAGTTCTTGGACGACATGACGCGACGATAAGACAAGCTAATTGTTGGCTCGTCGTCAGTCACTAATGATGTTTGTTGGCCTTGAAACGTTGAAACATTTATAGCCAACAACACGATCGCAGTTGACATTGGTATCCCCATATTCTCTATTTTTACCAACGTTAGGTAGGTATACAAATGTAGCTGTAGGAAAGTGCGTACCTAGCTACCTACATAACTAGATTCATTATCATCAACAACACCGACACCACCACCAACTGCACAACAACAGCTACTAACACTTGGACCATAGGTAGTTGTTTAATTTTGGACATTGGTATCTACTTATTCGCTATTCGTCACTTGATGGGCTCGTTGCCTTTGTATTTGACGCGAATCGTAGGTAGATTTCGATAAGTGACTGCAAACTGCAGCCGAAATTCGAACCGGCTGTAGGTAGGTACATAGACATACCTAGGTACCTGAAGGTAAATATTTTCGGTCGCTTTCGTCTTAGTCGCACACGAGAAAGTCGCGTTTCAATGCGGTTGCGGCGGTTTTTAACGAGAGTTTTTGGTTGCTAGATGGAACATAATCACTTCATTCTCAACGCGAACGGACTATAGACCTACGTACCTTACCTGTACATGGGGTGGTAGTTGGCATCGGTACAATCCTATACATTCGTCCGCTTTATTATTCGTTGGTGCGCGTGCGGTGCGGTGCAGTGGTGGATAGAAATACGTGTTATCGGTCGCTTCGCGTTGATAGTACAGTACGTAAACGTACGACGTACTACATATATACACATACCTATGCACAAGTAGAAACTTTCCAGTTGCCCATCTGAAACAAAAAACGAAAATAAGTAGGTAGCCTAGCGGCGGGTCTCGCCAAGTTTTGCCCTAAACAGCGCAAGCCGTTACATCGGCCGTCGATGCTGTAATGGAATTATAGCATGATTAAGTATAGCGAGTGTGTTGCGTATACCTAATCGCCTATTCACTTTTTAGTCGGACGATTTTCGCGATCGCGTTTGCAATCGCCAAACATCGATATCGATATCGATTATCGAATAATAACGCAGCGAACTGCGTAGGTGGGTAGGTACTTGGGTAGCTAGCTAGTTAGCGAGACGAGACGAGACGAGGCGAGATAAGGCAAGACAAGGCAAGGCAAGGAGGCAACGATGCACATGCACACAAGACGTGGACGAAGTGGCAAGGCGAACGAAATATCAACGGCAGCATTGCGGTAAGTCAGTCGACCACGTACGGAAATTCAGTACACCTACCGTCTATACAGTACCAGTACGTAAGTGAATGGTCCTAGCCAATGGCGAATGGCCAATACCTATCGATGGTAATGCATAGAAAGAGCGCCTACCAAGTTGTATTGTATAGGTATTCGAGTTTGAATTGAACACACCGCGTACATACGAGACGAGATCTACGAGTATGAAAATGAGATACCCATACTCGTATACATATGTATGTAGAATGGAGTACGTAGATAGATACCACCTGGCCGCACCGGTCGTTGTGACAGAGGGGACAGAATACATGCCTGTGTGAATATGCATAGGCTACCTACTTAGACTCATCTAGGGTGTCTACCTCTACACTCAACACTCAACGTAGGTCTAGATAAATTTAGTATGTAGATGTATGTACATGTATCTACCTACGTAGACGTACCTACATACGTATAAAGTAGGTATATTTCGCAAATTTGTATTACAAAACTAGGTCTATAGGTGGGTAGGTAGGTAGGTAGGTAGGTAGGTAGGTATGTATAGGTACGTCTACGTCTATGCGTAGCATAGGTAGAGGTAAGGTATTACGCTGCGCATTATACGCGGGTCAGCCGTCAGTACGAGAAAGCCGCATACAAGGGTTGCGCCTTGCGAGCAAATCGCCGCGCCGCGCCGCGAATAACTGATGTCGAATAAAATGCATAAACGCGAACCAAAAGGAACTACCTACGTAAGTATTAGGTATCCACGTGCATTTACATTTAATACTTAGTATAGGTACTACGTACGCATTTAGTTGGAGCTATACTTACCAAGTGAAAGAGTACACCACGCAATACAAGTAGTACCTCTACCTCTACTGCTACCTGTACATATGTACAATGTACATCTACATACCGAATACCGTGACCGTACCTAATATTATGAACTACGATCGGTTGCGGTACCCGGGCATCCGGGCATCCGGGCATCCGGGCATCCGGCACCCAGCACCGGACACCCCATTCGACTAGCTACCCGCTAGCCGCTATGCCGCTAGCGACTTGACGGATTACGTGCGTGCGTGATGCCCTCTCTGGCTGCCCGGCTCCGGCTCGCCGGTACTGGTTCACGTGTACGGTGTACGTATGTGGCGTCGCCCGCCCTTTCCAACGCCCATTTAGGCATTTGAATATACCTGTACACTTATTAGGTGGTGGTATAGTAGTAGGTCTAGGTACGTCTTATCAATATCATCAATACCATATTCTTGCGATTTTCAAATTTAAGATTCATACATGTTTGGATGATGCTGTGGGCAATTGAATGGGCGCCGCCGGCAGTACGGTCGGCGCCGCCGCTACCGCTGCAAAGTCAACAATTCCCGTTTAAATTCACGAGTACGCCTACGCATACGCAGTCGCAGACGCAGTACTCGTACTCGGACTCGTTTCAAACGAATAGGATACGGCGGCGTTTAATGGAGGCGCGTAATTTTTGGATAACACCGTACGCCAGCGTTAATTTCGGACTGAATTGGGGATCGACCAATTTTCCAATTTCCGGTAGGTACAGCTATATAATATGTACATATAGAATTATAGATATAGGTAGGTAACACCAGCAATCGATGCGGGTAGTCTGCCTTTCGTAGAGGTAGAGCTTCATGGCGATACCTCTAGCTCTAGGTAATTAGGTAATTTAGGTAGGTATTAGGTGTAGAGGAAGGTCGAGGTCAGCCTTTCTATTGCTATCGCGCTATTCTTCATCGTAATGCGGAATGCGCTATCCAAGTATCCACTACTGCATTCAGCAGTCACAGTCGGCCAAAGTCAGCACCATCAACTATAACGACGCGACGCGACGCGACGCGACGTTTTGTTCGACAGGTTTTTCCAACGTGAATTTGGCGTTACCTTGGCCTTGGCGAGTTGGCGTCGAGTTTTTCTCCAGCTTTTGGAAAAGATATCGTCAGCGGTCCTCACCCACGCCCACGCCCACGCCCCACCCCCGCCCCCAGCCGCATACGAGTACGAATAGCCGCGCAGACGGTACGACATGCGACACCGATTAGTTTCGCCATACGTTACCTACCTAACGCATCTGTTATATTATCTTGCGTACCTATGTTACGCATAATAGGTACAGGTACATTTACATAGTAAGTACATAGGTTAGGTAGGTACATGCCCCTTCAATTGTTATATAAGTTAGTTTTACCATACCTACCTGTACTTATACTTAGGTACTCTTAATTTATTGTATCTTGTTTCTGTCAAAAATAAGTAATCTATGCACCACCCCTCACCCCTAATAAGCTCACGGCATAAGGGATGATAGAGTTGGTACTGAAATAAATTAGCCTCACCTTTTAGACTGCGGGGAAAAAAAAAGTAAATAGGTATATGTATTATGTAACTATAGATAGGTACCTACATATACGTACTATCTGACGTGTTGCATTTGTTTGTTTGTTTGTTTGTTTGAATTTTTATAAAAATGGTGTAGCCGTGGATTCCTGTACCGCCCGGGTGCCGGTACGGTGGTCCACCGGAGATCCCATCTTGAAAATTTATTGGCTGGAAAATGGGTAAAAAAAAAGAAGAAGAAGAAGAAGATAGAAGAAGAATGCTTCTTTTTGGTCCTACCTATGTACTTAAGGAATGCGCCGCGCCGTGATTGAAACCTATAGCGAAAAATGAAGAGAACGCCGCGCCGCGCCGCGCCGCGCTACCAAGGTTGAAAAATAATACGTTACGTTCGCATATGTACGTCTATATACGTATCCTGGTTCACGCATAAATTAAAAATTTTGCTTTTCATACATTTCGAGACGCGACGTGTAAAACAAACGAATCTCTTCGAAATCTGAATAGATACCTACCATAAGTAGAGGGTAGAGGTACGCGTGCGTTGTATGTATGTATAGCTGCCATAGCTATGCTATAAAGCTAGTACGAATGGACGCAACGAACGCGTGATACACGATGCGAGTATCTACATAACACATACATATGTATCTACTTATACTTATAGGTACCCCTGCCTACGTTCATCTTTATAATAGATACGTAGACGTACCTACTACCTACCTAGCAGGAAGACATTAGACAATCAAGCGCGATCGACAATCGGTTCGCTATGTACTGAAACTGATGTGTAGATGTATTAGGTACGACTCCGGCTCCGGCTCCTATGGTCTGTTCCAAATACATATCTACTACACACATCTGCGTCTACTTCGTCGACGTAGGTTAGGTAGTAGGTACCGAGAAACCAAACCGTCACAGGACTTGAAAACCAAACAATAGGTAGAACAATAGGTAGGTAAGGTACCTATTAAGGACATGTACGCCTACGCTTATATCTGTAGGTATGCCATGGCGTTATGGCATAGCGGAAGGCGGATGGCGGATGGCGGATGGCGGGATGACGTTGTTGGCGCTTAGTAAGACGTTGAACAGCGCACTAAGCGCAGTACGCATAGTACCATAATATGTAAGTATCTCATTTCGAATAGACTGTAGGTAGGTATAGGTAATTAGGTAGGTATACGTGACCCTGTCGGGAAGAAGGGACCTTGTGTAAAAAAAAAAAATCATGCCTTTGTTACTTTTTTTCATATGTTTGGTCCGGATTTGGTGTCGTTTGGGTTTGGATCAAAAACGTGAAAACTGAGGCGTCGTTCCCCCCTCCCCCCCACACACAAGGTGCCTTCTTTCCGGCGGCGAGATCACATACACGTATCGCTGATTGCTAATTTGACAGCTGAGCGAGGCAGTAGATCGATTCGTCACTTTGTCAGTGGTACCTACTCCGGCCAATTCTGCAAGTACCTAAGTAATTCGCGATTTGATACGGCGTCACGTCGCGTGAAACTGACTTGGATGTTGCGTTGTGTACGTATTTCTACGAGCAGGTAATTTCTTACATTTCGATTCCACGTTGTTATAATATAATGTAGGTTAAGTATCTAGGTACTCTACAGCAAGTACATACATGTACCTACACAGTAGGTACATGTATGTACTTGGAAGTAAGCAGCTAAGTACCCAGGTACTTACGTCTACATATGTAGTACGTACATACATGCATGCATGCATACATACATACCTATGTAGGTAGAGGTACGCGGTACATTCGTACCTACCTTGCCACCTATAGAAAACTCGGCCGCATTGGCCCTACCTTACCTATAGTCGATGTAAGTACATACCTATACAATATACCTACATTTACATACCTACGAGTTTTACCTACACCAGTAGCGCGCCAATGAAAACACCAAGGTCGCGTCGCGTCGTTTGTTTATTCGTTCGCAGTTCGCACGATGACTTTGGAAAATGAAAAGATAACAACCCGGAAGAGAAGGGAGGGAAAGAGCGAGAATGAGAAAAACAATCACGCTCAACGAACACAAACGCGATGACTATGGTCTATGGTAATAATGTACCTAGGTACACTTGGCGCGAACGGCGAAAGGCTGGCCATCGCTATCGGTTGTGTGCGGCTGTAGCCTGTAGGTCCTACAATAGGTCAGCACTACGGTTAGTCATACGCTTACGCGTATAAATAGCAACCCGATGGTCGATCACAGGTCTGTAATGTAATGCGCGTACAGTACAATCGTACAAGTGTCGGTGCCGGTGCCTGTGCCTACTGCCAGCTTCGTAGGTGGTATCTATAGGTGCCTTTACAAGTCCAAGTCGCGTCTCGAGTACTCGCGTGTAATATAATATACAAAGACCAAGTATCTGCGTAAACGTGTCTGCCCTGCCCTCTTTTTTTTTCCCCATTTCATTCTCGGTTTCCCCGATAACCGACGTCGCGTCGTCGTAGTGAGTATCCAGTAGGAAGTAGGTATCTCGTCTAGCGATTCGCCAAATCCGGTAGGTAAAGGCAAAGGTAAGTATTTCTACTGTGTAATGTACCTGCGATACCTATTCTCTAAATCTGAATCAGTCAAAAAACTGAAAATTTGACCGATTAAACGGCGAAAAGTGTGCCACTACCCACTAGCCACTAAACCAATCAGTGAAAAATTACTGATTTAATTATACGTAATTACGTCAGTTAGTGAATTAAAATTTTCACTTTTGAATCAGTAATCTTCTTTCAACTACCTACATACTGAAATGAATCAGTAAAAATGGAAAATTCACTGATTAAATCGGTAAAATTTTCACTGATTTCTTCGGTTGCACACTTTCATCTTATTAATCAGTGAATTTTAACTGATTCAAATTTAGAGAGTAGGTACCTACTACCTAGTTACGTATACGCAGCTAATTTTACGTACACGTGCATAGGCGAACTGGCTTTACCGAGCACACCGTATATCACCACCGCAGCAGCTGTCGGTTTGCAATACCTACCTAACTACCTACCTAGCTAGCTAGCTAGCTGATTGCGCCTACTCGTCGTTGTCGCATACCTACGTACCGAGCCGTACGCCGCGCCGCCGTACCATAGTAAAAATACTCGCCGCCGATCGCCGCGCCGACTCTATACGAGAATATACACTTCACTTCACCACGCCACGCCGCGCCCGCCGCACTATGATGGCTGATTCAACGACGACGACGACGACGACAACAATAATAATTGTAAGTTGGTACGCTACATATACCTACACCTACACCTACACTCTACACTGCTGTAGAATGTAGACTAGGTACCTAAGTAGAATAGGTACTTACATACAGTACATGTAGGTCTAGGTAGTAGGTTAGGTTTAGGTATACTTATTGTACAACGGTACTGGTACTGCCCCGTGCCCCGTACCTCGGTAACGGTACCTAGTACCTAGTACCTAGTACCTACTAGCTAGGCGCTAGGTTTTAGGTAGTAGATACTAGATAGATAGACATCCGCCTACGCTGCGCTGCCTAATGCAACTGGAGGAGCAGGTGAGTAGGAACTTACTTCTTAGGTACCTAATGGCGTAGAGAGGGGGGAGGGGCTATCGGTCGAGCCGAATCAGCAAACGGCTACCAACCGATAGGCGCAGGCGTGACGGGTGAGGCGTGACACAGGCATGCGGGCGGGGCGGCTATTCGATCAGCTAGGTACCTATACGTAATACGTATAGATGTAGGTCTAGGGTGTAGGTGCCGCGGCCGGCCGGCCAGGCAATGCACTCGCGTGCTTGCCTGTACGTACGGCGTACCTAGCTACCTACCTACTTACTTACTTACGATACGCTACGCGTAATCGCGCACGCGGATAACTTCGTCTTCTTGTTCGTATGTAGGTACTAGGTACTAGGTACTTACACTTACCTATAGAGTACACTGTACATGTACCTCTGCCTACATATACATAATATGTAGGTAGAGGTACATGTATCATGTATCTAAAATCTAATATGTACCTAGTACCTAGTACCTAGTACGTAGTACGTAGTACGTATACGCCTACCCAGTACCCACCTGGCTATTCATTCCTAGATACCAATACAAAATAGGAAGTAGGTAGTCGGTAGTCGGTAGCTAGGTGGTACTGGTACTCATACTTTTTTACGTGCGCAGATTGCGGTCGTGCTAGCCTCGCTCGTTGATTTACTGGTACACTGAAAGAAATGAAAATAAACGTTGGGTGATAATTACCAGACGTTGAGTAATTATTGCCGAGTTTGGTAATCATTCCCGAATGAAATGTGCTCACTACTCAACGCTGAAGAATAACGACTCAATATTGGGGAATAACTACTCAACTTCAGCAATAATTACTCAGCCACTGGGTAATAATCACTGAATATTTGAGACTGTCCCCATTTTACCGAGTGATTGGGGAATAATTCACCAATCATTTATTTCAGAGTACCTAATGTTGAGTTGTTATTCTTAAATATTGGGTAGTAAGTGCATTTTATTTGGGATCGATTCCTGAAAAATATAATTATTACCAAAAATTGGTAATGATTACCCGGCGTTTGGTAAATTATCCACTTAATTGATAATGATTACCCGGCGTTTGGTAATTATTCTTTGAGTCCGGTAATGATTTCTCAGCTTTGGGTAATCATTCCCCAACGTTTTTTGCACTTCTTTCAGTGTAGCGCACGGCGGCACAGCGCAACGACCAGCTGACGGCAACGGCCCAAATTTTCCATCTCGCGGCCAGTCGAACGGATGGCAAAAAACCGTCAGATCCAGCGGCGGCGATGGCGCCGCTGGCTCCACTAGGCTCCAATCGCAGTCGCAGTCGCAGTATTCGTCCAATACATACGACACCGGCGATAAATACGGTTACGATTATAATATACCCGGAGCAAATGTGCATTTTGCGGCTTTTCGCGGAGCCGCAAGTGGCGGCGGCACGCGTAAGTACATATTTTCTTCTTACGTACCTACAAAAAATTCCCCCGCCCCGCCCCGCCCCGCCCCGCCCCGCCCCGCCCCGCCCCGCCCCGCCCCGCCCCGCCGTCACTACTGTCAACCTCCTCATCTCGCGGCGCGGCGCGGCGCGGCGCCGGTTTTGAAATTGTCATTTTCTCATTCTCTCCTCTACCTCTACCGCCATTTACAGCTACGAGTACCCTACCTATTACGTAATTAATAAATTAGTATCAGTATCAGCATCAGCATACTTAGTACGGACCATCGCCCGCGCCCAAGTCCCAAGTAGCCCAAGCCCATCTGATCTGCCCCTTCCAAGCACACGCACAGTTAGTATATGTAAGTATAGGTAGCTAGGTACCTAGGTAGTAACGTAGTACCCTACATACTTTCATGTAGGTACGTGTACACGTACTTGCACGAGTAGGTACGCAGATTGTTTCACGTTTTACGCTTGCTCGGTACCTACTTGGAATTATACTACGACTACCTACAGCTACGTTTACGTCTACGTCTACGTACGAGTAGGTAGTCCTAGGTACTAAGTAGTAAGTAGATGGTACGAGGTAGGTACATTGATACGTAAAACAGCGAATACTGGTTTCAGCTGCAAATGGGCATGCCAATGTTAATGGCAAATCCGCAGCAGGATGGAATGATTTTGCGCGTAAGCAATGGCCACGGCAGAATGGCGGCGGCGGCGGCGGCGGCGACCACGACAACGGTCGGCAGCATAATAATTTCGCAAACAGAAATGGCAATTCGCCGCAACACAGCTTGCACAACAGACAAGGAAATGGCGCTGGCGTCGGCGGCGCAGCCATATGGTAAAATAATATGTTACCTATGTAAACGTTGTTGTACAATAAATGGTATACTGTCGTACTGCTACCTCACACAGGTACCTAGGTACCTACTACTACCTACCTATTTTATTATTACTTACTAACCTACTTATGTAGCTAGTGACTTAGCTAGCCAAAAAGTTCTAATCTAGCAGGTAGTCCAATGGTCCAAGGTGCCAACTCTTAATTTTCGTTTCATTACTCGAGTAACAATCTAAGTATACCTAGACCATTGAACGCAGGCCCAGAATGGAGAAAAAGGGTCGGAATTTTTGAGCCTATACCAGTTTTGAGTATGCACAGTTCAAACTTTGACCTAGAATTTTTTAGTCGTTTCATCAATCAAAAATTTTCATTTGATCCCAGCTATTTTTTTTACTATGACACTTTTTCAAAATTGGTAATAAAAAAGAAAATTTTTCAATTTTTCTTTTTTCAAAAATCTTCATGTAGGAACGCCGCCATTTTTTTGCCAAGGTGAATTTTGTGTTGCTAAGAATGAATCTGCAATTGGAATTTCGATTAATTAATCAATTAGCACAGGAATGAGACGAATATGAAAAAAATTGGAAATTTTCGAATAAGTATATATGAAAAGTGGCTGACATAGTAGGGTCGCGTGCAATTATGTATACCTACCTATGTAGCTCAGACGCGACGTGAAGACGCGATTTCTTTTTCGTCTTCACGTGTGTGCTACCCCGAGCCCAAGCCCGAGTCAAAGCCTATGCCCAATGTAAACGACCAATGTCGATGCAAAACGTGGTACGACCGGCACTACCAAAGTACCAATACCTACCTACGCGTAGTACCTACTGGTACGTACACGTGCCTACACCTAGCACCTACTACCAAACCAACAACGCAACGTAGGCAGTAGGCACGCATTACGTTTCCGAAGACGGCGAATACGTACCTAAGTATAAAAATATGTCTTTTACATAATGTAGGTACCTACAGTTGTACACCTACCCTACCGTGAAGATTTTTAACCCTTTCAAATCGATCGCTGATTTGTTCAATTGAACGAGAAAAATCGCTTAAGAATAGACAGGCTTCAGCCAGCCAGCTAACAAATAAACGAACAAACAAACTCGACTGAGGTGAGAATGAGAAACTTGTACTCACTGGTAGCCGGTAGGCCTACACGCCTATACTACCTATAAAAATAAAGTGTAAATCCAATAGCAGCGATAACGATACCTACTAACGATACCAGAACCATTACGAAAGAAAGTAGAAAAAAAATAATAGGTAAATATAAAAAAAAAAAAATCAATCGGCGATAATGAAGTGAAAATCTGCAATTGTAAGTACGGTACATAAATTTTATTGTACGAGTAGGTAGTAGGTAGCTTAGGTACCAATAGCAGTTGCAGTTGACCATAAAATCTATCTAGACAATAGGACAGTACGCAGCGCAGTACCCCTAATACCTAGTACCTACACACTTGTAGCAGTAGGTAATGTACTTAATAAATGTATGTAGTAACGACAATATGTAAGTAGGTACTGGTACTGGTAGGTAGTAGCCAGTAGGTAGATAGTAGATACGTATTGCGTATGCGAAATTTGTATACATGAATTTATTCTAAACTTGGTTACCGATAACGGAATAGGCATCAGTGCGCTTGACGACGATTTTCACGTAGGTAGTAGGTACTAGATACTAGGTACTAGGTTGTAGGTACATATATTAGGTATTAGGTAATAGCTAACAGGTAATGGCAAGAGCTGGAGGTGGTAGTGGTATGGTAATGGAGCGCGCGCAGCATCGCCAATGTATCCAATCCAAATAGGTACCTACTACTTACTTAGATAGAGAGGTAGAGGTACCTGCCTGATGCCTACATCTGGTACCTACCTACCTATATTAATTAGTATAATGTAGGTCTAGGTACGTTAGTACGTTGCGTTGGTACGTTTACGCTCGACGCCCGCGCCCGCCCTACATCGGACTTGCTTGTTAAAAGTAGGTTTAGGTATCTATACATAGTACTTAGACTTACTACCTACCACCTAGGTACCTAGACCTATGCACCCGCAAAGAGTAAAATTATTGTTTGTTGTCCTTGTCGGATGACTCGGCCGAATCAGCAGCGACGGAAGAGTAATAGTACGGAGACGCGGTATTGGTATTATACGAATAGGCCGGATAGGACGGATACGCAGCCAAACCAGATCTATAATATTGGTGGTCGTAGTAGTTGTTGTTGTGGTTGTTGTTGTTGTTGTTGTGATAACCGTAACCGTAGCCGTAACCGTTGTAATACTGGCCGTTGCGGATATTATTGTTGTCGCTGTAGTGCGGAGAATACGAATACGGGTATCGGTTGTAGGCGGCGTACGGCCAACTGTACGACGACGGGTAATAGTAATTATTATTGCTGTTGCTGCTGCCGCCGCTGTAGCTGTTTGGCGAAGAAGAGGAGTAGGCGGCGCTATAATAGGACGACGACGCTGGATACGGATACGGATACGGATACGGGTACGGGTACGGGTGCGGGTGCGGGTACGACGCGTAAGGCGAGTTGAAATAATGGGTGGTGGGAGCTGGCGCGGGTGCGGTCGCGGTCGTGGACGCGGATGAGGATTGCTTATAGTAGCTGTTGCTGCCGTCGCCGCTACCGTACGAATACGTCGCCGGTGCCGCCGGTATTTTCGACAGCGCGGCTGAGTTGGCCGGATAACTGTTGCTGCTGCTGCTGCCGCCGCCGCCGCCTTTGCCGTACTGATTGTTCGGGTAAAAGCTGCTGTATCCGTAGCCGTGCGATTCGTATTTATAATCTTCTACTTTCGTCGAATTCATTGACGCGTGGTGTGGAAACAAACAAACAAAAAAAGTACCGAGGTACCTAAGTGAAATTCATTACGAACGTGAACACAGGTATCTACTATAATCTAGATCTACGGTGATTACAAGCGGCGCGACGTCCGAACAGACGAGCACCGATGGCGTTGACCAACGCCGATAATTACATAGGTATAGCCTATAATATATATAGGTAGGTACATAGGTAGTAGGTACGTAGATAGGTATTACACGTCTGCACATAACGTAGCAGGTACGGTACATTCATATTTTTTTGCTTTTGTTTTTCCTTTTTTTTTGGGGGGGGGGTGTTTCTTTGTTTTTCTTTTCGAACATGCACCTTTTTTTTTTTTTTTTTTTTAATGATTCGTGTAAAAAATGTCAAACCTTTCAAATTTCGTCACTCACGCAGAAAAGGTAAGACCCAACTGTTGTTATACCTACTGCTATACTTACATTTACATGCTACAAATAAATGAGAAAAATAGCGCTAAAAGCATATTTTTTGTATGGCAAAACAGTAGTTTGATTAAGCAGGGATTTTGATTCAAGTAGATACCTTATTTATTTATGTATTTTTCCAACTAAAAAATTTTGTGCCAGGCGAAGAATCTTTTTCAAAACCGAAAATTTTGGTTTTTTGCTCTCTCTCCTTCTCCTGGTACCGTGGTACGTGCCTACTTGATCCACAAGCGCAATCGATATAGTATGAAGAGATCTGCTTTCTGCTAGTCTACATATGTATTATTAATAGGTAAGTCAAATACCAAGCAGGTATATAGGTTAGGTACCTAAGTAGCTGAATATTAGACAGACGGCTATGATACTTGAATTATAAAGTACCTACATCAAGTGCCTATAGGTCCTACCTAAGTATAATAGGTACAACATACATATTATAGGTATCAAGTATGTATGTAGTAGGAAGGTATAAGTAAGGTACACTACACATGCACTAGCCAATATACCCAATGAAGATACGTACTGTTGGCTGACGATTCTATCCCGACGTCCGCGTCCCTTCGGTCGCGGTCGCGGTTGTCATTTATTCCGCTAGCGATCGCGACGGTTGCGGATGGGGCGGCCAAAGTCCTTGCAGTTTGTACGGCCAATAAAACTAAAACATACTGAAAATTTTCCGCACCATTAACGTAAGATGTTTGCAACGTAAAAGTATCCAGATCTACTCGGTACTCACCTAGGTACCTACCTACCTCTATCTGTATACTTACCTAAGTAACACCTACACAGAAAACATGGTAAACGTGAATCGGACCAGAAAGCGAATTCCGACATACCGGACACGCACACACTTACTCACTCACTCACTCACTCACTCACTCACTCACTCACTCACTCACTCCGACTCTTCTTTGAACATCAACTCCCTCTTTAGACAAAAATTGAAAAATTACATTTTTTGACGGTTTGGTTTTCGGTTAAGAAAAAAAAAAAAATAAATAATAATAATAATAAGTAATAATAAGAAGAAGATGAAGGAAGAGAAAAAGATGAGAAAAATTCGTTCCGAATGGTCATCTCGAGTAGGTATATCTTACTTACCCTATGTAGGTAAGTCCAAGTACCAAGTACCAAGTACCTAGTACCTACTACAAGGGTATTATTCATTCAACTGCAGGTAGTAGGTACCTACTACCTACCGTAACGTACGTATGTAGTAGGTAATTAGGTATGCATGTAATGTACATTAGACCTACTAAATATTGATATTATAATAATTATGGCCTTTGGCGATACGGCGGCAGAGGCAGGACAACGACAAATACGGCCAAGTACCATGGTCGCGGTCGTATTCGTACATGTACATGTCGCGCCGCGCCGCGCTGTGTCGTCATGTCGTGTCCTCATGTCACACGTAAACCAACGCGACGGCTGCGTCGCGTCACGCAGTGAGGCTTTACGTGACCCATGCCCCACTAAACCATATGGTACCTATTACGTATTACCTAAGGTAGGTACTAGTTAGCAAAACGTAGGTTCAGCGGTTTAGCAGTAGCAAGTACCGCATACCCCATACCCCCTCCCCCCCATACGTAATTGTAGGTAGGTAGGTAGGTAGGTAGGTAGGTAGGTAGGTAGGTAATTATTGGTGTTATGTTGTAGGCACAAATCATGGGCGCAGGCGCAGGCGTGGGCGTGGGTGGTACGCGTTAGACGTATAACTTTACTTTAGGTACTTTGACTTACCAGCAAATTACGACGACGACGACGACGAGACTCCATGTTTCTTTTTTTTTATCCCTTTCTCCGATCGAGTATCTGGCGCGTAGACGCAGATGCGGATGCAGATGCAGATGCAGATGCAACTAAGTACTTACCTATACGTAATTAGGTATACCAGCCTGCGAAGAAGTAAGTATACGGCTACAAGAACAGTACGTACAAGCAAAGGTATACATATACACATACACATACAGGTAAGGTATGGTACCTAACAGTAACAGGACACAGCGTAACTCTAACTACGCAGCATATTATTATGTAATGTAATAATACGTATTGTACCTAGATCTACTACCTACCAAGTAGGTGCCTACTGCCTACTACCTGCAGTGGTCTGTGGTACGCACATACCCCCCGCCCCGGTGCAATAACAATTAACAACACAAGTCAAAAAAAAATTCAAGAAAATTACTTATGGTTCTTTAAACGACGAAGTCAAATTCATTTTTATTTTATTTGACAAGACAAGATCCATTGTAATTCTTCACGTACTTTCCAATGATGGCGACAAATGTTATTTTTGATAGTTTTTTGAGATGCCTGTGTTGTTTTCGAATTCACGATTTTTAATTTTGAGATGTGTTGTTATTGCACTGGAGGTGCGACATGGGGGTCACTAGAAAAAAAAAGAAAGAAAGAAAGAAAGAAAGAAAGAAAGAAAGAAAGAAAGAAAGAAAGAAGAAATAACGAGCGAGTACTGACCGTGTCGCATCGACTAGCGAGTGTACGGTAGCCTGTGACCGCGAGCGACTGGTATAGGCATTAGGCACGTAGCTATACGTATGTAGGAAAGTAGGAATGTACTTACTTGGGTACAGTATCTCGTAGGTATCGTGTAGAAAAATTGTTTAAAGAACGCGAAATTAACGAAAAATCACGCGACAAGCCGCCCGCGCTGAATGCTTTCGAAACGTTAAATTTCGACTCATTTATATTTATACCTTTATACACCCACTTGATACGTTCTCGAATGAGAACACAAAAAAATAAATTTAAAAAAATACACGTAAAAAATTGAAAAAAAAAAACACGCCGGCCGCCGCCGCCGCAAACAGCCAAAATACAAACGGATCTAGCCATCGCCATCCGTATCAGTAACCAGTACCTAAACCTATGGTATCGTTACCTATCCGAGTAAAGTAAATCCGGTTCAGCTCGTCATGTCGCGAATCGATTACATGATTAGATCGATTACGTAATCGGCGACACAGCGATACGCAACAAAATACATGCAAAGACGAAGATGCATGGGTAAGGGTAAGGGTACCTACCTTACCTAGCTACCTACATTGGTGAGTAGTTGTAGTACGGTGCCTCTACCCACATCCACCATCCACCATCCACCATAACAAGTAGTAAGCATGAGAATCGACAGCGTATCATCGTGTAGGTACCTACCTAGCTAGCTAGCTAGCTAGTATTAGCTACTCGGAATATGTTCCATAATTGCGAAAAGCGCGGCTCCGCTCCGCTCCGGTCGAACGACAAGGCGCCAGCACCAACGCCATCGCTTTTACCCTCACCCCTCTTGCGCGAAATTGGAAAAAATCTCATTTGCATAGAAATGAGAACGAAAACCGGAAAACGTGTTATACGTTCCCAAATTCTAATACGTAGACGTATACATTTATACATTTACTCGCTCGTATCTTGGGTAATTAAATAAGTGTATGTACCTAGTATGTAATGTACATACCTATGATAAAAGAAGAAAACGAATCGGAAAAAACGACGACGACGACGACGACGACGACAACAAGAAACGCGAATTCCTTCGATGGTCAATGGCTTATTCGCTCGATAAACGCGATCCCATCAAAAAAAATTTACATACATTTTTTTGTCTACATAGGTACACACTTATCCTCCTTACTACATAGATATGTAGATGTACTAAGTAGATTGCCGTACCTAAACTGGTACTCATTGGGAGATCTACCTACTTACATTTTATGCAAATGTATAAACATAACGTACCTACAAAAAAACAAAAGTTGGGTATATGTAATACGTAAGTATAGGTACGTAATTATTCACCATTTCGCCGATTCAGTACAACGAGCGTAAAATTTTCCAATTCTGTAAAAATTAAGGAAGAAACTGCCTATGTAAGGCAGATAGATAGATAGCTAGGTACTAAGTACTAGGTATATACCTACCTACTTACTGGCGTACTATGTAGTACGCCCAGGTACGGGAATTCTTTTCATACGCGATACAAATTCGTCAACTCGATGAGCCAGTAGTATCGCTCACCATACTCATATACCTGTACCGTGTACCCTGTACCCTGTACCCCGTACCTATACCTATAACCTTCCTTCCATCCTTCCATCCATACATCCACCCACCCACTCTGCAGTCTGCATTCGGTTGACTGCACGACCTCTTAGTCCACGTGTCCGCGCCGCGCCCGCCCTTCCGAATGACCCCTTTAATGGACTCTGTCCCGTCCCACCCCGCCGGCCGTTTTTTCTTCAATTTCAAATTCAAACCCTCAAACTCGATTCGAGCGGGCAAAGGATGATAACGATAAACGCCAAACAAACGGTAGTGCGTATGTAGCCTGACGTTTCAGATACAGAAGGGCTCTTAGACCTAGGCTCATCCATGGAAAAGCGTTCGCCAAATCACAGATCGCAGTCAGCTTCGAGTTCGCACGTATACATAGACGTACTTATAGCATAGCACGTCCGCGATGCGATGCGAATGCGAATGAAATCTTGCAAACCCTACGTACGCGCTATAGGCCGCCTATTTCACTAGCGTTAATAAAATTGCATAACCAGTTTGCCGTAAATATGTGCACGTAGTGTAGTACAGTGCCTGCTACCTGCTGCATGCTATCGTATGTACCATACCTATATGTACATTATAATGTATAATACATGCATACATATACTATTTATAATTGCCCGTAAACCTACTATGTCAGTTACTTTTCATATAGTAACCCCTTCTCTGTTTTTTGGAAAAAAAATTGAAAAAAATTTTTTCGCTCTCGTTGGACGTGCGAGGTGTCTAGAAGGGGGTTTTCGGCCACGGCGAATTCAATGGCGCGGTCGGTTTGGCCTCGTTTCGCTTCGTTTCCGAGAAACTGGCCTTTGACCAGGCCATTTTTGACCAATTTCAAAAAGGTTCTTGAAAACTTGCAAAACATGCGTATTCCCACTAATTCGAGGTCGCTGAACACGAATCTGACGTTCGTTTGCGGCGGTAGCCTTTGGTTGGCCCGGAAACGGCATTTTTAGGTCGAAAATGGGCCATAACTCGACAACAAAGGCTCCAAACGCGAAACGGACACCGAATTCGGAATCAGCGACCTCGAATTAGTAAATTACCACTCTTATCTCGAAATTTTTGAAAATCGCCAAAAATCGAAAAAAAGCATGAACTAACCCCTTTGGTGTTTTCTGGGCTAAAAAATTTTTTGCCCCCGATCGGCGCGCGAGGTGTCTAGAAGGGGGTTTTCGGCCACGGCGAATTCAATGGCGCGGTCGGTTTGGCCTCGTTTCGCTTCGTTTCCGAGAAACTGGCCTTTGACCAGGCCATTTTTGACCAATTTCAAAAAGGTTCTTGAAAACTTGCAAAACATGCGTATTCCCACTAATTCGTGGTCGCTGAACACGAATTTGACGTTCGTTTGCAGCGATGGCCTTTGCATGGCTCGAAAACGGCATTTTTGAGGTAAAAATTGGCCATAACTCGAGAACAAAGGCTCGAAACCGAAAACGGACCCCGGATTCGGAATCAGCGACCTCGAATTAGTAAATTACCACTCTTATCTCGAAATTTTTGAAAATCGCCAAAAATCGAAAAAAAGCATGAACTAACCCCTTGGGTGTTTTATGGGCTAAAAAATTTTTTGCCCCCGATCGGCGCGCGAGGTGTCTAGAAGGGGGTTTTCGGCCACGGCGAATTCAATGGCGCGGTCGGTTTGGCCTCGTTTCGCTTCGTTTCCGAGAAACTGGCCTTTGACCAGGCCATTTTTGACCAATTTCAAAAAGGTTCTTGAAAACTTGCAAAACATGCGTATTCCCACTAATTCGAGGTCGCTGAACACGAATCTGACGTTCGTTTGCGGCGGTAGCCTTTGGTTGGCCCGGAAACGGCATTTTTAGGTCGAAAATGGGCCATAACTCGACAACAAAGGCTCCAAACGCGAAACGGACACCGAATTCGGAATCAGCGACCTCGAATTAGTAAATTACCACTCTTATCTCGAAATTTTTGAAAATCGCCAAAAATCGAAAAAAAGCATGAACTAACCCCTTGGGTGTTTTTTGGGCTAAAAAATTTTTTGCCCCCGATCGGCGCGCGAGGTGTCTAGAAGGGGGTTTTCGGCCACGGCGAATTCAATGGCGCGGTCGGTTTGGCCTCGTTTCGCTTCGTTTCCGAGAAACTGGCCTTTGACCAGGCCATTTTTGACCAATTTCAAAAAGGTTCTTGAAAACTTGCAAAACATGCGTATTCCCACTAATTCGAGGTCGCTGAACACGAATCTGACGTTCGTTTGCGGCGGTAGCCTTTGGTTGGCCCGGAAACGGCATTTTTAGGTCGAAAATGGGCCATAACTCGACAACAAAGGCTCCAAACGCGAAACGGACACCGAATTCGGAATCAGCGACCTCGAATTAGTAAATTACCACTCTTATCTCGAAATTTTTGAAAATCGCCAAAAATCGAAAAAAAGCATGAACTTAACCCCTTTGGTGTTTTTTGGGCTAAAAAATTTTTTGCCCCCGATCGGCGCGCGAGGTGTCTAGAAGGGGGTTTTCGGCCACGGCGAATTCAATGGCGTGGTCGGTTTGGCCTCGTTTCGCTTCGTTTCCGAGAAACTGGCCTTTGACGAGGCCATTTTTGACCAATTTCAAAAAGGTTCTTGAAAACTTGCAAAACATGCGTATTCCCACTAATTCGAGGTCGCTGAACACGAATTTGACGTTCGTTTGCAGCGATGGCCTTTGCATGGCTCGAAAACGGCATTTTTGAGGTAAAAATTGGCCATAACTCGAGAACAAAGGCTCGAAACCGAAAACGGACCCCGGATTCGGAATCAGCGACCTCGAATTAGTAAATTACCACTCTTATCTCGAAATTTTTGAAAATCGCCAAAAATCGAAAAAAAGCATGAACTAACCCCGGTGGTGATTTTTGCGCTAAAAATTTTTTAGCCCCCGATCGGCGCGCGAGGTGTCTAGAAGGGGGTTTTCGGCCACGGCGAATTCAATGGCGCGGTCGGTTTGGCCTCGTTTCGCTTCGTTTCCGAGAAACTGGCCTTTGACCAGGCCATTTTTGACCAATTTCAAAAAGGTTCTTGAAAACTTGCAAAACATGCGTATTCCCACTAATTCGAGGTCGCTGAACACGAATCTGACGTTCGTTTGCGGCGGTAGCCTTTGGTTGGCCCGGAAACGGCATTTTTAGGTCGAAAATGGGCCATAACTCGACAACAAAGGCTCCAAACGCGAAACGGACACCGAATTCGGAATCAGCGACCTCGAATTAGTAAATTACCACTCTTATCTCGAAATTTTTGAAAATCGCCAAAAATCGAAAAAAAGCATGAACTAACCCCTTTGGTGTTTTTGGGCTAAAAATTTTTTGCCCCCGATCGGCGCGCGAGGTGTCTAGAAGGGGGTTTTCGGCCACGGCGAATTCAATGGCGCGGTCGGTTTGGCCTCGTTTCGCTTCGTTTCCGAGAAACTGGCCTTTGACCAGGCCATTTTTGACCAATTTCAAAAAGGTTCTTGAAAACTTGCAAAACATGCGTATTCCCACTAATTCGAGGTCGCTGAACACGAATCTGACGTTCGTTTGCGGCGGTAGCCTTTGGTTGGCCCGGAAACGGCATTTTTAGGTCGAAAATGGGCCATAACTCGACAACAAAGGCTTCAAACGCGAAACGGACACCGAATTCGGAATCAGCGACCTCGAATTAGTAAATTACCACTCTTATCTCGAAATTTTTGAAAATCGCCAAAAATCGAAAAAAAGCATGAACTTAACCCCTTTGGTGTTTTTTGGGCTAAAAAATTTTTTGCCCCCGATCGGCGCGCGAGGTGTCTAGAAGGGGGTTTTCGGCCACGGCGAATTCAATGGCGTGGTCGGTTTGGCCTCGTTTCGCTTCGTTTCCGAGAAACTGGCCTTTGACCAGGCCATTTTTGACCAATTTCAAAAAGGTTCTTGAAAACTTGCAAAACATGCGTATTCCCACTAATTCGAGGTCGCTGAACACGAATCTGACGTTCGTTTGCGGCGGTAGCCTTTGGTTGGCCCGGAAACGGCATTTTTAGGTCGAAAATGGGCCATAACTCGACAACAAAGGCTCCAAACGCGAAACGGACACCGAATTCGGAATCAGCGACCTCGAATTAGTAAATTACCACTCTTATCTCGAAATTTTTGAAAATCGCCAAAAATCGAAAAAAAGCATGAACTAACCCCTTTGGTGTTTTCTGGGCTAAAAAATTTTTTGCCCCGATCGGCGCGCGAGGTGTCTAGAAGGGGTTTTCGGCCACGGCGAATTCAATGGCGCGGTCGGTTTGGCCTCGTTTCGCTTCGTTTCCGAGAAACTGGCCTTTGACCAGGCCATTTTTGACCAATTTCAAAAAGGTTCTTGAAAACTTGCAAAACATGCGTATTCCCACTAATTCGAGGTCGCTGAACACGAATCTGACGTTCGTTTGCGGCGGTAGCCTTTGGTTGGCCCGGAAACGGCATTTTTAGGTCGAAAATGGGCCATAACTCGACAACAAAGGCTTCAAACGCGAAACGGACACCGAATTCGGAATCAGCGACCTCGAATTAGTAAATTACCACTCTTATCTCGAAATTTTTGAAAATCGCCAAAAATCGAAAAAAAGCATGAACTTAACCCCTTTGGTGTTTTTTGGGCTAAAAAATTTTTTGCCCCCGATCGGCGCGCGAGGTGTCTAGAAGGGGTTTTCGGCCACGGCGAATTCAATGGCGCGGTCGGTTTGGCCTCGTTTCGCTTCGTTTCCGAGAAACTGGCCTTTGACCAGGCCATTTTTGACCAATTTCAAAAAGGTTTTTGAAAACTTGCAAAACATGCGTATTCCCACTAATTCGTGGTCGCTGAACACGAATCTGACGTTCGTTTGCGGCGGTAGCCTTTGGTTGGCCCGGAAACGGCATTTTTAGGTCGAAAATGGGCCATAACTCGACAACAAAGGCTCGAAACCGAAAACGGACCCCGGATTCGGAATCAGCGACCTCGAATTAGTAAATTACCACTCTTATCTCGAAATTTTTGAAAATCGCCAAAAATCGAAAAAAAGCATGAACTAACCCCTTTGGTGTTTTTTGGGCTAAAAATTTTTTGCCCTAGATCGGCGCGCGAGGTGTCTAGAAGGGGGTTTTCGGCCACGGCGAATTCAATGGCGCGGTCGGTTTGGCCTCGTTTCGCTTCGTTTCCGAGAAACTGGCCTTTGACCAGGCCATTTTTGACCAATTTCAAAAAGGTTCTTGAAAACTTGCAAAACATGCGTATTCCCACTAATTCGTGGTCGCTGAACACGAATTTGACGTTCGTTTGCAGCGATGGCCTTTGCATGGCTCGAAAACGGCATTTTTGAGGTAAAAATTGGCCATAACTCGAGAACAAAGGCTCGAAACCGAAAACGGACCCCGGATTCGGAATCAGCGACCTCGAATTAGTAAATTACCACTCTTATCTCGAAATTTTTGAAAATCGCCAAAAAACGAAAAAAAGCAGGAACTAAACCCGTGGGTGTTTTTGGGCTAAAAATTTTTTGCCCCCGATCGGCGCGCGAGGTGTCTAGAAGGGGTTTTCGGCCTCGGCGAATTCAATGGCGCGGTCGGTTTGGCCTCGTTTCGCTTCGTTTCCGAGAAACTGGCCTTTGACCAGGCCATTTTTGACCAATTTCAAAAAGGTTCTTGAAAACTTGCAAAACATGCGTATTCCCACTAATTCGAGGTCGCTGAACACGAATCTGACGTTCGTTTGCGGCGGTAGCCTTTGGTTGGCCCGGAAACGGCATTTTTAGGTCGAAAATGGGCCATAACTCGACAACAAAGGCTCCAAACGCGAAACGGACACCGAATTCGGAATCAGCGACCTCGAATTAGTAAATTACCACTCTTATCTCGAAATTTTTGAAAATCGCCAAAAATCGAAAAAAAGCATGAACTAACCCCTTTGGTGTTTTCTGGGCTAAAAATTTTTTGCCCCCGATCGGCGCGCGAGGTGTCTAGAAGGGGGTTTTCGGCCACGGCGAATTCAATGGCGCGGTCGGTTTGGCCTCGTTTCGCTTCGTTTCCGAGAAACTGGCCTTTGACCAGGCCATTTTTGACCAATTTCAAAAAGGTTCTTGAAAACTTGCAAAACATGCGTATTCCCACTAATTCGTGGTCGCTGAACACGAATTTGACGTTCGTTTGCAGCGATGGCCTTTGCATGGCTCGAAAACGGCATTTTTGAGGTAAAAATTGGCCATAACTCGAGAACAAAGGCTCGAAACCGAAAACGGACCCCGGATTCGGAATCAGCGACCTCGAATTAGTAAATTACCACTCTTATCTCGAAATTTTTGAAAATCGCCAAAAATCGAAAAAAAGCATGAACTAACCCCTTGGGTGTTTTTTGGGCTAAAAAATTTTTTGCCCCCGATCGGCGCGCGAGGTGTCTAGAAGGGGTTTTCGGCCACGGCGAATTCAATGGCGCGGTCGGTTTGGCCTCGTTTCGCTTCGTTTCCGAGAAACTGGCCTTTGACCAGGCCATTTTTGACCAATTTCAAAAAGGTTCTTGAAAACTTGCAAAACATGCGTATTCCCACTAATTCGAGGTCGCTGAACACGAATCTGACGTTCGTTTGCGGCGGTAGCCTTTGGTTGGCCCGGAAACGGCATTTTTAGGTCGAAAATGGGCCATAACTCGACAACAAAGGCTCCAAACGCGAAACGGACACCGAATTCGGAATCAGCGACCTCGAATTAGTAAATTACCACTCTTATCTCGAAATTTTTGAAAATCGCCAAAAATCGAAAAAAAGCATGAACTAACCCCTTGGGTGTTTTTTGGGCTAAAAATTTTTTGCCCCCGATCGGCGCGCGAGGTGTCTAGAAGGGGTTTTCGGCCACGGCGAATTCAATGGCGCGGTCGGTTTGGCCTCGTTTCGCTTCGTTTCCGAGAAACTGGCCTTTGACCAGGCCATTTTTGACCAATTTCAAAAAGGTTCTTGAAAACTTGCAAAACATGCGTATTCCCACTAATTCGAGGTCGCTGAACACGAATCTGACGTTCGTTTGCGGCGGTAGCCTTTGGTTGGCCCGGAAACGGCATTTTTAGGTCGAAAATGGGCCATAACTCGACAACAAAGGCTCCAAACGCGAAACGGACACCGAATTCGGAATCAGCGACCTCGAATTAGTAAATTACCACTCTTATCTCGAAATTTTTGAAAATCGCCAAAAATCGAAAAAAAGCATGAACTTAAACCCATTGGTGTTTTTGGGCTAAAAATTTTTTGCCCCCGATCGGCGCGCGAGGTGTCTAGAAGGGGGTTTTCGGCCACGGCGAATTCAATGGCGTGGTCGGTTTGGCCTCGTTTCGCTTCGTTTCCGAGAAACTGGCCTTTGACGAGGCCATTTTTGACCAATTTCAAAAAGGTTCTTGAAAACTTGCAAAACATGCGTATTCCCACTAATTCGAGGTCGCTGAACACGAATTTGACGTTCGTTTGCAGCGATGGCCTTTGCATGGCTCGAAAACGGCATTTTTGAGGTAAAAATTGGCCATAACTCGAGAACAAAGGCTCGAAACCGAAAACGGACCCCGGATTCGGAATCAGCGACCTCGAATTAGTAAATTACCACTCTTATCTCGAAATTTTTGAAAATCGCCAAAAATCGAAAAAAAGCATGAACTAACCCCTTTGGTGTTTTTTGGGCTAAAAAATTTTTTGCCCCCGATCGGCGCGCGAGGTGTCTAGAAGGGGTTTTCGGCCACGGCGAATTCAATGGCGCGGTCGGTTTGGCCTCGTTTCGCTTCGTTTCCGAGAAACTGGCCTTTGACCAGGCCATTTTTGACCAATTTCAAAAAGGTTCTTGAAAACTTGCAAAACATGCGTATTCCCACTAATTCGAGGTCGCTGAACACGAATCTGACGTTCGTTTGCGGCGGTAGCCTTTGGTTGGCCCGGAAACGGCATTTTTAGGTCGAAAATGGGCCATAACTCGACAACAAAGGCTCCAAACGCGAAACGGACACCGAATTCGGAATCAGCGACCTCGAATTAGTAAATTACCACTCTTATCTCGAAATTTTTGAAAATCGCCAAAAATCGAAAAAAAGCATGAACTAACCCCTTTGGTGTTTTTTGGGCTAAAAATTTTTTGCCCCCGATCGGCGCGCGAGGTGTCTAGAAGGGGTTTTCGGCCACGGCGAATTCAATGGCGCGGTCGGTTTGGCCTCGTTTCGCTTCGTTTCCGAGAAACTGGCCTTTGACCAGGCCATTTTTGACCAATTTCAAAAAGGTTCTTGAAAACTTGCAAAACATGCGTATTCCCACTAATTCGAGGTCGCTGAACACGAATCTGACGTTCGTTTGCGGCGGTAGCCTTTGGTTGGCCCGGAAACGGCATTTTTAGGTCGAAAATGGGCCATAACTCGACAACAAAGGCTTCAAACGCGAAACGGACACCGAATTCGGAATCAGCGACCTCGAATTAGTAAATTACCACTCTTATCTCGAAATTTTTGAAAATCGCCAAAAATCGAAAAAAAGCATGAACTAACCCCTTTGGTGTTTTCTGGGCTAAAAAATTTTTTGCCCCCGATCGGCGCGCGAGGTGTCTAGAAGGGGGTTTTCGGCCACGGCGAATTCAATGGCGCGGTCGGTTTGGCCTCGTTTCGCGTCGGTGCCGAGCACCTGGCCTTTGACCAGGCCATTTTGACCAATTTCAAAAAGGTTTTTGAAAACTTGCAAAACATGCGTATTCCCACTAATTCGTGGTCGCTGAACACGAATCTGACGTTCGTTTGCGGCGGTAGCCTTTGGTTGGCCCGGAAACGGCATTTTTAGGTCGAAAATGGGCCATAACTCGACAACAAAGGCTCGAAACCGAAAACGGACCCCGGATTCGGAATCAGCGACCTCGAATTAGTAAATTACCACTCTTATCTCGAAATTTTTGAAAATCGCCAAAAATCGAAAAAAAGCATGAACTAACCCCTTTGGTGTTTTTTGGGCTAAAAAATTTTTTGCCCTAGATCGGCGCGCGAGGTGTCTAGAAGGGGGTTTTCGGCCACGGCGAATTCAATGGCGCGGTCGGTTTGGCCTCGTTTCGCTTCGTTTCCGAGAAACTGGCCTTTGACCAGGCCATTTTTGACCAATTTCAAAAAGGTTCTTGAAAACTTGCAAAACATGCGTATTCCCACTAATTCGTGGTCGCTGAACACGAATTTGACGTTCGTTTGCAGCGATGGCCTTTGCATGGCTCGAAAACGGCATTTTTGAGGTAAAAATTGGCCATAACTCGAGAACAAAGGCTCGAAACCGAAAACGGACCCCGGATTCGGAATCAGCGACCTCGAATTAGTAAATTACCACTCTTATCTCGAAATTTTTGAAAATCGCCAAAAATCGAAAAAAAGCATGAACTAACCCCTTGGGTGTTTTTTGGGCTAAAAAATTTTTTGCCCCCGATCGGCGCGCGAGGTGTCTAGAAGGGGTTTTCGGCCACGGCGAATTCAATGGCGCGGTCGGTTTGGCCTCGTTTCGCTTCGTTTCCGAGAAACTGGCCTTTGACCAGGCCATTTTTGACCAATTTCAAAAAGGTTCTTGAAAACTTGCAAAACATGCGTATTCCCACTAATTCGAGGTCGCTGAACACGAATCTGACGTTCGTTTGCGGCGGTAGCCTTTGGTTGGCCCGGAAACGGCATTTTTAGGTCGAAAATGGGCCATAACTCGACAACAAAGGCTCCAAACGCGAAACGGACACCGAATTCGGAATCAGCGACCTCGAATTAGTAAATTACCACTCTTATCTCGAAATTTTTGAAAATCGCCAAAAATCGAAAAAAAGCATGAACTAACCCCTTTGGTGTTTTCTGGGCTAAAAAATTTTTTGCCCCCGATCGGCGCGCGAGGTGTCTAGAAGGGGGTTTTCGGCCACGGCGAATTCAATGGCGCGGTCGGTTTGGCCTCGTTTCGCTTCGTTTCCGAGAAACTGGCCTTTGACCAGGCCATTTTTGACCAATTTCAAAGGTTCTTGAAAACTTGCAAAACATGCGTATTCCCACTAATTCGTGGTCGCTGAACACGAATTTGACGTTCGTTTGCAGCGATGGCCTTTGCATGGCTCGAAAACGGCATTTTTGAGGTAAAAATTGGCCATAACTCGAGAACAAAGGCTCGAAACCGAAAACGGACCCCGGATTCGGAATCAGCGACCTCGAATTAGTAAATTACCACTCTTATCTCGAAATTTTTGAAAATCGCCAAAAATCGAAAAAAAGCATGAACTAACCCCTTGGGTGTTTTTTGGGCTAAAAAATTTTTTGCCCCCGATCGGCGCGCGAGGTGTCTAGAAGGGGTTTTCGGCCACGGCGAATTCAATGGCGCGGTCGGTTTGGCCTCGTTTCGCTTCGTTTCCGAGAAACTGGCCTTTGACCAGGCCATTTTTGACCAATTTCAAAAAGGTTCTTGAAAACTTGCAAAACATGCGTATTCCCACTAATTCGAGGTCGCTGAACACGAATCTGACGTTCGTTTGCGGCGGTAGCCTTTGGTTGGCCCGGAAACGGCATTTTTAGGTCGAAAATGGGCCATAACTCGACAACAAAGGCTCCAAACGCGAAACGGACACCGAATTCGGAATCAGCGACCTCGAATTAGTAAATTACCACTCTTATCTCGAAATTTTTGAAAATCGCCAAAAATCGAAAAAAAGCATGAACTAACCCCTTGGGTGTTTTTTGGGCTAAAAATTTTTTGCCCCCGATCGGCGCGCGAGGTGTCTAGAAGGGGTTTTCGGCCACGGCGAATTCAATGGCGCGGTCGGTTTGGCCTCGTTTCGCTTCGTTTCCGAGAAACTGGCCTTTGACCAGGCCATTTTTGACCAATTTCAAAAAGGTTCTTGAAAACTTGCAAAACATGCGTATTCCCACTAATTCGAGGTCGCTGAACACGAATCTGACGTTCGTTTGCGGCGGTAGCCTTTGGTTGGCCCGGAAACGGCATTTTTAGGTCGAAAATGGGCCATAACTCGACAACAAAGGCTCCAAACGCGAAACGGACACCGAATTCGGAATCAGCGACCTCGAATTAGTAAATTACCACTCTTATCTCGAAATTTTTGAAAATCGCCAAAAATCGAAAAAAAGCATGAACTTAACCCCTTTGGTGTTTTTTGGGCTAAAAAATTTTTTGCCCCCGATCGGCGCGCGAGGTGTCTAGAAGGGGGTTTTCGGCCACGGCGAATTCAATGGCGTGGTCGGTTTGGCCTCGTTTCGCTTCGTTTCCGAGAAACTGGCCTTTGACGAGGCCATTTTTGACCAATTTCAAAAAGGTTCTTGAAAACTTGCAAAACATGCGTATTCCCACTAATTCGAGGTCGCTGAACACGAATTTGACGTTCGTTTGCAGCGATGGCCTTTGCATGGCTCGAAAACGGCATTTTTGAGGTAAAAATTGGCCATAACTCGAGAACAAAGGCTCGAAACCGAAAACGGACCCCGGATTCGGAATCAGCGACCTCGAATTAGTAAATTACCACTCTTATCTCGAAATTTTTGAAAATCGCCAAAAATAGAAAAAAATCATGAACTAAACAATTTGGTGTTTTTGGGCTAAAAATTTTTGCCCCCGATCGGCGCGCGAGGTGTCTAGAAGGGGGTTTTCGGCCACGGCGAATTCAATGGCGCGGTCGGTTTGGCCTCGTTTCGCTTCGTTTCCGAGAAACTGGCCTTTGACCAGGCCATTTTTGACCAATTTCAAAAAGGTTCTTGAAAACTTGCAAAACATGCGTATTCCCACTAATTCGAGGTCGCTGAACACGAATCTGACGTTCGTTTGCGGCGGTAGCCTTTGGTTGGCCCGGAAACGGCATTTTTAGGTCGAAAATGGGCCATAACTCGACAACAAAGGCTCCAAACGCGAAACGGACACCGAATTCGGAATCAGCGACCTCGAATTAGTAAATTACCACTCTTATCTCGAAATTTTTGAAAATCGCCAAAAATCGAAAAAAAGCATGAACTAACCCCTTTGGTGTTTTTTGGGCTAAAAATTTTTTGCCCCCGATCGGCGCGCGAGGTGTCTAGAAGGGGGTTTTCGGCCACGGCGAATTCAATGGCGCGGTCGGTTTGGCCTCGTTTCGCTTCGTTTCCGAGAAACTGGCCTTTGACCAGGCCATTTTTGACCAATTTCAAAAAGGTTCTTGAAAACTTGCAAAACATGCGTATTCCCACTAATTCGAGGTCGCTGAACACGAATCTGACGTTCGTTTGCGGCGGTAGCCTTTGGTTGGCCCGGAAACGGCATTTTTAGGTCGAAAATGGGCCATAACTCGACAACAAAGGCTCCAAACGCGAAACGGACACCGAATTCGGAATCAGCGACCTCGAATTAGTAAATTACCACTCTTATCTCGAAATTTTTGAAAATCGCCAAAAATCGAAAAAAAGCATGAACTAACCCCTTTGGTGTTTTCTGGGCTAAAAAATTTTTTGCCCCCGATCGGCGCGCGAGGTGTCTAGAAGGGTGTTTTCGGCCTCGGCGAATTCAATGGCGCGGTCGGTTTGGCCTCGTTTCGCTTCGTTTCCGAGAAACTGGCCTTTGACCAGGCCATTTTTGACCAATTTCAAAAAGGTTCTTGAAAACTTGCAAAACATGCGTATTCCCACTAATTCGTGGTCGCTGAACACGAATTTGACGTTCGTTTGCAGCGATGGCCTTTGCATGGCTCGAAAACGGCATTTTTGAGGTAAAAATTGGCCATAACTCGAGAACAAAGGCTCGAAACCGAAAACGGACCCCGGATTCGGAATCAGCGACCTCGAATTAGTAAATTACCACTCTTATCTCGAAATTTTTGAAAATCGCCAAAAATCGAAAAAAAGCATGAACTAACCCCTTGGGTGTTGTGTGGGCTAAAAAATTTTTTGCCCCCGATCGGCGCGCGAGGTGTCTAGAAGGGGGTTTTCGGCCACGGCGAATTCAATGGCGCGGTCGGTTTGGCCTCGTTTCGCTTCGTTTCCGAGAAACTGGCCTTTGACCAGGCCATTTTTGACCAATTTCAAAAAGGTTCTTGAAAACTTGCAAAACATGCGTATTCCCACTAATTCGAGGTCGCTGAACACGAATCTGACGTTCGTTTGCGGCGGTAGCCTTTGGTTGGCCCGGAAACGGCATTTTTAGGTCGAAAATGGGCCATAACTCGACAACAAAGGCTCCAAACGCGAAACGGACACCGAATTCGGAATCAGCGACCTCGAATTAGTAAATTACCACTCTTATCTCGAAATTTTTGAAAATCGCCAAAAATCGAAAAAAAGCATGAACTAACCCCTTTGGTGTTTTCTGGGCTAAAAATTGTGTGCCCCCGCGCGGCGCGCGAGGTGTCTAGAAGGGGGTTTTCGGCCACGGCGAATTCAATGGCGCGGTCGGTTTGGCCTCGTTTCGCTTCGTTTCCGAGAAACTGGCCTTTGACCAGGCCATTTTTGACCAATTTCAAAAAGGTTCTTGAAAACTTGCAAAACATGCGTATTCCCACTAATTCGTGGTCGCTGAACACGAATTTGACGTTCGTTTGCAGCGATGGCCTTTGCATGGCTCGAAAACGGCATTTTTGAGGTAAAAATTGGCCATAACTCGAGAACAAAGGCTCGAAACCGAAAACGGACCCCGGATTCGGAATCAGCGACCTCGAATTAGTAAATTACCACTCTTATCTCGAAATTTTTGAAAATCGCCAAAAATCGAAAAAAAGCATGAACTAACCCCTTTGGTGTTTTTGGGCTAAAAATTTTTTGCCCTAGATCGGCGCGCGAGGTGTCTAGAAGGGGTTTTCGGCCACGGCGAATTCAATGGCGCGGTCGGTTTGGCCTCGTTTCGCTTCGTTTCCGAGAAACTGGCCTTTGACCAGGCCATTTTTGACCAATTTCAAAAAGGTTCTTGAAAACTTGCAAAACATGCGTATTCCCACTAATTCGTGGTCGCTGAACACGAATTTGACGTTCGTTTGCAGCGATGGCCTTTGCATGGCTCGAAAACGGCATTTTTGAGGTAAAAATTGGCCATAACTCGAGAACAAAGGCTCGAAACCGAAAACGGACCCCGGATTCGGAATCAGCGACCTCGAATTAGTAAATTACCACTCTTATCTCGAAATTTTTGAAAATCGCCAAAAATCGAAAAAAAGCATGAACTAACCCCTTGGGTGTGTGTTGGGCTAAAAGTGTTTTGCCCCCGCTCGGCGCGCGAGGTGTCTAGAAGGGGTTTTCGGCCACGGCGAATTCAATGGCGCGGTCGGTTTGGCCTCGTTTCGCTTCGTTTCCGAGAAACTGGCCTTTGACCAGGCCATTTTTGACCAATTTCAAAAGGTTCTTGTAAACTTGCAAAACATGCGTATTCCCACTAATTCGAGGTCGCTGAACACGAATCTGACGTTCGTTTGCGGCGGTAGCCTTTGGTTGGCCCGGAAACGGCATTTTTAGGTCGAAAATGGGCCATAACTCGACAACAAAGGCTCCAAACGCGAAACGGACACCGAATTCGGAATCAGCGACCTCGAATTAGTAAATTACCACTCTTATCTCGAAATTTTTGAAAATCGCCAAAAATCGAAAAAAAGCATGAACTTAACCCCTTTGGTGTTTTTTGGGCTAAAAAATTTTTTGCCCCCGATCGGCGCGCGAGGTGTCTAGAAGGGGGTTTTCGGCCACGGCGAATTCAATGGCGTGGTCGGTTTGGCCTCGTTTCGCTTCGTTTCCGAGAAACTGGCCTTTGACGAGGCCATTTTTGACCAATTTCAAAAAGGTTCTTGAAAACTTGCAAAACATGCGTATTCCCACTAATTCGAGGTCGCTGAACACGAATTTGACGTTCGTTTGCAGCGATGGCCTTTGCATGACTCGAAAACGGCATTTTTGAGGTATAAATTGGCCATAACTCGAGAACAAAGGCTCGAAACCGAAAACGGACCCCGGATTCGGAATCAGCGACCTCGAATTAGTAAATTACCACTCTTATCTCGAAATTTTTGAAAATCGCCAAAAATCGAAAAAAAGCATGAACTAACCCCTTTGGTGTTTTTTGGGCTAAAAAAATGTTTGCCCCCGATCGGCGCGCGAGGTGTCTAGAAGGGGGTTTTCGGCCACGGCGAATTCAATGGCGCGGTCGGTTTGGCCTCGTTTCGCTTCGTTTCCGAGAAACTGGCCTTTGACCAGGCCATTTTTGACCAATTTCAAAAAGGTTCTTGAAAACTTGCAAAACATGCGTATTCCCACTAATTCGAGGTCGCTGAACACGAATCTGACGTTCGTTTGCGGCGGTAGCCTTTGGTTGGCCCGGAAACGGCATTTTTAGGTCGAAAATGGGCCATAACTCGACAACAAAGGCTTCAAACGCGAAACGGACACCGAATTCGGAATCAGCGACCTCGAATTAGTAAATTACCACTCTTATCTCGAAATTTTTGAAAATCGCCAAAAATCGAAAAAAAGCATGAACTTAACCCCTTTGGTGTTTTTTGGGCTAAAAAATTTTTTGCCCCCGATCGGCGCGCGAGGTGTCTAGAAGGGGGTTTTCGGCCACGGCGAATTCAATGGCGTGGTCGGTTTGGCCTCGTTTCGCTTCGTTTCCGAGAAACTGGCCTTTGACCAGGCCATTTTTGACCAATTTCAAAAAGGTTCTTGAAAACTTGCAAAACATGCGTATTCCCACTAATTCGAGGTCGCTGAACACGAATCTGACGTTCGTTTGCGGCGGTAGCCTTTGGTTGGCCCGGAAACGGCATTTTTAGGTCGAAAATGGGCCATAACTCGACAACAAAGGCTCCAAACGCGAAACGGACACCGAATTCGGAATCAGCGACCTCGAATTAGTAAATTACCACTCTTATCTCGAAATTTTTGAAAATCGCCAAAAATCGAAAAAAAGCATGAACTAACCCCTTTGGTGTTTTCTGGGCTCAAAAATTTGTGGCCCCCGATCGGCGCGCGCGGTGTCTAGAAGGGGTTTTCGGCCACGGCGAATTCAATGGCGCGGTCGGTTTGGCCTCGTTTCGCTTCGTTTCCGAGAAACTGGCCTTTGACCAGGCCATTTTTGACCAATTTCAAAAAGGTTCTTGAAAACTTGCAAAACATGCGTATTCCCACTAATTCGAGGTCGCTGAACACGAATCTGACGTTCGTTTGCGGCGGTAGCCTTTGGTTGGCCCGGAAACGGCATTTTTAGGTCGAAAATGGGCCATAACTCGACAACAAAGGCTTCAAACGCGAAACGGACACCGAATTCGGAATCAGCGACCTCGAATTAGTAAATTACCACTCTTATCTCGAAATTTTTGAAAATCGCCAAAAATCGAAAAAAAGCATGAACTTAACCCCTTTGGTGTTTTTTGGGCTAAAAAATTTTTTGCCCCCGATCGGCGCGCGAGGTGTCTAGAAGGGGGTTTTCGGCCACGGCGAATTCAATGGCGCGGTCGGTTTGGCCTCGTTTCGCTTCGTTTCCGAGAAACTGGCCTTTGACCAGGCCATTTTTGACCAATTTCAAAAAGGTTTTTGAAAACTTGCAAAACATGCGTATTCCCACTAATTCGTGGTCGCTGAACACGAATCTGACGTTCGTTTGCGGCGGTAGCCTTTGGTTGGCCCGGAAACGGCATTTTTAGGTCGAAAATGGGCCATAACTCGACAACAAAGGCTCGAAACCGAAAACGGACCCCGGATTCGGAATCAGCGACCTCGAATTAGTAAATTACCACTCTTATCTCGAAATTTTTGAAAATCGCCAAAAATCGAAAAAAAGCATGAACTAACCCCTTTGGTGTTTTTTGGGCTAAAAAATTTTTTGCCCTAGATCGGCGCGCGAGGTGTCTAGAAGGGGGTTTTCGGCCACGGCGAATTCAATGGCGCGGTCGGTTTGGCCTCGTTTCGCTTCGTTTCCGAGAAACTGGCCTTTGACCAGGCCATTTTTGACCAATTTCAAAAAGGTTCTTGAAAACTTGCAAAACATGCGTATTCCCACTAATTCGTGGTCGCTGAACACGAATTTGACGTTCGTTTGCAGCGATGGCCTTTGCATGGCTCGAAAACGGCATTTTTGAGGTAAAAATTGGCCATAACTCGAGAACAAAGGCTCGAAACCGAAAACGGACCCCGGATTCGGAATCAGCGACCTCGAATTAGTAAATTACCACTCTTATCTCGAAATTTTTGAAAATCGCCAAAAATCGAAAAAAAGCATGAACTAACCCCTTGGGTGTTTTTTGGGCTAAAAAATTTTTTGCCCCCGATCGGCGCGCGAGGTGTCTAGAAGGGGGTTTTCGGCCACGGCGAATTCAATGGCGCGGTCGGTTTGGCCTCGTTTCGCTTCGTTTCCGAGAAACTGGCCTTTGACCAGGCCATTTTTGACCAATTTCAAAAGGTTCTTGAAAACTTGCAAAACATGCGTATTCCCACTAATTCGAGGTCGCTGAACACGAATCTGACGTTCGTTTGCGGCGGTAGCCTTTGGTTGGCCGGAAACGGCATTTTTAGGTCGAAAATGGGCCATAACTCGACAACAAAGGCTCCAAACGCGAAACGGACACCGAATTCGGAATCAGCGACCTCGAATTAGTAAATTACCACTCTTATCTCGAAATTTTTGAAAATCGCCAAAAATCGAAAAAAAGCATGAACTTAACCCCTTTGGTGTTTTTTGAGCTCACAAAGTTGTTGCCCCCGATCGGCGCGCGAGGTGTCTAGAAGGGGGTTTTCGGCCACGGCGAATTCAATGGCGTGGTCGGTTTGGCCTCGTTTCGCTTCGTTTCCGAGAAACTGGCCTTTGACGAGGCCATTTTTGACCAATTTCAAAAAGGTTCTTGAAAACTTGCAAAACATGCGTATTCCCACTAATTCGAGGTCGCTGAACACGAATTTGACGTTCGTTTGCAGCGATGGCCTTTGCATGGCTCGAAAACGGCATTTTTGAGGTAAAAATTGGCCATAACTCGAGAACAAAGGCTCGAAACCGAAAACGGACCCCGGATTCGGAATCAGCGACCTCGAATTAGTAAATTACCACTCTTATCTCGAAATTTTTGAAAATCGCCAAAAATCGAAAAAAAGCATGAACTAACCCCTTTGGTGTTTTTTGGGCTAAAAATTTTTTGCCCCCGATCGGCGCGCGAGGTGTCTAGAAGGGGTTTTCGGCCACGGCGAATTCAATGGCGCGGTCGGTTTGGCCTCGTTTCGCTTCGTTTCCGAGAAACTGGCCTTTGACCAGGCCATTTTTGACCAATTTCAAAAAGGTTCTTGAAAACTTGCAAAACATGCGTATTCCCACTAATTCGAGGTCGCTGAACACGAATCTGACGTTCGTTTGCGGCGGTAGCCTTTGGTTGGCCCGGAAACGGCATTTTTAGGTCGAAAATGGGCCATAACTCGACAACAAAGGCTCCAAACGCGAAACGGACACCGAATTCGGAATCAGCGACCTCGAATTAGTAAATTACCACTCTTATCTCGAAATTTTTGAAAATCGCCAAAAATCGAAAAAAAGCATGAACTAACCCCTTTGGTGTTTTTTGGGCTAAAAAATTTTTTGCCCCCGATCGGCGCGCGAGGTGTCTAGAAGGGGGTTTTCGGCCACGGCGAATTCAATGGCGCGGTCGGTTTGGCCTCGTTTCGCTTCGTTTCCGAGAAACTGGCCTTTGACCAGGCCATTTTTGACCAATTTCAAAAGGTTCTTGAAAACTTGCAAAACATGCGTATTCCCACTAATTCGAGGTCGCTGAACACGAATCTGACGTTCGTTTGCGGCGGTAGCCTTTGGTTGGCCCGGAAACGGCATTTTTAGGTCGAAAATGGGCCATAACTCGACAACAAAGGCTTCAAACGCGAAACGGACACCGAATTCGGAATCAGCGACCTCGAATTAGTAAATTACCACTCTTATCTCGAAATTTTTGAAAATCGCCAAAAATCGAAAAAAAGCATGAACTTAACCCCTTTGGTGTTTTTTGGGCTAAAAAATTTTTTGCCCCCGATCGGCGCGCGAGGTGTCTAGAAGGGGGTTTTCGGCCACGGCGAATTCAATGGCGCGGTCGGTTTGGCCTCGTTTCGCTTCGTTTCCGAGAAACTGGCCTTTGACCAGGCCATTTTTGACCAATTTCAAAAAGGTTCTTGAAAACTTGCAAAACATGCGTATTCCCACTAATTCGTGGTCGCTGAACACGAATCTGACGTTCGTTTGCGGCGGTAGCCTTTGGTTGGCCCGGAAACGGCATTTTTAGGTCGAAAATGGGCCATAACTCGACAACAAAGGCTCGAAACCGAAAACGGACCCCGGATTCGGAATCAGCGACCTCGAATTAGTAAATTACCACTCTTATCTCGAAATTTTTGAAAATCGCCAAAAATCGAAAAAAAGCATGAACTAACCCCTTTGGTGTTTTTTGGGCTAAAAAATTTTTTGCCCTAGATCGGCGCGCGAGGTGTCTAGAAGGGGGTTTTCGGCCACGGCGAATTCAATGGCGCGGTCGGTTTGGCCTCGTTTCGCTTCGTTTCCGAGAAACTGGCCTTTGACCAGGCCATTTTTGACCAATTTCAAAAAGGTTCTTGAAAACTTGCAAAACATGCGTATTCCCACTAATTCGTGGTCGCTGAACACGAATTTGACGTTCGTTTGCAGCGATGGCCTTTGCATGGCTCGAAAACGGCATTTTTGAGGTAAAAATTGGCCATAACTCGAGAACAAAGGCTCGAAACCGAAAACGGACCCCGGATTCGGAATCAGCGACCTCGAATTAGTAAATTACCACTCTTATCTCGAAATTTTTGAAAATCGCCAAAAATCGAAAAAAAGCATGAACTAACCCCTTGGGTGTTTTTTGGGCTAAAAAATTTTTTGCCCCCGATCGGCGCGCGAGGTGTCTAGAAGGGGGTTTTCGGCCACGGCGAATTCAATGGCGCGGTCGGTTTGGCCTCGTTTCGCTTCGTTTCCGAGAAACTGGCCTTTGACCAGGCCATTTTTGACCAATTTCAAAAAGGTTCTTGAAAACTTGCAAAACATGCGTATTCCCACTAATTCGAGGTCGCTGAACACGAATCTGACGTTCGTTTGCGGCGGTAGCCTTTGGTTGGCCCGGAAACGGCATTTTTAGGTCGAAAATGGGCCATAACTCGACAACAAAGGCTCCAAACGCGAAACGGACACCGAATTCGGAATCAGCGACCTCGAATTAGTAAATTACCACTCTTATCTCGAAATTTTTGAAAATCGCCAAAAATCGAAAAAAAGCATGAACTTAACCCCTTTGGTGTTTTTTGGGCTAAAAATTTTTTGCCCCCGATCGGCGCGCGAGGTGTCTAGAAGGGGGTTTTCGGCCACGGCGAATTCAATGGCGTGGTCGGTTTGGCCTCGTTTCGCTTCGTTTCCGAGAAACTGGCCTTTGACGAGGCCATTTTTGACCAATTTCAAAAAGGTTCTTGAAAACTTGCAAAACATGCGTATTCCCACTAATTCGAGGTCGCTGAACACGAATTTGACGTTCGTTTGCAGCGATGGCCTTTGCATGGCTCGAAAACGGCATTTTTGAGGTAAAAATTGGCCATAACTCGAGAACAAAGGCTCGAAACCGAAAACGGACCCCGGATTCGGAATCAGCGACCTCGAATTAGTAAATTACCACTCTTATCTCGAAATTTTTGAAAATCGCCAAAAATCGAAAAAAAGCATGAACTAACCCCTTTGGTGTTTTTTGGGCTCAAAAATTTTTTGCCCCCGATCGGCGCGCGAGGTGTCTAGAAGGGGGTTTTCGGCCACGGCGAATTCAATGGCGCGGTCGGTTTGGCCTCGTTTCGCTTCGTTTCCGAGAAACTGGCCTTTGACCAGGCCATTTTTGACCAATTTCAAAAAGGTTCTTGAAAACTTGCAAAACATGCGTATTCCCACTAATTCGTGGTCGCTGAACACGAATTTGACGTTCGTTTGCAGCGATGGCCTTTGCATGGCTCGAAAACGGCATTTTTGAGGTAAAAATTGGCCATAACTCGAGAACAAAGGCTCGAAACCGAAAACGGACCCCGGATTCGGAATCAGCGACCTCGAATTAGTAAATTACCACTCTTATCTCGAAATTTTTGAAAATCGCCAAAAATCGAAAAAAAGCATGAACTAACCCCTTGGGTGTTTTTTGGGCTAAAAAATTTTTTGCCCCCGATCGGCGCGCGAGGTGTCTAGAAGGGGGTTTTCGGCCACGGCGAATTCAATGGCGCGGTCGGTTTGGCCTCGTTTCGCTTCGTTTCCGAGAAACTGGCCTTTGACCAGGCCATTTTTGACCAATTTCAAAAAGGTTCTTGAAAACTTGCAAAACATGCGTATTCCCACTAATTCGAGGTCGCTGAACACGAATCTGACGTTCGTTTGCGGCGGTAGCCTTTGGTTGGCCCGGAAACGGCATTTTTAGGTCGAAAATGGGCCATAACTCGACAACAAAGGCTCCAAACGCGAAACGGACACCGAATTCGGAATCAGCGACCTCGAATTAGTAAATTACCACTCTTATCTCGAAATTTTTGAAAATCGCCAAAAATCGAAAAAAAGCATGAACTTAACCCCTTTGGTGTTTTTTGGGCTAAAAAATTTTTTGCCCCCGATCGGCGCGCGAGGTGTCTAGAAAGGGGTTTTCGGCCACGGCGAATTCAATGGCGCGGTCGGTTTGGCCTCGTTTCGCTTCGTTTCCGAGAAACTGGCCTTTGACCAGGCCATTTTTGACCAATTTCAAAAAGGTTCTTGAAAACTTGCAAAACATGCGTATTCCCACTAATTCGAGGTCGCTGAACACGAATTTGACGTTCGTTTGCAGCGATGGCCTTTGCATGGCTCGAAAACGGCATTTTTGAGGTAAAAATTGGCCATAACTCGAGAACAAAGGCTCGAAACCGAAAACGGACCCCGGATTCGGAATCAGCGACCTCGAATTAGTAAATTACCACTCTTATCTCGAAATTTTTGAAAATCGCCAAAAATCGAAAAAAAGCATGAACTAACCCCTTTGGTGTTTTTTGGGCTAAAAAATTTTTTGCCCCCGATCGGCGCGCGAGGTGTCTAGAAGGGGGTTTTCGGCCACGGCGAATTCAATGGCGCGGTCGGTTTGGCCTCGTTTCGCTTCGTTTCCGAGAAACTGGCCTTTGACCAGGCCATTTTTGACCAATTTCAAAAAGGTTCTTGAAAACTTGCAAAACATGCGTATTCCCACTAATTCGAGGTCGCTGAACACGAATCTGACGTTCGTTTGCGGCGGTAGCCTTTGGTTGGCCCGGAAACGGCATTTTTAGGTCGAAAATGGGCCATAACTCGACAACAAAGGCTCCAAACGCGAAACGGACACCGAATTCGGAATCAGCGACCTCGAATTAGTAAATTACCACTCTTATCTCGAAATTTTTGAAAATCGCCAAAAATCGAAAAAAAGCATGAACTAACCCCTTTGGTGTTTTTTGGGCTAAAAATTTTTTGCCCCCGATCGGCGCGCGAGGTGTCTAGAAGGGGTTTTCGGCCACGGCGAATTCAATGGCGCGGTCGGTTTGGCCTCGTTTCGCTTCGTTTCCGAGAAACTGGCCTTTGACCAGGCCATTTTTGACCAATTTCAAAAGGTTCTTGAAAACTTGCAAAACATGCGTATTCCCACTAATTCGAGGTCGCTGAACACGAATCTGACGTTCGTTTGCGGCGGTAGCCTTTGGTTGGCCCGGAAACGGCATTTTTAGGTCGAAAATGGGCCATAACTCGACAACAAAGGCTTCAAACGCGAAACGGACACCGAATTCGGAATCAGCGACCTCGAATTAGTAAATTACCACTCTTATCTCGAAATTTTTGAAAATCGCCAAAAATCGAAAAAAAGCATGAACTTAACCCCTTTGGTGTTTTTTGGGCTAAAAAATTTTTTGCCCCCGATCGGCGCGCGAGGTGTCTAGAAGGGGGTTTTCGGCCACGGCGAATTCAATGGCGTGGTCGGTTTGGCCTCGTTTCGCTTCGTTTCCGAGAAACTGGCCTTTGACGAGGCCATTTTTGACCAATTTCAAAAAGGTTCTTGAAAACTTGCAAAACATGCGTATTCCCACTAATTCGAGGTCGCTGAACACGAATTTGACGTTCGTTTGCAGCGATGGCCTTTGCATGGCTCGAAAACGGCATTTTTGAGGTAAAAATTGGCCATAACTCGAGAACAAAGGCTCGAAACCGAAAACGGACCCCGGATTCGGAATCAGCGACCTCGAATTAGTAAATTACCACTCTTATCTCGAAATTTTTGAAAATCGCCAAAAATCGAAAAAAAGCATGAACTAACCCCTTTGGTGTTTTTTGGGCTAAAAATTTGTGCCCCCGATCGGCGCGCGAGGTGTCTAGAAGGGGGTTTTCGGCCACGGCGAATTCAATGGCGCGGTCGGTTTGGCCTCGTTTCGCTTCGTTTCCGAGAAACTGGCCTTTGACCAGGCCATTTTTGACCAATTTCAAAAAGGTTCTTGAAAACTTGCAAAACATGCGTATTCCCACTAATTCGAGGTCGCTGAACACGAATCTGACGTTCGTTTGCGGCGGTAGCCTTTGGTTGGCCCGGAAACGGCATTTTTAGGTCGAAAATGGGCCATAACTCGACAACAAAGGCTCCAAACGCGAAACGGACACCGAATTCGGAATCAGCGACCTCGAATTAGTAAATTACCACTCTTATCTCGAAATTTTTGAAAATCGCCAAAAATCGAAAAAAAGCATGAACTAACCCCTTTGGTGTTTTTTGGGCTAAAAATTTTTTTGCCCCCGATCGGCGCGCGAGGTGTCTAGAAGGGGGTTTTCGGCCACGGCGAATTCAATGGCGCGGTCGGTTTGGCCTCGTTTCGCTTCGTTTCCGAGAAACTGGCCTTTGACCAGGCCATTTTTGACCAATTTCAAAAAGGTTCTTGAAAACTTGCAAAACATGCGTATTCCCACTAATTCGAGGTCGCTGAACACGAATCTGACGTTCGTTTGCGGCGGTAGCCTTTGGTTGGCCCGGAAACGGCATTTTTAGGTCGAAAATGGGCCATAACTCGACAACAAAGGCTCCAAACGCGAAACGGACACCGAATTCGGAATCAGCGACCTCGAATTAGTAAATTACCACTCTTATCTCGAAATTTTTGAAAATCGCCAAAAATCGAAAAAAAGCATGAACTTAACCCCTTTGGTGTTTTTTGGGCTAAAAAATTTTTTGCCCCCGATCGGCGCGCGAGGTGTCTAGAAGGGGGTTTTCGGCCACGGCGAATTCAATGGCGTGGTCGGTTTGGCCTCGTTTCGCTTCGTTTCCGAGAAACTGGCCTTTGACGAGGCCATTTTTGACCACTTTCACAACGGGTCTTGAAAACGTGCAAAACATGCGTATTCCCACTAATTCGAGGTCGCTGAACACGAATTTGACGTTCGTTTGCAGCGATGGCCTTTGCATGGCTCGAAAACGGCATTTTTGAGGTAAAAATTGGCCATAACTCGAGAACAAAGGCTCGAAACCGAAAACGGACCCCGGATTCGGAATCAGCGACCTCGAATTAGTAAATTACCACTCTTATCTCGAAATTTTTGAAAATCGCCAAAAATCGAAAAAAAGCATGAACTAACCCCTTTGGTGTTTTTTGGGCTAAAAAAATTTTTGCCCCCGATCGGCGCGCGAGGTGTCTAGAAGGGGGTTTTCGGCCACGGCGAATTCAATGGCGCGGTCGGTTTGGCCTCGTTTCGCTTCGTTTCCGAGAAACTGGCCTTTGACCAGGCCATTTTTGACCAATTTCAAAAAGGTTCTTGAAAACTTGCAAAACATGCGTATTCCCACTAATTCGTGGTCGCTGAACACGAATTTGACGTTCGTTTGCAGCGATGGCCTTTGCATGGCTCGAAAACGGCATTTTTGAGGTAAAAATTGGCCATAACTCGAGAACAAAGGCTCGAAACCGAAAACGGACCCCGGATTCGGAATCAGCGACCTCGAATTAGTAAATTACCACTCTTATCTCGAAATTTTTGAAAATCGCCAAAAATCGAAAAAAAGCATGAACTAACCCCTTGGGTGTTTTTGTGCTCAAAAAATTTTTTGCCCCCGATCGGCGCGCGAGGTGTCTAGAAGGGGGTTTCGGCCACGGCGAATTCAATGGCGCGGTCGGTTTGGCCTCGTTTCGCTTCGTTTCCGAGAAACTGGCCTTTGACCAGGCCATTTTTGACCAATTTCAAAAAGGTTCTTGAAAACTTGCAAAACATGCGTATTCCCACTAATTCGAGGTCGCTGAACACGAATCTGACGTTCGTTTGCGGCGGTAGCCTTTGGTTGGCCCGGAAACGGCATTTTTAGGTCGAAAATGGGCCATAACTCGACAACAAAGGCTCCAAACGCGAAACGGACACCGAATTCGGAATCAGCGACCTCGAATTAGTAAATTACCACTCTTATCTCGAAATTTTTGAAAATCGCCAAAAATCGAAAAAAAGCATGAACTTAACCCCTTTGGTGTTTTTTGGGCTAAAAAATTTTTTGCCCCCGATCGGCGCGCGAGGTGTCTAGAAAGGGGTTTTCGGCCACGGCGAATTCAATGGCGCGGTCGGTTTGGCCTCGTTTCGCTTCGTTTCCGAGAAACTGGCCTTTGACCAGGCCATTTTTGACCAATTTCAAAAAGGTTCTTGAAAACTTGCAAAACATGCGTATTCCCACTAATTCGAGGTCGCTGAACACGAATTTGACGTTCGTTTGCAGCGATGGCCTTTGCATGGCTCGAAAACGGCATTTTTGAGGTAAAAATTGGCCATAACTCGAGAACAAAGGCTCGAAACCGAAAACGGACCCCGGATTCGGAATCAGCGACCTCGAATTAGTAAATTACCACTCTTATCTCGAAATTTTTGAAAATCGCCAAAAATCGAAAAAAAGCATGAACTAACCCCTTTGGTGTTTTTTGGGCTAAAAAATTTTTTGCCCCCGATCGGCGCGCGAGGTGTCTAGAAGGGGGTTTTCGGCCACGGCGAATTCAATGGCGCGGTCGGTTTGGCCTCGTTTCGCTTCGTTTCCGAGAAACTGGCCTTTGACCAGGCCATTTTTGACCAATTTCAAAAAGGTTCTTGAAAACTTGCAAAACATGCGTATTCCCACTAATTCGAGGTCGCTGAACACGAATCTGACGTTCGTTTGCGGCGGTAGCCTTTGGTTGGCCCGGAAACGGCATTTTTAGGTCGAAAATGGGCCATAACTCGACAACAAAGGCTTCAAACGCGAAACGGACACCGAATTCGGAATCAGCGACCTCGAATTAGTAAATTACCACTCTTATCTCGAAATTTTTGAAAATCGCCAAAAATCGAAAAAAAGCATGAACTTAACCCCTTTGGTGTTTTTTGGGCTAAAAAATTTTTTGCCCCCGATCGGCGCGCGAGGTGTCTAGAAGGGGGTTTTCGGCCACGGCGAATTCAATGGCGTGGTCGGTTTGGCCTCGTTTCGCTTCGTTTCCGAGAAACTGGCCTTTGACGAGGCCATTTTTGACCAATTTCAAAAAGGTTCTTGAAAACTTGCAAAACATGCGTATTCCCACTAATTCGAGGTCGCTGAACACGAATCTGACGTTCGTTTGCGGCGGTAGCCTTTGGTTGGCCCGGAAACGGCATTTTTAGGTCGAAAATGGGCCATAACTCGACAACAAAGGCTCGAAACCGAAAACGGACCCCGGATTCGGAATCAGCGACCTCGAATTAGTAAATTACCACTCTTATCTCGAAATTTTTGAAAATCGCCAAAAATCGAAAAAAAGCATGAACTAACCCCTTTGGTGTTTTTTGGGCTAAAAAATTTTTTGCCCCCGATCGGCGCGCGAGGTGTCTAGAAGGGGGTTTTCGGCCACGGCGAATTCAATGGCGCGGTCGGTTTGGCCTCGTTTCGCTTCGTTTCCGAGAAACTGGCCTTTGACCAGGCCATTTTTGACCAATTTCAAAAAGGTTCTTGAAAACTTGCAAAACATGCGTATTCCCACTAATTCGAGGTCGCTGAACACGAATCTGACGTTCGTTTGCGGCGGTAGCCTTTGGTTGGCCCGGAAACGGCATTTTTAGGTCGAAAATGGGCCATAACTCGACAACAAAGGCTCCAAACGCGAAACGGACACCGAATTCGGAATCAGCGACCTCGAATTAGTAAATTACCACTCTTATCTCGAAATTTTTGAAAATCGCCAAAAATCGAAAAAAAGCATGAACTTAACCCCTTTGGTGTTTTTTGAGCTAAAAAATTTTTTGCCCCCGATCGGCGCGCGAGGTGTCTAGAAGGGGGTTTTCGGCCACGGCGAATTCAATGGCGTGGTCGGTTTGGCCTCGTTTCGCTTCGTTTCCGAGAAACTGGCCTTTGACGAGGCCATTTTTGACCAATTTCAAAAAGGTTCTTGAAAACTTGCAAAACATGCGTATTCCCACTAATTCGAGGTCGCTGAACACGAATTTGACGTTCGTGTGCAGCGATGGCCTTTGCATGGCTCGAAAACGGCATTTTTGAGGTAAAAATTGGCCATAACTCGAGAACAAAGGCTCGAAACCGAAAACGGACCCCGGATTCGGAATCAGCGACCTCGAATTAGTAAATTACCACTCTTATCTCGAAATTTTTGAAAATCGCCAAAAATCGAAAAAAAGCATGAACTAACCCCTTTGGTGTTTTTTGGGCTAAAAATTTTTTGCCCCCGATCGGCGCGCGAGGTGTCTAGAAGGGGGTTTTCGGCCACGGCGAATTCAATGGCGCGGTCGGTTTGGCCTCGTTTCGCTTCGTTTCCGAGAAACTGGCCTTTGACCAGGCCATTTTTGACCAATTTCAAAAAGGTTCTTGAAAACTTGCAAAACATGCGTATTCCCACTAATTCGAGGTCGCTGAACACGAATCTGACGTTCGTTTGCGGCGGTAGCCTTTGGTTGGCCCGGAAACGGCATTTTTAGGTCGAAAATGGGCCATAACTCGACAACAAAGGCTCCAAACGCGAAACGGACACCGAATTCGGAATCAGCGACCTCGAATTAGTAAATTACCACTCTTATCTCGAAATTTTTGAAAATCGCCAAAAATCGAAAAAAAGCATGAACTAACCCCTTTGGTGTTTTTTGGGCTAAAAAATTTTTTGCCCCCGATCGGCGCGCGAGGTGTCTAGAAGGGGGTTTTCGGCCACGGCGAATTCAATGGCGCGGTCGGTTTGGCCTCGTTTCGCTTCGTTTCCGAGAAACTGGCCTTTGACCAGGCCATTTTTGACCAATTTCAAAAAGGTTCTTGAAAACTTGCAAAACATGCGTATTCCCACTAATTCGAGGTCGCTGAACACGAATCTGACGTTCGTTTGCGGCGGTAGCCTTTGGTTGGCCCGGAAACGGCATTTTTAGGTCGAAAATGGGCCATAACTCGACAACAAAGGCTTCAAACGCGAAACGGACACCGAATTCGGAATCAGCGACCTCGAATTAGTAAATTACCACTCTTATCTCGAAATTTTTGAAAATCGCCAAAAATCGAAAAAAAGCATGAACTTAACCCCTTTGGTGTTTTTTGGGCTAAAAAATTTTTTGCCCCCGATCGGCGCGCGAGGTGTCTAGAAGGGGGTTTTCGGCCACGGCGAATTCAATGGCGTGGTCGGTTTGGCCTCGTTTCGCTTCGTTTCCGAGAAACTGGCCTTTGACGAGGCCATTTTTGACCAATTTCAAAAAGGTTCTTGAAAACTTGCAAAACATGCGTATTCCCACTAATTCGAGGTCGCTGAACACGAATTTGACGTTCGTTTGCAGCGATGGCCTTTGCATGGCTCGAAAACGGCATTTTTGAGGTAAAAATTGGCCATAACTCGAGAACAAAGGCTCGAAACCGAAAACGGACCCCGGATTCGGAATCAGCGACCTCGAATTAGTAAATTACCACTCTTATCTCGAAATTTTTGAAAATCGCCAAAAATCGAAAAAAGCATGAACTAACCCCTTTGGTGTTTTTGGGCTAAAAAATTTTTTGCCCCCGATCGGCGCGCGAGGTGTCTAGAAGGGGTTTTCGGACACGGAGAATTCAATGGCGCGGTCGGTTTGGCCTCGTTTCGCTTCGTTTCCGAGAAACTGGCCTTTGACCAGGCCATTTTTGACCAATTTCAAAAAGGTTCTTGAAAACTTGCAAAACATGCGTATTCCCACTAATTCGAGGTCGCTGAACACGAATCTGACGTTCGTTTGCGGCGGTAGCCTTTGGTTGGCCCGGAAACGGCATTTTTAGGTCGAAAATGGGCCATAACTCGACAACAAAGGCTCCAAACGCGAAACGGACACCGAATTCGGAATCAGCGACCTCGAATTAGTAAATTACCACTCTTATCTCGAAATTTTTGAAAATCGCCAAAAATCGAAAAAAAGCATGAACTAACCCCTTTGGTGTTTTTTGGGCTAAAAAATTTTTTGCCCCCGATCGGCGCGCGAGGTGTCTAGAAGGGGGTTTTCGGCCACGGCGAATTCAATGGCGCGGTCGGTTTGGCCTCGTTTCGCTTCGTTTCCGAGAAACTGGCCTTTGACCAGGCCATTTTTGACCAATTTCAAAAAGGTTCTTGAAAACTTGCAAAACATGCGTATTCCCACTAATTCGAGGTCGCTGAACACGAATCTGACGTTCGTTTGCGGCGGTAGCCTTTGGTTGGCCCGGAAACGGCATTTTTAGGTCGAAAATGGGCCATAACTCGACAACAAAGGCTCCAAACGCGAAACGGACACCGAATTCGGAATCAGCGACCTCGAATTAGTAAATTACCACTCTTATCTCGAAATTTTTGAAAATCGCCAAAAATCGAAAAAAAGCATGAACTTAACCCCTTTGGTGTTTTTTGAGCTAAAAAATTTTTTGCCCCCGATCGGCGCGCGAGGTGTCTAGAAGGGGGTTTTCGGCCACGGCGAATTCAATGGCGTGGTCGGTTTGGCCTCGTTTCGCTTCGTTTCCGAGAAACTGGCCTTTGACCAGGCCATTTTTGACCAATTTCAAAAAGGTTCTTGAAAACTTGCAAAACATGCGTATTCCCACTAATTCGAGGTCGCTGAACACGAATTTGACGTTCGTTTGCAGCGATGGCCTTTGCATGGCTCGAAAACGGCATTTTTGAGGTAAAAATTGGCCATAACTCGAGAACAAAGGCTCGAAACCGAAAACGGACCCCGGATTCGGAATCAGCGACCTCGAATTAGTAAATTACCACTCTTATCTCGAAATTTTTGAAAATCGCCAAAAATCGAAAAAAAGCATGAACTAACCCCTTGGGTGTTTTTTGGGCTAAAAAATTTTTTGCCCCCGATCGGCGCGCGAGGTGTCTAGAAGGGGGTTTTCGGCCACGGCGAATTCAATGGCGCGGTCGGTTTGGCCTCGTTTCGCTTCGTTTCCGAGAAACTGGCCTTTGACCAGGCCATTTTTGACCAATTTCAAAAAGGTTCTTGAAAACTTGCAAAACATGCGTATTCCCACTAATTCGAGGTCGCTGAACACGAATCTGACGTTCGTTTGCGGCGGTAGCCTTTGGTTGGCCCGGAAACGGCATTTTTAGGTCGAAAATGGGCCATAACTCGACAACAAAGGCTCCAAACACGAAACGGACACCGAATTCGGAATCAGCGACCTCGAATTAGTAAATTACCACTCTTATCTCGAAATTTTTGAAAATCGCCAAAAATCGAAAAAAAGCATGAACTTAACCCCTTTGGTGTTTTTTGAGCTAAAAAATTTTTTGCCCCCGATCGGCGCGCGAGGTGTCTAGAAGGGGGTTTTCGGCCACGGCGAATTCAATGGCGCGGTCGGTTTGGCCTCGTTTCGCTTCGTTTCCGAGAAACTGGCCTTTGACCAGGCCATTTTTGACCAATTTCAAAAAGGTTCTTGAAAACTTGCAAAACATACGTATTCCCACTAATTCGAGGTTGCTGAACACGAATTTGACGTTCGTTTGCAGCGATGGCCTTTGCATGGCTCGAAAACGGCATTTTTGAGGTAAAAATTGGCCATAACTCGACAACAAAGGCTCGAAACCGAAAACGGACCCCGGATTCGGAATCAGCGACCTCGAATTAGTAAATTACCACTCTTATCTCGAAATTTTTGAAAATCGCCAAAAATCGAAAAAAAGCATGAACTAACCCCTTTGGTGTTTTTTGGGCTAAAAAATTTTTTGCCCTAGATCGGCGCGCGAGGTGTCTAGAAGGGGGTTTTCGGCCACGGCGAATTCAATGGCGCGGTCGGTTTGGCCTCGTTTCGCTTCGTTTCCGAGAAACTGGCCTTTGACCAGGCCATTTTTGACCAATTTCAAAAAGGTTCTTGAAAACTTGCAAAACATGCGTATTCCCACTAATTCGTGGTCGCTGAACACGAATTTGACGTTCGTTTGCAGCGATGGCCTTTGCATGGCTCGAAAACGGCATTTTTGAGGTAAAAATTGGCCATAACTCGAGAACAAAGGCTCGAAACCGAAAACGGACCCCGGATTCGGAATCAGCGACCTCGAATTAGTAAATTACCACTCTTATCTCGAAATTTTTGAAAATCGCCAAAAATCGAAAAAAAGCATGAACTAACCCCTTGGGTGTTTTTTGGGCTAAAAAATTTTTTGCCCCCGATCGGCGCGCGAGGTGTCTAGAAGGGGGTTTTCGGCCACGGCGAATTCAATGGCGCGGTCGGTTTGGCCTCGTTTCGCTTCGTTTCCGAGAAACTGGCCTTTGACCAGGCCATTTTTGACCAATTTCAAAAAGGTTCTTGAAAACTTGCAAAACATGCGTATTCCCACTAATTCGAGGTCGCTGAACACGAATCTGACGTTCGTTTGCGGCGGTAGCCTTTGGTTGGCCCGGAAACGGCATTTTTAGGTCGAAAATGGGCCATAACTCGACAACAAAGGCTCCAAACGCGAAACGGACACCGAATTCGGAATCAGCGACCTCGAATTAGTAAATTACCACTCTTATCTCGAAATTTTTGAAAATCGCCAAAAATCGAAAAAAAGCATGAACTTAACCCCTTTGGTGTTTTTTGAGCTAAAAAATTTTTTGCCCCCGATCGGCGCGCGAGGTGTCTAGAAGGGGGTTTTCGGCCACGGCGAATTCAATGGCGTGGTCGGTTTGGCCTCGTTTCGCTTCGTTTCCGAGAAACTGGCCTTTGACCAGGCCATTTTTGACCAATTTCAAAAAGGTTCTTGAAAACTTGCAAAACATGCGTATTCCCACTAATTCGAGGTCGCTGAACACGAATTTGACGTTCGTTTGCAGCGATGGCCTTTGCATGGCTCGAAAACGGCATTTTTGAGGTAAAAATTGGCCATAACTCGAGAACAAAGGCTCGAAACCGAAAACGGACCCCGGATTCGGAATCAGCGACCTCGAATTAGTAAATTACCACTCTTATCTCGAAATTTTTGAAAATCGCCAAAAATCGAAAAAAAGCATGAACTAACCCCTTGGGTGTTTTTTGGGCTAAAAATTTTTTGCCCCGATCGGCGCGCGAGGTGTCTAGAAGGGGGTTTTCGGCCACGGCGAATTCAATGGCGCGGTCGGTTTGGCCTCGTTTCGCTTCGTTTCCGAGAAACTGGCCTTTGACCAGGCCATTTTTGACCAATTTCAAAAAGGTTCTTGAAAACTTGCAAAACATGCGTATTCCCACTAATTCGAGGTCGCTGAACACGAATCTGACGTTCGTTTGCGGCGGTAGCCTTTGGTTGGCCCGGAAACGGCATTTTTAGGTCGAAAATGGGCCATAACTCGACAACAAAGGCTCCAAACACGAAACGGACACCGAATTCGGAATCAGCGACCTCGAATTAGTAAATTACCACTCTTATCTCGAAATTTTTGAAAATCGCCAAAAATCGAAAAAAAGCATGAACTTAACCCCTTTGGTGTTTTTGAGCTAAAAATTTTTTGCCCCCGATCGGCGCGCGAGGGGGCTAGAACGGGGTTGTCGGCCACGGCGAATTCAATGGCGTGGTCGGTTTGGCCTCGTTTCGCTTCGTTTCCGAGAAACTGGCCTTTGACGAGGCCATTTTTGACCAATTTCAAAAAGGTTCTTGAAAACTTGCAAAACATGCGTATTCCCACTAATTCGAGGTCGCTGAACACGAATTTGACGTTCGTGTGCAGCGATGGCCTTTGCATGGCTCGAAAACGGCATTTTTGAGGTAAAAATTGGCCATAACTCGAGAACAAAGGCTCGAAACCGAAAACGGACCCCGGATTCGGAATCAGCGACCTCGAATTAGTAAATTACCACTCTTATCTCGAAATTTTTGAAAATCGCCAAAAATCGAAAAAAAGCATGAACTAACCCCTTGGGTGTTTTTTGGGCTAAAAAATTTTTTGCCCCCGATCGGCGCGCGAGGTGTCTAGAAGGGGGTTTTCGGCCACGGCGAATTCAATGGCGCGGTCGGTTTGGCCTCGTTTCGCTTCGTTTCCGAGAAACTGGCCTTTGACCAGGCCATTTTTGACCAATTTCAAAAAGGTTCTTGAAAACTTGCAAAACATGCGTATTCCCACTAATTCGAGGTCGCTGAACACGAATCTGACGTTCGTTTGCGGCGGTAGCCTTTGGTTGGCCCGGAAACGGCATTTTTAGGTCGAAAATGGGCCATAACTCGACAACACAGGCTCCAAACGCGAAACGGACACCGAATTCGGAATCAGCGACCTCGAATTAGTAAATTACCACTCTTATCTCGAAATTTTTGAAAATCGCCAAAAATCGAAAAAAAGCATGAACTTAACCCCTTTGGTGTTTTTTGAGCTAAAAAATTTTTTGCCCCCGATCGGCGCGCGAGGTGTCTAGAAGGGGGTTTTCGGCCACGGCGAATTCAATGGCGTGGTCGGTTTGGCCTCGTTTCGCTTCGTTTCCGAGAAACTGGCCTTTGACGAGGCCATTTTTGACCAATTTCAAAAAGGTTCTTGAAAACTTGCAAAACATGCGTATTCCCACTAATTCGAGGTCGCTGAACACGAATTTGACGTTCGTTTGCAGCGATGGCCTTTGCATGGCTCGAAAACGGCATTTTTGAGGTAAAAATTGGCCATAACTCGAGAACAAAGGCTCGAAACCGAAAACGGACCCCGGATTCGGAATCAGCGACCTCGAATTAGTAAATTACCACTCTTATCTCGAAATTTTTGAAAATCGCCAAAAATCGAAAAAAAGCATACACTAACCCCTTTGGTGTTTTTTGGGCCAAACAATTTTTTGCCCCCGATCGGCGCGCGAGGTGTCTAGAAGGGGGTTTTCGGCCACGGCGAATTCAATGGCGCGGTCGGTTTGGCCTCGTTTCGCTTCGTTTCCGAGAAACTGGCCTTTGACCAGGCCATTTTTGACCAATTTCAAAAAGGTTCTTGAAAACTTGCAAAACATGCGCATTCCCACTAATTCGAGGTCGCTGAACACGAATCTGACGTTCGTTTGCGGCGGTAGCCTTTGGTTGGCCCGGAAACGGCATTTTTAGGTCGAAAATGGGCCATAACTCGACAACAAAGGCTCCAAACGCGAAACGGACACCGAATTCGGAATCAGCGACCTCGAATTAGTAAATTACCACTCTTATCTCGAAATTTTTGAAAATCGCCAAAATTCGAAAAAAAGCATGAACTAACCCCTTTGGTGTTTTTTGGGCTAAAAAATTTTTTGCCCCCGATCGGCGCGCGAGGTGTCTAGAAGGGGGTTTTCGGCCACGGCGAATTCAATGGCGCGGTCGGTTTGGCCTCGTTTCGCTTCGTTTCCGAGAAACTGGCCTTTGACCAGGCCATTTTTGACCAATTTCAAAAAGGTTCTTGAAAACTTGCAAAACATGCGTATTCCCACTAATTCGAGGTTGCTGAACACGAATTTGACGTTCGTTTGCAGCGATGGCCTTTGCATGGCTCGAAAACGGCATTTTTGAGGTAAAAATTGGCCATAACTCGAGAACAAAGGCTCGAAACCGAAAACGGACCCCGGATTCGGAATCAGCGACCTCGAATTAGTAAATTACCACACTTATCTCGAAATTTTTGAAAATCGCCAAAAATCGAAAAAAAGCATGAACTAACTCCTTTGGTGTTTTTTGGGCTAAAAAATTTTTTGCCCTAGATCGGCGCGCGAGGTGTCTAGAAGGGGGTTTTCGGCCACGGCGAATTCAATGGCGCGGTCGGTTTGGCCTCGTTTCGCTTCGTTTCCGAGAAACTGGCCTTTGACCAGGCCATTTTTGACCAATTTCAAAAAGGTTCTTGAAAACTTGCAAAACATGCGTATTCCCACTAATTCGTGGTCGCTGAACACGAATTTGACGTTCGTTTGCAGCGATGGCCTTTGCATGGCTCGAAAACGGCATTTTTGAGGTAAAAATTGGCCATAACTCGAGAACAAAGGCTCGAAACCGAAAACGGACCCCGGATTCGGAATCAGCGACCTCGAATTAGTAAATTACCACCCTTATCTCGAAATTTTTGAAAATCGCCAAAAATCGAAAAAAAGCATGAACTAACCCCTTTGGTGTTTTTGGGCTAAAAATTTTTGCCCCCGATCGGCGCGCGAGGTGTCTAGAAGGGGGTTTTCGGCCACGGCGAATTCAATGGCGCGGTCGGTTTGGCCTCGTTTCGCTTCGTTTCCGAGAAACTGGCCTTTGACCAGGCCATTTTTGACCAATTTCAAAAAGGTTCTTGAAAACTTGCAAAACATGCGTATTCCCACTAATTCGAGGTCGCTGAACACGAATCTGACGTTCGTTTGCGGCGGTAGCCTTTGGTTGGCCCGGAAACGGCATTTTTAGGTCGAAAATGGGCCATAACTCGACAACAAAGGCTCCAAACGCGAAACGGACACCGAATTCGGAATCAGCGACCTCGAATTAGTAAATTACCACTCTTATCTCGAAATTTTTGAAAATCGCCAAAAATCGAAAAAAAGCATGAACTAACCCCTTTGGTGTTTTTTGGGCTAAAAAATTTTTTGCCCCCGATCGGCGCGCGAGGTGTCTAGAAGGGGGTTTTCGGCCACGGCGAATTCAATGGCGCGGTCGGTTTGGCCTCGTTTCGCTTCGTTTCCGAGAAACTGGCCTTTGACCAGGCCATTTTTGACCAATTTCAAAAAGGTTCTTGAAAACTTGCAAAACATGCGTATTCCCACTAATTCGAGGTCGCTGAACACGAATTTGACGTTCGTTTGCAGCGATGGCCTTTGCATGGCTCGAAAACGGCATTTTTGAGGTAAAAATTGGCCATAACTCGAGAACAAAGGCTCGAAACCGAAAACGGACCCCGGATTCGGAATCAGCGACCTCGAATTAGTAAATTACCACTCTTATCTCGAAATTTTTGAAAATCGCCAAAAATCGAAAAAAAGCATGAACTAACCCCTTTGGTGTTTTTTGGGCTAAAAATTTTTGCCCCCGATCGGCGCGCGAGGTGTCTAGAAGGGGGTTTTCGGCCACGGCGAATTCAATGGCGCGGTCGGTTTGGCCTCGTTTCGCTTCGTTTCCGAGAAACTGGCCTTTGACCAGGCCATTTTTGACCAATTTCAAAAAGGTTCTTGAAAACTTGCAAAACATGCGTATTCCCACTAATTCGTGGTCGCTGAACACGAATTTGACGTTCGTTTGCAGCGATGGCCTTTGCATGGCTCGAAAACGGCATTTTTGAGGTAAAAATTGGCCATAACTCGAGAACAAAGGCTCGAAACCGAAAACGGACCCCGGATTCGGAATCAGCGACCTCGAATTAGTAAATTACCACTCTTATCTCGAAATTTTTGAAAATCGCCAAAAATCGAAAAAAAGCATGAACTAACCCCTTTGGTGTTTTTTGGGCTAAAAAATTTTTTGCCCCCGATCGGCGCGCAAGGTGTCTAGAAGGGGGTTTTCGGCCACGGCGAATTCAATGGCGCGGTCGGTTTGGCCTCGTTTCGCTTCGTTTCCGAGAAACTGGCCTTTGACCAGGCCATTTTTGACCAATTTCAAAAAGGTTCTTGAAAACTTGCAAAACATGCGTATTCCCACTAATTCGAGGTCGCTGAACACGAATTTGACGTTCGTTTGCAGCGATGGCCTTTGCATGGCTCGAAAACGGCATTTTTGAGGTAAAAATTGGCCATAACTCGAGAACAAAGGCTCGAAACCGAAAACGGACCCCGGATTCGGAATCAGCGACCTCGAATTAGTAAATTACCACTCTTATCTCGAAATTTTTGAAAATCGCCAAAAATCGAAAAAAAGCATGAACTAACCCCTTTGGTGTTTTTTGGGCTAAAAATTTTTTGCCCCCGATCGGCGCGCGAGGTGTCTAGAAGGGGGTTTTCGGCCACGGCGAATTCAATGGCGCGGTCGGTTTGGCCTCGTTTCGCTTCGTTTCCGAGAAACTGGCCTTTGACCAGGCCATTTTTGACCAATTTCAAAAAGGTTCTTGAAAACTTGCAAAACATGCGTATTCCCACTAATTCGAGGTCGCTGAACACGAATCTGACGTTCGTTTGCGGCGGTAGCCTTTGGTTGGCCCGGAAACGGCATTTTTAGGTCGAAAATGGGCCATAACTCGACAACAAAGGCTCCAAACGCGAAACGGACACCGAATTCGGAATCAGCGACCTCGAATTAGTAAATTACCACTCTTATCTCGAAATTTTTGAAAATCGCCAAAAATCGAAAAAAAGCATGAACTAACCCCTTTGGTGTTTTTTGGGCTAAAAATTTTTGCCCCCGATCGGCGCGCGAGGTGTCTAGAAGGGGTTTTCGGCCACGGCGAATTCAATGGCGCGGTCGGTTTGGCCTCGTTTCGCTTCGTTTCCGAGAAACTGGCCTTTGACCAGGCCATTTTTGACCAATTTCAAAAAGGTTCTTGAAAACTTGCAAAACATGCGTATTCCCACTAATTCGAGGTCGCTGAACACGAATCTGACGTTCGTTTGCGGCGGTAGCCTTTGGTTGGCCCGGAAACGGCATTTTTAGGTCGAAAATGGGCCATAACTCGACAACAAAGGCTCCAAACGCGAAACGGACACCGAATTCGGAATCAGCGACCTCGAATTAGTAAATTACCACTATTATCTCGAAATTTTTGAAAATCGCCAAAAATCGAAAAAAAGCATGAACTAACCCCTTTGGTGTTTTTTGGGCTAAAAAATTTTTTGCCCCCGATCGGCGCGCGAGGTGTCTAGAAGGGGGTTTTCGGCCACGGCGAATTCAATGGCGCGGTCGGTTTGGCCTCGTTTCGCTTCGTTTCCGAGAAACTGGCCTTTGACCAGGCCATTTTTGACCAATTTCAAAAAGGTTCTTGAAAACTTGCAAAACATGCGTATTCCCACTAATTCGAGGTCGCTGAACACGAATCTGACGTTCGTTTGCGGCGGTAGCCTTTGGTTGGCCCGGAAACGGCATTTTTAGGTCGAAAATGGGCCATAACTCGACAACAAAGGCTCCAAACGCGAAACGGACACCGAATTCGGAATCAGCGACCTCGAATTAGTAAATTACCACTATTATCTCGAAATTTTTGAAAATCGCCAAAAATCGAAAAAAAGCATGAACTAACCCCTTTGGTGTTTTTTGGGCTAAAAAATTTTTTGCCCCCGATCGGCGCGCGAGGTGTCTAGAAGGGGGTTTTCGGCCACGGCGAATTCAATGGCGCGGTCGGTTTGGCCTCGTTTCGCTTCGTTTCCGAGAAACTGGCCTTTGACCAGGCCATTTTTGACCAATTTCAAAAAGGTTCTTGAAAACTTGCAAAACATGCGTATTCCCACTAATTCGTGGTCGCTGAACACGAATTTGACGTTCGTTTGCAGCGATGGCCTTTGCATGGCTCGAAAACGGCATTTTTGAGGTAAAAATTGGCCATAACTCGAGAACAAAGGCTCGAAACCGAAAACGGACCCCGGATTCGGAATCAGCGACCTCGAATTAGTAAATTACCACTCTTATCTCGAAATTTTTGAAAATCGCCAAAAATCGAAAAAAAGCATGAACTAACCCCTTTGGTGTTTTTTGGGCTAAAAAATTTTTTGCCCCCGATCGGCGCGCGAGGTGTCTAGAAGGGGGTTTTCGGCCACGGCGAATTCAATGGCGCGGTCGGTTTGGCCTCGTTTCGCTTCGTTTCCGAGAAACTGGCCTTTGACCAGGCCATTTTTGACCAATTTCAAAAAGGTTCTTGAAAACTTGCAAAACATGCGTATTCCCACTAATTCGAGGTCGCTGAACACGAATCTGACGTTCGTTTGCGGCGGTAGCCTTTGGTTGGCCCGGAAACGGCATTTTTAGGTCGAAAATGGGCCATAACTCGACAACAAAGGCTCCAAACGCGAAACGGACACCGAATTCGGAATCAGCGACCTCGAATTAGTAAATTACCACTCTTATCTCGAAATTTTTGAAAATCGCCAAAAATCGAAAAAAAGCATGAACTAACCCCTTTGGTGTTTTTTGGGCTAAAAAATTTTTTGCCCCCGATCGGCGCGCGAGGTGTCTCGAAGGGGTTTTCGGCCACGGCGAATTCAATGGCGCGGTCGGTTTGGCCTCGTTTCGCTTCGTTTCCGAGAAACTGGCCTTTGACCAGGCCATTTTTGACCAATTTCAAAAAGGTTCTTGAAAACTTGCAAAACATGCGTATTCCCACTAATTCGAGGTCGCTGAACACGAATCTGACGTTCGTTTGCGGCGGTAGCCTTTGGTTGGCCCGGAAACGGCATTTTTAGGTCGAAAATGGGCCATAACTCGACAACAAAGGCTCCAAACGCGAAACGGACACCGAATTCGGAATCAGCGACCTCGAATTAGTAAATTACCACTATTATCTCGAAATTTTTGAAAATCGCCAAAAATCGAAAAAAAGCATGAACTAACCCCTTTGGTGTTTTTGGGCTAAAAATTTTTGCCCCCGATCGGCGCGCGAGGTGTCTAGAAGGGGTTTTCGGCCACGGCGAATTCAATGGCGCGGTCGGTTTGGCCTCGTTTCGCTTCGTTTCCGAGAAACTGGCCTTTGACCAGGCCATTTTTGACCAATTTCAAAAAGGTTCTTGAAAACTTGCAAAACATGCGTATTCCCACTAATTCGAGGTCGCTGAACACGAATCTGACGTTCGTTTGCGGCGGTAGCCTTTGGTTGGCCCGGAAACGGCATTTTTAGGTCGAAAATGGGCCATAACTCGACAACAAAGGCTCCAAACGCGAAACGGACACCGAATTCGGAATCAGCGACCTCGAATTAGTAAATTACCACTATTATCTCGAAATTTTTGAAAATCGCCAAAAATCGAAAAAAAGCATGAACTAACCCCTTTGGTGTTTTTTGGGCTAAAAAAATTTTTGCCCCCGATCGGCGCGCGAGGTGTCTAGAAGGGGGTTTTCGGCCACGGCGAATTCAATGGCGCGGTCGGTTTGGCCTCGTTTCGCTTCGTTTCCGAGAAACTGGCCTTTGACCAGGCCATTTTTGACCAATTTCAAAAAGGTTCTTGAAAACTTGCAAAACATGCGTATTCCCACTAATTCGAGGTCGCTGAACACGAATCTGACGTTCGTTTGCGGCGGTAGCCTTTGGTTGGCCCGGAAACGGCATTTTTAGGTCGAAAATGGGCCATAACTCGACAACAAAGGCTCCAAACGCGAAACGGACACCGAATTCGGAATCAGCGACCTCGAATTAGTAAATTACCACTCTTATCTCGAAATTTTTGAAAATCGCCAAAAATCGAAAAAAAGCATGAACTTAACCCCTTTGGTGTTTTTTGAGCTAATAAATTTTTTGCCCCCGATCGGCGCGCGAGGTGTCTAGAAGGGGGTTTTCGGCCACGGCGAATTCAATGGCGTGGTCGGTTTGGCCTCGTTTCGCTTCGTTTCCGAGAAACTGGCCTTTGACGAGGCCATTTTTGACCAATTTCAAAAAGGTTCTTGAAAACTTGCAAAACATGCGTATTCCCACTAATTCGAGGTCGCTGAACACGAATTTGACGTTCGTGTGCAGCGATGGCCTTTGCATGGCTCGAAAACGGCATTTTTGAGGTAAAAATTGGCCATAACTCGAGAACAAAGGCTCGAAACCGAAAACGGACCCCGGATTCGGAATCAGCGACCTCGAATTAGTAAATTACCACTCTTATCTCGAAATTTTTGAAAATCGCCAAAAATCGAAAAAAAGCATGAACCCCCTTTGGTGTTTTTTGGGCTAAAAAATTTTTTGCCCCCGATCGGCGCGCGAGGTGTCTAGAAGGGGGTTTTCGGCCACGGCGAATTCAATGGCGCGGTCGGTTTGGCCTCGTTTCGCTTCGTTTCCGAGAAACTGGCCTTTGACCAGGCCATTTTTGACCAATTTCAAAAAGGTTCTTGAAAACTTGCAAAACATGCGTATTCCCACTAATTCGAGGTCGCTGAACACGAATCTGACGTTCGTTTGCGGCGGTAGCCTTTGGTTGGCCCGGAAACGGCATTTTTAGGTCGAAAATGGGCCATAACTCGACAACAAAGGCTCCAAACGCGAAACGGACACCGAATTCGGAATCAGCGACCTCGAATTAGTAAATTACCACTCTTATCTCGAAATTTTTGAAAATCGCCAAAAATCGAAAAAAAGCATGAACTAACCCCTTTGGTGTTTTTGGGCTAAAAATTTTTTGCCCCCGATCGGCGCGCGAGGTGTCTAGAAGGGGGTTTTCGGCCACGGCGAATTCAATGGCGCGGTCGGTTTGGCCTCGTTTCGCTTCGTTTCCGAGAAACTGGCCTTTGACCAGGCCATTTTTGACCAATTTCAAAAAGGTTCTTGAAAACTTGCAAAACATGCGTATTCCCACTAATTCGAGGTCGCTGAACACGAATCTGACGTTCGTTTGCGGCGGTAGCCTTTGGTTGGCCCGGAAACGGCATTTTTAGGTCGAAAATGGGCCATAACTCGGCAACAAAGGCTCCAAACGCGAAACGGACACCGAATTCGGAATCAGCGACCTCGAATTAGTAAATTACCACTCTTATCTCGAAATTTTTGAAAATCGCCAAAAATCGAAAAAAAGCATGAACTAACCCCTTTGGTGTTTTTTGGGCTAAAAAATTTTTTGCCCCCGATCGGCGCGCGAGGTGTCTAGAAGGGGGTTTTCGGCCACGGCGAATTCAATGGCGCGGTCGGTTTGGCCTCGTTTCGCTTCGTTTCCGAGAAACTGGCCTTTGACCAGGCCATTTTTGACCAATTTCAAAAAGGTTCTTGAAAACTTGCAAAACATGCGTATTCCCACTAATTCGAGGTCGCTGAACACGAATCTGACGTTCGTTTGCGGCGGTAGCCTTTGGTTGGCCCGGAAACGGCATTTTTAGGTCGAAAATGGGCCATAACTCGACAACAAAGGCTCCAAACGCGAAACGGACACCGAATTCGGAATCAGCGACCTCGAATTAGTAAATTACCACTCTTATCTCGAAATTTTTGAAAATCGCCAAAAATCGAAAAAAAGCATGAACTAACCCCTTTGGTGTTTTTTGGGCTAAAAAATTTTTTGCCCCCGATCGGCGCGCGAGGTGTCTAGAAGGGGGTTTTCGGCCACGGCGAATTCAATGGCGCGGTCGGTTTGGCCTCGTTTCGCTTCGTTTCCGAGAAACTGGCCTTTGACCAGGCCATTTTTGACCAATTTCAAAAAGGTTCTTGAAAACTTGCAAAACATGCGTATTCCCACTAATTCGAGGTCGCTGAACACGAATCTGACGTTCGTTTGCGGCGGTAGCCTTTGGTTGGCCCGGAAACGGCATTTTTAGGTCGAAAATGGGCCATAACTCGACAACAAAGGCTCCAAACGCGAAACGGACACCGAATTCGGAATCAGCGACCTCGAATTAGTAAATTACCACTCTTATCTCGAAATTTTTGAAAATCGCCAAAAATCGAAAAAAAGCATGAACTAACCCCTTTGGTGTTTTTTGGGCTCAAAAATTTTTTGCCCCCGATCGGCGCGCGAGGTGTCTAGAAGGGGGTTTTCGGCCACGGCGAATTCAATGGCGCGGTCGGTTTGGCCTCGTTTCGCTTCGTTTCCGAGAAACTGGCCTTTGACCAGGCCATTTTTGACCAATTTCAAAAAGGTTCTTGAAAACTTGCAAAACATGCGTATTCCCACTAATTCGAGGTCGCTGAACACGAATCTGACGTTCGTTTGCGGCGGTAGCCTTTGGTTGGCCCGGAAACGGCATTTTTAGGTCGAAAATGGGCCATAACTCGGCAACAAAGGCTCCAAACGCGAAACGGACACCGAATTCGGAATCAGCGACCTCGAATTAGTAAATTACCACTATTATCTCGAAATTTTTGAAAATCGCCAAAAATCGAAAAAAAGCATGAACTAACCCCTTTGGTGTTTTTTGGGCTAAAAAATTTTTTGCCCCCGATCGGCGCGCGAGGTGTCTAGAAGGGGGTTTTCGGCCACGGCGAATTCAATGGCGCGGTCGGTTTGGCCTCGTTTCGCTTCGTTTCCGAGAAACTGGCCTTTGACCAGGCCATTTTTGACCAATTTCAAAAAGGTTCTTGAAAACTTGCAAAACATGCGTATTCCCACTAATTCGAGGTCGCTGAACACGAATCTGACGTTCGTTTGCGGCGGTAGCCTTTGGTTGGCCCGGAAACGGCATTTTTAGGTCGAAAATGGGCCATAACTCGACAACAAAGGCTCCAAACGCGAAACGGACACCGAATTCGGAATCAGCGACCTCGAATTAGTAAATTACCACTCTTATCTCGAAATTTTTGAAAATCGCCAAAAATCGAAAAAAAGCATGAACTAACCCCTTTGGTGTTTTTTGGGCTAAAAAATTTTTTGCCCCCGATCGGCGCGCGAGGTGTCTAGAAGGGGGTTTTCGGCCACGGCGAATTCAATGGCGCGGTCGGTTTGGCCTCGTTTCGCTTCGTTTCCGAGAAACTGGCCTTTGACCAGGCCATTTTTGACCAATTTCAAAAAGGTTCTTGAAAACTTGCAAAACATGCGTATTCCCACTAATTCGAGGTCGCTGAACACGAATCTGACGTTCGTTTGCGGCGGTAGCCTTTGGTTGGCCCGGAAACGGCATTTTTAGGTCGAAAATGGGCCATAACTCGACAACAAAGGCTCCAAACGCGAAACGGACACCGAATTCGGAATCAGCGACCTCGAATTAGTAAATTACCACTCTTATCTCGAAATTTTTGAAAATCGCCAAAAATCGAAAAAAAGCATGAACTAACCCCTTTGGTGTTTTTGGGCTAAAAATTTTTTGCCCCCGATCGGCGCGCGAGGTGTCTAGAAGGGGGTTTTCGGCCACGGCGAATTCAATGGCGCGGTCGGTTTGGCCTCGTTTCGCTTCGTTTCCGAGAAACTGGCCTTTGACCAGGCCATTTTTGACCAATTTCAAAAAGGTTCTTGAAAACTTGCAAAACATGCGTATTCCCACTAATTCGAGGTCGCTGAACACGAATCTGACGTTCGTTTGCGGCGGTAGCCTTTGGTTGGCCCGGAAACGGCATTTTTAGGTCGAAAATGGGCCATAACTCGACAACAAAGGCTCCAAACGCGAAACGGACACCGAATTCGGAATCAGCGACCTCGAATTAGTAAATTACCACTCTTATCTCGAAATTTTTGAAAATCGCCAAAAATCGAAAAAAAGCATGAACTAACCCCTTTGGTGTTTTTTGGGCTAAAAAATTTTTTGCCCCCGATCGGCGCGCGAGGTGTCTAGAAGGGGGTTTTCGGCCACGGCGAATTCAATGGCGCGGTCGGTTTGGCCTCGTTTCGCTTCGTTTCCGAGAAACTGGCCTTTGACCAGGCCATTTTTGACCAATTTCAAAAAGGTTCTTGAAAACTTGCAAAACATGCGTATTCCCACTAATTCGAGGTCGCTGAACACGAATCTGACGTTCGTTTGCGGCGGTAGCCTTTGGTTGGCCCGGAAACGGCATTTTTAGGTCGAAAATGGGCCATAACTCGACAACAAAGGCTCGAAACCGAAAACGGACCCCGGATTCGGAATCAGCGACCTCGAATTAGTAAATTACCACTCTTATCTCGAAATTTTTGAAAATCGCCAAAAATCGAAAAAAAGCATGAACTAACCCCTTTGGTGTTTTTTGGGCTAAAAAATTTTTTGCCCCCGATCGGCGCGCGAGGTGTCTAGAAGGGGGTTTTCGGCCACGGCGAATTCAATGGCGCGGTCGGTTTGGCCTCGTTTCGCTTCGTTTCCGAGAAACTGGCCTTTGACCAGGCCATTTTTGACCAATTTCAAAAAGGTTCTTGAAAACTTGCAAAACATGCGTATTCCCACTAATTCGAGGTCGCTGAACACGAATCTGACGTTCGTTTGCGGCGGTAGCCTTTGGTTGGCCCGGAAACGGCATTTTTAGGTCGAAAATGGGCCATAACTCGACAACAAAGGCTCCAAACGCGAAACGGACACCGAATTCGGGATCAGCGACCTCGAATTAGTAAATTACCACGGCTTCTCGAAATTTTTGAAAATCATCAAAAATCGAAAAAAAAGCATGAACGTACTTATACTCGAAAATTTTCAATTTTTTTCAAATTTGTCTCATTGCTGTGCAAATTGATTAATCGAAATTCCAATCGCAGATTCATTCTTAGCAACACAAAATTCACCTTGGCAAAAAAAATGGCGTTCTTACATAGAGATTTTTGAATATTGCAAAATTTTCTTTATCATTACAAATTTTGAAAAGGTGTCCTAGTAAAAAAAAATAGCTGCACTCGAATAAAAATCTTTGATGCCAAATACTTTTGGTTTGGTTTGATCAATAAAATAACTAAAAAAATTTGAGTCTAAGTTTAAACTGTGCATACTCGAAACCGGTATAGGCACAAAAATTCCGACTTATTTTCTCCATTTAATTCTACACATCGCCAATTAGAAATTGGGCATGCGTTCATCCTCGCGTCTCAATCTCTAAGGGATTCGAACTCTGGTGGAAGTTTTTGAAAACAGGTGGCAGACTTTGCATGTCGAATTATCCCACAAAGTTGCTGACATGCCCGGATAATATTACTACCTATATAACGTACTTAGATAGTCATTGTCATCATTCGCGCGATAAGAAATCAATTCCGCTAGCATTCGCGTATTTTTCGCCGGATTACCAAAACGGGCGAAACGATTATAGCGCGAGTACGATTAAAATACAAAATAGGTACCTAGTACCTAAGTGTGTGTGTGTGTGTGTGTGTGTGTGTGTGTGTGTGTGTGTGTGTGTGTGTGTGTGTGTGTGTGTGTGTGTGTGTGTGTGTGTGTGTGTGTGTGTGTGTGTGTGTGTGTGTGTGTGTGTGTGTGTGTGTGTGTGTGTGTGTGTGTGTGTGTGTGTGTGTGTGTGTGTGTGTGTGTGTGTGTGTGTGTGTGTGTGTGTGTGTGTGTATGTAGAATTGTAGATTGATACTTTTATAATAATACCTACATATGTAGTAAGTATAGGAAATAAAGTGATTTTCGACGAATCGTGAGGTTTATTGTCCGAGCAAAGCGAGAGAAATAACTTGAAATCGTCGAAAATGTGTTATTTCCCGAGTTGCATACCTACTATATTTTATCGTTTTAGGGGGAGAAAAACACGAATTGAAGCACCGCGAGAGGGAATAAGAATAAAGTACCTAGCGTTTTCCTCCCTCTACAACGAAAAACACTTTTTTTTTTCTATTGTTGGTAAGTAATAGGTATGCGCTGGAATCTGGTTGGCTGTAGTGTACGTGCGCACTCGATGCGAGTGGACTTCTTTTCACATCTAGAGTATGAGTAAGTATACCTAGACCTACGAATGGAAAAGATGATTTGGTTTCATGCGATGCCGATGCCGATGCCGATGCCGATGCCGATGCCGATGCCTTTCTGCTTCCTTTCGAGCGCGAGTGCTGCGAATTGATTTTCTTCCTCGAAAAAAATTCAAAAGTTTGCCTGTTTTAAACTTGATCTCATCTAAACGTTAAAATTTCCTAAATCGTTTTCGCGTAGGTACCATACCTAACTCCTTATTCCAATTTTCACAATGGTGTCAGAAAAAAAAATTCCACGTGGAAATTTTCCACCGAGTTTTTGTACGGCAGATTTTCACAATTTTTTTCTCGCATCCATATTTTTACAACTTGGTAGGTATCGCAAAGTGTTTTTTTTTTCATTTTTTTTTTCAACTGTATGAACTTTATTAGTTTCTCAACATAAGAAAACGAAAAGGATTGATTCTTCACAATTTTAAATTTTCGACACGAACAAATTCGTTCATTTAAATACAGAAACCACGGTGTAGCACTATTTTTTGCTGGTCAGCTGATTTATTACGAATCAGCCGTTTAATGTCGTTAGGTAAGTAAGGAAAGCAAAGTGTCAAAATGATGGATCAGAGTCTGTCAGGAACGAAAAAATCTGATCGCAGCTACGCTTCGTTTATCTATAGGTACACACGATATAATTTCCATTTGAGCCGTACACCGTAATAATTATTATTTGAAGCTTGAAAGGCAAAGTGAGCCCAGCCCATCCCAGCGCAACGCAATGCGGCGTGGCTTTAGCCAATAACGACGATACCATGATGACGACGACAACAACAATAGCAACACGAACGTAACGTGTTAATAAATTTGCATAGGTACCATACTACGGGTAGGTAGAGGTACAACGGGCGTATGTTTTAACTTTCCTTAAAAAACTATGAGGTATGCGAGGGAGCGGTGATAGCTGCGGAGTTATTATACCCCTTTCTTTACTCAAATGAATATTTAGGAAAAAAACGACAAAAAAAACACCAAAAAAAAACCTTAAGGGAAAGACCTAACCGACAAGCGGGCAACGAGCGACACGGCAGCGACGCGGCGCGGCGCGACGCTTATTTAAGCGAAAACGAATCGAAAAATAAACGAAGCGAAAACGGACGAGGAACGTAGAATTTGCAATTGAATGGGAAAAATGTTTCGCGGCCAAGTATATTGAAATTAAATGTCGTCGACGCGACGCGATATGTATGGTACCTACATATATATATACATACATACTTGGTACATGACAATGGGCACGTCGCGTCACGTCGTCGAATCGTACAAATTCATCGCTTGTTGCGGGTAAAGTGGGTATTTATTTTCATACTCGACAAATTTCCCCGGAGGTTTAACGATACGCTTCTTACGTTCGTCAGGCTGCCGAGCTGCCAATGTGCCAATGTGCCAATCCGCTAACCAGAACATCTACGCTGGCGCTGGCGGCCGCGGTCGCATACGCATACGCATACCTACTCGTTTTTATGTATTTTTGTAATTTGTCAAATAGGTACCTAGGTACTACGCGCGTATAGGTTCAGGTATCTGTATCATCTAGATCTGCCATACTCGGAGAGTTCGCACCGACACCCGTAAGTAAACGCGGCGTTGAAATAATCGGATTACGTACGATTGAGCCGATTACGAAATTTCACGTCGCGGTCGCAGTCACGTCCACGCGCACCGTCGCGCCGGACGAAAAAGGCAACGGCGCGCGGCGGGGTTTGGGTAGGAGACCTCCACCTCCATCCACGGGGCTACGGAACATATCGAAATAGGTACACAACGCATAAGGTATCACATAGGTAGATAGCACAAACAAACAATAAAAAAAAAAAATGAAAAGAAAACCCACGGCATGGCGACTCAATTCCTTCAGTTTTGTTGCATTGCATGTAGGTATATGTACAGTACCTATATGTTACGCCTAAAAGCGGCAATTGCCTAATGCCAGTATTAGGCAAAAAAGCTGCCGAATGCCGGCATTAGGCAACGAAATTGGAAAAAAATGCCACATTTAGGCAACCGTTATTTACCTACATTATATTCGAATGGAATCGAGTGGTTCATTCATGTTTTTAGAAATTACGAATTGAATAATTGACATTTTTCGAGTTTTATATTTATCTAGATGTCAGAAACGATGAATATTACGAAAATCACACGAAAAAAAAATTTAAAATGTCAGAAACGATAATAACGAAAATGGTACCTATGAAATTTTATACCTAATTAAGGGGAAAAGTACACCAAAAAAGTTTAAATTGTCCAAAATTTTGCAAAGTTATCAGAAAATTTTTTGAAAAAATTTCAAAATTTAAACGAGGAAAGTTTGAATTTCTAAATTTTTGAACGTTGATTTTTTTATTTTGAAAAAAAGTTGCACAAAAAAATACTTCATTCTCCTCATTTCGCAGTCGCCCTGAAATTTGAAAAAAGGAAGAATTTCCTGAGCCGTGAGCCAGTTTAAAACTATGAAAAAATCCGAAACGAAAAGAGTGAAGTGTAGAAAAGTGTTCAATATTTTCTCACAAGATTTTTTTCATTTCTTGGCGTAATATTTTATTTTTTTATCATTTCAAAATTACTTTTTCTATCAATTTTTTAAAGGGAAAGATGAACAATTTTTTTCAAAAAAATTGAAATTTTCAGACTGAAAATCGCACCACCAGTGCAACAACAACACATCTCAAAATTAAAAAACCTGAATTCAAAAACAACACATCTCAAAAAACTATCAAAAGTAACATGTATTGTAAACATCTGTCACCGTCATTGGAAAGTGCGTGAAAAATTACAATGGATCTTTTTTTTTTTTTTTTGAGATATGTTGTTTTTACTTTTTTTGAGATGTGGTATTATTGCACTGAGAGTGTGAAATAAAATAAATTTTTATTCTTGTGATTTAGAAGACACCCTGCTCCTTCAAACATGATTCATCCTTAATTGTAACTTTTTTTTAAAAAATTCATCTTCAATTAAAATAAAATATGTAGCTATTGGCTAATTTTTTTATGACCGTCTATTTTAATTTTTTTTTTCGTGTGATTTTCATAATATTCATCGTTTCTGACATCTAGATAACTGTAAAACTCGAAAAATGTCAATTACTTATTCAATTCGTAATTCCTAACAACATGAATGAACTACTCGATTCCATTCGAATATAATGTAGGTAAATAACGGTTGCCTAAATCTGGCATTTTTTTCCAATTTCGTTGCCGAATGCCGGCATTCGGCAGCTTTTTTGCCTAATACTGGCATTCGGCAAAGCCCTTGCCTAATGCTGGAATTCGGCAAAAAATTGCCGAATGCCAGCATTAGGCAATTGCCGCTTTTAGGCGTAACATATATACTTCTATTTACTTACCTAAAAGTAGAGAAAACAACAAAACCAAAACCAAAAAGAAAATACCAAAAAAAAAAAAAAAGTTTGTCGATAAGTAGGTATAAGTGAGTATTTCTATTTGTGTACCTAATAGGTACCTTACCTATATAGCTATACACCTACCGCGTAACCCGAACGTCGGGTGCCGCGGAAGCTCGCGGCGACCGGCGACTGGCGACTCCGTCTCCACACTCTGGAGACCGTATACATTTGGACCATCTGCACGCTTGAATTTCCAATGCACATTTTTCAGCTACCCCCACCCACCATGGTTGAAGTTTACGTTTAGGGGCTCGCCGAGCTCAGAAGCTCACCTACAAGTCCACGTCTCTGATTCCTTCAACTTTGCCACAAAATCACTATTGACAATGACAATAGGCAATAGGCAATAGGTACCAGAGAAGAGTACCTATACCTAGCTACCTACTATGTATGTACCTAATCGTAAACGTAAGTATTTATCATTTTCAACTTTTGTTTTCCAGTTTTTGGAAATCAGCTGGCGATAGTGTTTTCCTATTCTCGAACGACAAAAAATGAATAAATTTGACGCATTCGCAGCCGAGCCGCACAAACGTGACGTACACGATGCGATGGGCGCGTTATGGCGCGGCGCGGCGCGGGGCAACACGGCGTTTGCCTTGAGACTCGCAGATGCGTTCGACTCTCGAGAGCGAATTACTTAAACGGAGCATCGCATCGGCTTTCCAGTTCTTCGCTCTCTCTGGTTTTCTTTCTTTCTTTCTTTCTTTCTTTATTTATTTAGTTATTAATTTAGTTATTCATTTATTTATTTTCGCCAAGACGCTGGAGGTAATAGTTATACTTTGGGTGATATTTTGGCTTCGTTTCAATGATATATGTACCTATACGTATTACGTATTACGTATTATGTATACAGCACACAGTATACTCGCAGTAGGCATGTAGATATTAGTATTGAGCATGGCACAATCTGTATACAAATGCAGGCCATGTAAAGAAGCAACACCAACACCAGCATTGGGCGGTTGCAGCTGCGACCGCGACCGCGACCGCAGCACAAAACGACGATAAACCGCGAATCATCCGTGTCGATACGGTTATTTCTTCTTACTTGCACGATGGAGGAATGGAGGATGGACAAGGACGAGTGTGACGAATGACAATATGACGAATGATGATGATGATAGCTGGCTGGAAGGTAGTACTTAGTTGGCGTTGGTGCCGTAGATAAACGGCAATTTTTTTTATCTAAGTGGGGGTTACAATTAATATTTTCATCGATAGGTAGGATCCTAATACCTAATTGCCCGTAACCCTACTACATATGTCAGCCACTTTTCTTATATAGGTATGCTCGAAAATTTCCAATTTTTTTTTCAAATTTGTCTCAATCCTGTGCTAATTGATTAATCGAAATTCCAATCGCAGATTCATTCTTAGCAACACCAAATTCACCTTGGCAAAAGAAATGACGTTCCTACACTAAGATTTTTGAAAAAAAAATTGCAATATCTTCTATGTTTTTAAAAATTTTGAAACAGTGCCCGTGTAAAAAAAAATAGATGCGCTCGAATAAAAATTTTTGATACCAAAAACCTTTGGTTTGATTCATAAAATAAAATGACTAAAAAATGTTGGTTCAAAGTTTAATCCACGCATACTCAAAACTGGTATAGGCACAAAAATTCCGACCTGTTTTCTCCATTTCTACACACATGTAATCAGTGAATTTTAATTGATTCAAATTTAAAGAGTAAACTTGAAAGATGTCATTTGATCACATCAACATCATTTATCAAACTGGTAGTCTACAGTCCAGACCCCGAAAAGTGTTCAATGGGTCTGCGCATTTTGGGGAACAAAAAAATCAGTTGGCTTTTTGTTGGTATGGATGGGGCATTCACGAAAATGAGTATTTTCGATTTCTGCCGGGTCACCAGGGGGGCTGGGCTGGAGCCTAAAACCCCCATTTTTTCAAGTTGACCGGGAACAAATTTTTTTTTGCCATTTTGTAGCACATGCCCCCCCCCCCCGAGTCCGAATATGTGTTTCATTTCCTTAGGCATGGTCACAATGGTCCCCTAGGGCCCCCAAAGTGCGATTTTTGGTGAAATTTGGCCATTTTTGGAAGTAAAATGATTGTGTAGACGTCATAAAGCTCGCGGAACAAAAAAAACTACCTTCATGAGGACATGAACTCATTCTGAACCGATTGAGCCTAATTTTTTGGAAAACGGCCGGCACAATGAGCCGCAGGCGAATTTTAAAGATGCGCCCCCCGGCAATTTCACAAAAAAAGAAACAGCTATAAAAGTTTTACAAAATGGCTATGCACGCGTGTAACATATCAAAATGGGGCGAAATTTCGCGAAAAATCCGAAAATGCCGATGAATTTTGATTTTGACCTCTTCCGAAAATTTTAAGGGGAAAAAATTTGGTCAATTTTAACGGATTTTGGAAAATTGGCGTGTGACCTGTCAAAATGGAGTGAAATTTCGCGTAAAATCCGAAAATGCCGATGAATTTTGATTTTGACCCCGTCCAAAAATTTTAAGGGGTGAAATTTGGTCAATTTTTGACCAATTTTGAAAAATTGGTGTGTGACCTGTCAAAATGGGATGAATTTTCGCGAAAAATCCGAAAATGACGATCAACTTTGATCTTGACCTCTTACGAAAATTTTTAGGGGTGAAATTTGAAAATTTTTTCAGTTATTTAAAAACCTATCATTTTACGTATCAAAATGGAGTAGAGCTTTGCCTAGAAATTAAAAGATTGTAATAAATTTCGATTTCGACTTTTTCTGAACCGTTTAGAGGTAAAATCTAGTCAATGTTTAATCAATCGTGAAAGATTCTTGTTACTTTTTAAAACATTTTGAAATTTTAAAAGAACATGAAAAATATAGTTTTAAGAATAGGTAGGTATTTATGTATTATTCAATCGGGACCATTTTCATTACTGAAAAAGTGACCAAATTTCATCCCTTAAAATATTTGGACGGGGTCAAAATCAAAATTCATTGACATTTATGGCTAGATTTTACCTCTAAACCTTTCAGAAAAAGTCGAAATCGAAATTTATTAGAATCTTTTAATTTCTAGGCAAAGCTCTACTCCATTTTGATACTTAAAATGATAGGTTTAAAAATAACTGTTGAATTGTTCAAATTTCACCCCTAAAAATTTTCAGAAGAGGTCAAAATCAAAATTAATCGCCATTTTCGGATTTTTCGCGAAATATCATCCCATTTTGACAGGTCACACACCAATTTTTCAAAATCAGTCAAAAATTGACCAAATTTCACCCCTAAAAATTTTTGGTCGTGGTCAAAATCAAAATTAATCGTCTTTTTCGGATTTTTCGCAAAATTTTACCCCATTATAACAAATCACACAACAATTTTTCAAAATTGGTCAAAAATTGACCAAATTTTACCCCTCAAAATTTTTGGACGGGGTCAAAATCGAAATTCATCGGCATTTTCGGATTTTACGCGAAATTTCACCCCATTTTGACAGGTCACACACCAATTTTCCAAAATCCGTTAAAATTGACCAAATTTTTCCCCTTAAAATTTTCGGAAGGGGTCAAAATCAAAGTTCATCGGCATTTTCGGATTTTACGCGAAATTTCACTCCATTTTGACAGGTCACACGCCAATTTTCCAAAATCCGTTAAAATTGACCAAATTTTCTCCCCTTAAAATTTTCGGAAGAGGTCAAAATCAAAATTCATCGGCATTTTCGGATTTTTCGCGAAATTTCGCCCCATTTTGATATGTCACACGCGTGCATACAGTAGCCATTTTGTAAAACTTTTATAGCTGTTTCTTTTTTTGTGAAATTGCCGGGGGGCGGGCGCATCTTTAAAATTCGCCTGCGGCTCATTGTGGCGGCCGTTTTCCAAAAAATTAGGCTCAATCGGTTCAGAATGAGTTCATGTCCTCATGAAGGTAGTTTTTTTTGTTCCGCGAGCTTTATGACATGACGTCTACTCTACACAATCATTTTACTTCCAAAAATGGCCAAATTTCACTAAAAATCGCACTTTGAGGGCCCTAGGGGACCATTGTGACCATGCCTAAGGAAATGAAACACATATTCGGACTCGGGGGAGCATGTGCTACAAAATGGCAAAAAAATTTTGTTCCCGGTCAACTTGAAAAAATGGGGGTTTTTAGGCTCCAGCCCCCCTGGTGACCCGGCAAAAATCGAAAATACTCATTTTCGTGAATGCCTCATCCATACCAACAAAAAGCCAACTGATTTTTTTGTTCCCCAAAAATTCATAGCAAATTCACTTTCCAGAGCACTTTTCTGGCCGTGGACTGTAGACTATGGATCTGAACATTGATAATTTTTTCAGATATGAATTTGATACAATGAGATACGATTTGATGTAATTTGATAAAATCAGATTGGGACATTTTTGAGATATGATAAATCTGAAATTTTTTCATCGGGTTACAGTAGGTTAGGTATATATGTACGGTACTACCTAAGTACCTACCTACCTATACCTACACCTACACCTACATCGGGTACTGGATCAAGTTTTCACCAGCAATTACGTACTCATATGTATGTACATGTATGTAGATGTAGATGCGTAGCTAGGCGCACCGCTATTTGGTAGCTGGCTAGCTGCACAGTGCACAATGCAAAGCGAGCGCGGTACCTAGTACCTACCTACCATGTATGTACTATGTACCATGTACTACCACTACCATACCATGTCTAATAAAAAAAATTTCAGTTTTCAGATCGCAGAATACAACATTATTACGTGCCTTGACTGCCTACACACGCGTAATCGGGTAGGTAGGTAGGTAGGTAGGTAAGGAAGGTAAATAAAGATGGAGCGCGGCGCGGCGCGGCGAGGCGAGACGAGGCGAGATATCGTTTATCACCTATACTTAATACATATGTAGATGTACATATCCATACAAGCTTAGCATACTCGTACTGTAGTTTAGTTACTAGTTAGGGTCAACGTTAACAAAGTTGCTTCACAAAAATATGTCAACCAGCAGGAGCGTGTGCGTGGTAAGCGCGAACTACTTTTCGGTGTTCGATTCTCGCGTCAGTTCTCAGTTCTACCACTTCCAAGTACCTAGCTACCTACATACCGGTCGATCGCGATCGCGATCGCGGTCCTCCAAATCCAACTACCTAAATAGTACCTCTACCTCTACCTAGGTATACAACGTATCCCCAATCCTACTTATCACTACGTAGTACCTAACTACCTACCTACCTACCTACCTACCTACCTATGTATAATTGTACATAGCTATTTATCTGGTATTTATTTAGTATTTACAATGTACGTAAAGTATACGTATGTCGTATAATTATTATATACTCAACGGTAGGTAAGTCTAAGTATTGCAATTTGCATGTAGTAAGCAAGTAGAAGTACATCTACATATGTACGTGTGTGTACGACGCGACGTACGAGTACGTCTACGTATACGTATAATATTACCTACGTAGACGCCGAGATCTGCGATATGACATGCGGCGCGGCGCTGTTAAAAGACAACATATCATAATCATGCAGATGTTGATATGATAAATGTACATATAATGTACATATAGGTAGTATACCTACTTACTTGATAAATTTAACCAATTTATTAGGTTGGTACATATTTCTCGTACCTAGGTACCTTATGTATCTGCATGTTTTCTGTTAATGTTATCCGCACCGCACGCAATCGTAAGTTTTAGGTACCTACACCTGATATGAAATGAAAAACCGACTCAAAGGTTGCACCTATGATTACAAGTTTGGCGACATTTTTTTTCTTCTTCTTCTTCTTCTTCTTCTTCTTCTTCTTCTTCTTCTTCTTCTTCTTTTTAGTATAGGAGCAGGAGCGCGCGTACCTACGTATGGAATGAATGGATGGGGATGCGCGTTACGCTTGGAAAATATAGGGAATAGTCGAAAGTCGAAATGTCGCTCTTTTCAAGAGCGGAAGGTAGAAATTCATAACTCGGATTTTACGATATTTCCCCATACGAAGCCGCGGATACCTTTAACGGGTGACGCGACGGGGCGAGACTGTCGTGTCGGAGCCTCGGAGCTCGGAGGCGAAAACGCACTTTTTACGCCTCAAATGAATTTTCGTAAAATTTTCCCATCAACGACTCAACGACTTGTATTGGAAAACTCTACCTAGGTACATATATAATTTTTAAATATCGCCGTTATGAGTAAGTACAGGTACCTAATACCTACCTAGTACCTATGTAGTACCTAGTACCTACCATATGCTACGGCGGCGTACGAATAGCTTATTGTAATACAAAAATTACCGTAGTTACGTAATACGTATACCGTACTTTACTTATTTATGGAGCGAGTCAAGTAGGTACCTATGTAAATACGTATAGGTAGGTCTAGGTAAGTAAAGTAAGCAAGTAAGAGGGTTACCAGAACTACATACTATAACTAGTAACTCTAACTACTAAATACCTGCACAGATAACTATACGTTAAATACTGAAAAAGTATACCAACCCAACGTATATGTAGGTAAGTAGTTAAGTATACCTACTACACTACAGTAGTACTTGACAGGTATGTAAGTGTAAGTCTATAATAAGTAGGTACCTAAGTATAGGTAGCTATATAGCTACAAAGGATAGATACCAAAAATACGCTGCGACAACTTCCACCTTATATAGAATGAAGCAGGGTTGCCAGACGGGTATTTCAAAAAAATTCCTCATTTTGAAAAATTTATCGATTTTTTTCTTTACTTAACAAGTCCTCGAAATCCCCAAATTGACAAAAACACCTCATTTCAAAGCATAATCACATGCTTAGCCTACTTTTTCCATTTCATTTAAAATACCTAACTAAAAATACCTAAAATTTCCAAACTTTTAAAAAATGACGAATTTAAACGCATGAAGCCTATGGTTATAGAAAAAGATTGCATGAAATGCACATGTATTTTATGGGAAGAAAGATAAAAATACTGCCCCAGCGGAACGAGGGCAAAAACTTTTTGAAAAATTATACGTTTAAATAGCAAAAAAGTGTCAGTTTTGAATACTTATTTTAAAAGAAATGTTGAGATTTTATGATCTAGGGACAAAATCCTCAGAAAATGAGAAAAGGTGCAAAATCCCTACCGAAATCCCTATGCACTTTCAGCAAGGTCAAAAATACCTAGCTCTAAGGAGAAATCCCAGTATCTGGCAACCCTGGAATGAAGAAGAAGACGAACATTTTATGTAGATAGTAGATCTAGATACTAGATAGTGATACCGATCGTAGGTCTTCCCTCCCCCCTCCCTCCCCCCACGGTGACATACGAGTACGTCACGCTAACCTTTCCTCGATCCCTTTTTTTTCTTTTTTTTTTTTTTAATTGTGCCACAATCCAATTGGTGAGGCTAATTTATTACATTACCATCCCCTTCATCCCTTATGCCGTGAGCTTATCAGGGTGAGGAGTGGTAGAAATATGGTTCACAATAACAAGGTACAATTAAGTATAAGTAGGTATGATAAGACTATCTTAAAACAATTAAAAGGGGAAATCGATAATTCGTGAGGTCATTGGAAGGATGGGAAGGGGAGAGATCGGAGGAGTGGGGAGGGGTTGGGAAGTTTGGAATTGATATTATAGACACAAAATTTAGAGTTGCTGGGTGGGGTAAAATATATTTTAGGACACTTATTAATTTTGAAGTGATTTTCATATTATTACGGAAAGTTGTATAGGTCGTATTGGTACCTAACACATTAAGTAGGTATTTCAAAGCAGAAGCGGTCAAATTGTTTTGAATAAAAGTATGATTCGGGGAAGGGACTGGAAACATCAAATTCAGAGGTGTAATAATTTCGTATTGAGGAGATTAATGGGAGGTTACATTCAAAAATAAGATGGTATACCGTTTCAGAGCTTAGGTTGCATTGACAAAGTGGGGAGGGAGATTTGTCTATAGCGTTTAGATAATTTTGAAATTTACCGTGTCCTGTAAGAACCTGTGATGAGAAAAAGTTAGGGGTGAAGTCAGAATCGTAAAAGGTATTTGTGTAACGTCATCTACTCGTACATGGCTTATCGAAAAAATTAATGAATACAGGTCGATATTCAGTTGGAGAAGAAAATTACGCCTCGCATCTCGTATTAGGTAGGTACCCACAGATTGTGCGACCAGAAAAATGTAAAAAAAAAAAAAAAAAAAAATGCGAAAAATGTGAAGATCATAGGATAAAGCGAATAAATTTTCGAGGTAGGTAACGTAAAAATAACTCTTCACCTTTTCTATTTTACGATTGATATGATAATCGATTAGATGTTAGGTAGGTCTAGGCACCTTCTTATACTTATTATTACTTAGCTACCTACCATGTTTGTTGGCCAAAAATAAATTGTTCGTTTCAGAGTATCGTGTATTTCTCGTTATCTATATGTAACTTGTTTTTTTTTTTCTGATATACCTATATATATATTTTTTCATTTCAAAAATACAATTTATTCGGTTTTTTTTTTTAGCATTTTTTAGCATTTTTTACACTTCAAGGGAGTGTTGCTTCATCTATATACGGGTACGCAGTACGTACTTATACCTACGTGCGTCTGTACACATAGGTATACCTACATTTACACATGTAGTATGTATAGGTATAGTTAGATACACAATACACATTACACGCGTACGTACAATGGTACATACTCGTAGGTATATCTATCAAAGATTCTTCACTTTTTTCACGATCCAAGTTTGCATACGTATTTCACGCGCAAAGGAATAAAAAAAAAAAAAGAGGTACAGACAGGTAGACATAGACACCTTATTGAGATGCTTTTTAAAACTATCAGAACGTCAGAACGCGGTATAGTGGTAAGTAAGTCTAGTACCTACTACCTACTACCTACTACCTAGTATGTAGTCGTAGTATGTAGATGTACCTAGCTACCTACACCTTCTAGCTCGTATGTATGTAGCTAGGTACTTATATTTGTACATATATGTTAAGTACGCACAAAACGAATAGCTCCGGTCGGTATGGTACAACTACAAATATTAAATGTGTACGCAATTAGGTTATTGGTACTCGTACATACATAAGTACAATAAATATGTATAATAAATAATATCTAGGTACCTAATACTTCGGAAAGTATACCCATCAATATATGTATATTGTATACATATGTATACCCAAGTATATTACCCAATCTTTCGTTTCGGGTTTTACGATAGCTAAATGACTAAATGACGACTCATTTGTTTAGTCAAATTACCTGGGTAAGTACTTATACCATTATTACGCTCGTGGCTCGAGCTCGGGCTCGGGCTCGGGCTCGTACTATGCCTAAGGTACGTATATACAAACGTTAGTAGGTATCCTACATACGTACGGTACCTTACCTATTTTCATAGAGATCTATACAGTATCTGTACCTATACCTAAGCCTATTTAGGCCTATAGGTATGTAGTACCTACCTATAGTTGAATATCGTGTGACATAGGTATGTAGGTACTAGGTACCAAAATGCATGCTTTCGAGGCTCTAGGGTGTATCAGAGATGTTGAAAATCGCGGACATGTGTCTCAATGCTAAACGCTATCATTGTCAATCCGGAATGTATTATAAGGTTAGATGTTCCTCACCCCGTCCCCCTGCACCCAAAAACATTTTTAGTACGAAATTCCTAATCTACAGCCTTGAAAACATGCATTTCGATACGTCACGCGATATTTTTCCCAAATCTCACTTTTGACTCCTCCCTCGCCCCCTCCCCTTACACCCAAAAAATTTTTAATGAGAAATTCGTAATCTACAACCTCGAAAGCATACATCTTAATATGTCACACGATATCTTTGCCAAATATCACTTTTAACCCCTTCCACACCCCCTCAATTTTGGACTCAAAATGGGTTAAGATCACTCAAATTTAATATTCGTCAATAATTTTGTTCTGCTCGTGAAATTTTAACCCATTTTGATAGGTCGCTACCCATATGTTTCAGGTTATTTTGGTAACTTATTTTTCAATAATGGGAAGGGGAAATCGTGCGTTTTTCAAACTTTGAAAATTCACCACGACCTAATGTGCCAACCGCTTTCCTCAAACTTTAGCTCATTGGACCCAGAATGAACCCAAGAATACAGAGCGCTCGATTTTTTTTGCCCAACTTACCGCATAACCCCTACAGAGGCATTACTGTGCCAAAAATGATCAAATTTGGCAAAACACCGCCCATGGGCGGGGGGGCAGCACCACAGTGCGCCCGTGACCCAAGGGATGTGACATATATATATATATATATTTGGAGTCGGGGGAGTGTCCGCTACCAGAATATAAAAAACATTTTTGTCCAAAATCAAATTTAAAAATTGAGAAAAAATGGGGGTTTTCTAGGGCTCAGTTCCCTATCGCGCCTAGGTAAAAATCCGAAATACGGTTTTTTGGAATCACCGTTTTAAATATTTTTTTTCAATGTCAGCTTTACGTACTTTGCTGAAATCCAAACAATTGAAATGTTTACACATTGGAATATTCGAATAGGTACCGAATATTTTTCCGAATCTACTATTCGAATAGCGAATATTCGATATTCGCACCACTCTACACGTTGCAGTTGCAACGACAGCCTTTCATACATTAAGTAATACCTAGGTAGATTAGATACAGATAGGTACTAGGTAGCTAGCTAGCTACTAGCAGGGTAGGTCTAGGTAGTAGGTACATTGTGCATCCCGCTGGCAGTAGGTCTAGGTCTAGGTCTACGCGTGCTACTGCCACGTGCGTTCTAGGTCCTACTCCTACCGTACGGATTTTTCGCTTTATTCGTCATTATAGGTAACTACGTAATGTAATTTCGTAGATAGGTAGGTATAGGTACCTATTAGGTAGGTATTAGTCTTCGGTTTGCGTATAGCGAGAACAAATAGCAATGGCAATGACCAAAGTCGTTTTACGCTACTATAACATCAACCATCAACCGCAGTCTGAAAATCGCCAGTCCGCGTCGCGTCGCATCGCGTCGCGTCGGCGTCTCCAGTCCCCGCTCGTTTATTATCTACAAGCAAGGCGCGTCGCAAAGTATCAGCATCAAAACAGGTCCCCTGCATTATAAATAGATGTCGAATCTAAATTCACACAGTCGCGTACATTTGGTTACATAATACTCATCTCATTAATAACATTCGGATGCGTGTTGTCTTCGATGGTAAGCCGTATTCCTATTCGCGATTCGGTGATGAAGCTTCTCCAGTAAAAAAAAAAAAAAAAAACGCGCAAAATGGTAAGTACTTACTACTTACGAATTAATATGTACCTACTTAGCAAGTGACGGTAGTACCTAGTATTAGTATTAGTATTACCTATGTAGTATATTTAGCCACCTAGTAGGAGTAGGTACCCACTACCCACTACCCATGTTACTCACCAACTACCTATTCGTATTCTTCAAGTATTTCCCTACCACCGTTTTTGTTTTTGTTTTTGTTTTTGGTACAAATATTGCACATTCGAATTAATTAGGCACACAGCGCACACACACACACACACACACACACGCACAAAAACATGTACATACGTAGGTACTAGGTAGGCATGTGTACCTAAAATTACGAACTACAGGAGAAGCAACATTCGTATCTACTTACTATCTATATCTAGGTACCTAATAATTGTAACATCTATAGGAAAAAGCGCAAAATATTACTTATTTGTTGACAAAAAAGCAATACCTACCTGGTACCTGCATAAGAAAAAAATATAGAATTCTCAACAGATCACGCTAGTCAGTTTGCACCTCTCGATTGAAAACGCTTTAAATTTTTTCAAATAAAATCCGATTTAGGAAATTCGAGTGTAAACGCTAAATAGGCGAGTACGTAATACATCAGTACCTACATCTACATTACGTATACCTACCAGAACCTACTTATTGAGACTGAAATATCAAAGTTGAATACTCGACGCGGCTCGACCGTCGAGGGGGGGGGGGGGAGGTAGACGGTATATACCGACCAATTTTCAATATTTTGAATAAATATCTGAAACGGGTCTGAAAAGTGATTGAAAAATTCGGCGTCCGAATTGGCATTTCCAGCACTTCTCAGACAGTCGGAACAGAGTACGAAACACAAATCAGGTTCTGGAAATGATCATTCATGAATGATTTAAAAAAAAAAAAAAAAAAAAAAAAAACACTACGAGCGCAAAAAAAACAGTACTGTAAGCAGGTAACGCGCAGCATTATGACAACAATGCTTTCCGAACCAAACGTGCGTCGTCCTTCATTCGTCAACTCGTGTACAAATCACATTTGTCTGCATGAATATGGCCCTCGAAAACTTTGCTTTAAAATGTTGGAAAGGCGTCCAAAAATTTTCACCTTGTACCTAAATCGCGAAATTTTGACCATAATTCTACATTTAGGTATGTAATATTATGTAATGTACCTAGCTAGTAGCTCTACCTACCTACGAATGTTTGTACAGTGTACGTGCGTGAACCTACATAATTTCTTCAGAAAGCAGAAAATCGTATAAGAATTCTTTAAAAAGGTGCCTGATTAATATGCTATTTACATTTTACCTACCAAACGTTTCATCGACGAAAGCAAGACCTGCCTAGCATATACATATCCTTACTCTCTCTCCTCAATCAATCGGTGAAAAGTCGGCGAAATTTATCAATTTAGCTGAAAAATCAGTAAATGATTCTTGATTCGCCTACAAACGTCAGTAGGTAAGGTCAAGTGGGGTAAATGTAAATGCGGGGTAAATGTAAACAGGTCGCGCTGTGAACACCGAAATCCTGTGTAATGTACCAAACTTGGTCATTTTAAAATACAGACATTTGCATATACTTACTTAAAGACATTCAAGGAACAACCTATGTAGGTATAGGTATTCATTTTCGGCCAACTCGCGTCTCGGGTGATTTTAAACGTCAGCGCAGCGCAGCGCCATATTACTTGGGCGAGTACCTAGACCTACCACCAAAGGCACTAAAGGCAGTACCTGCTACCTACCATCTACCACCGAGATAGTAGGTACTACATAGGTACGAGTAGATAGGTAGGTAGGTAGGTAGGTACCAAATACCAAATACCAATAGAAAATACCTACCTACCTACCTACCTACATAATAATCGATTCCTGCATTACGTTGCGCTGAATTAATAATATGAACCAGATTCTGTATTAGTAAACGAATTAATTATGTCAATGCAAACCGGGCAATAAAAACCTAATTTTCAGCATAACTGACGAATAAAAGAGCAGGTACCGACCCGACGCTGCGCTACGCCGCGCCGGTGCATTTTCGTCAAACATAACGCGGGTGGGGGTGTGATTAGACGGTACAAGTACATGGAGCGTTCTGGTTCATTGTTGTTGGGACGTTGAAAACTATTTTAAAAATCATTCGAAATCCTATATTTACCTACTTGATAGCGCATTCATTAATGTAGGTCGACCATAGAAAAACCTATCAGTGTGTCAAAACGCCAATTTCACCCGACCAACCAGTGTTGAACGAACGAATATTATCCTGATATGGCGAATATCGTTTTTATACTCGCATTTTAATACGGTCATTTTAGGTAAAAAAAAAAAACACATCCCAAACCCCAAAAAAATTTGCAGGAAGGGGAAGTTTCGAATACCTACATATAAGCTCAGTAGGTCACATATTTCAATATTCCCGAACTTTCCCAAAATCGGTGCATATTTTGTCCCCCTTTTTTTGGGGGGGGGGGGGGCAAGAGGAGTTCAAATTTTGGTTTTTGGGCCATAACTTTTGAAATTTGGCATTTAGGGGAAAAAACCAAAAGGGATGTTGTAGAGCATTAAAAAAACGAACAACTTTATCATTTATCATTTTTCCCTAAGACGTTCAGATTACCGTTTCAAAAATGATAATTCACTAATTGAATTAGCAATTTTTTACTGATTGACAGTCGAATTTCACTGATTAACAGTGGCACATTTTTCGCTGTTTAATCAGTCAATTTTCAGTTTTTTGACTGATTCAGATTTAGAGAGTAGATAGAGCAGATAGACATCACTCTTCCCAAGTTTTAACTGGACATGGTAACTTCCAATATTTCTTAAACTTAATCGGAAAGTCCCCATCACCATTCTGCAGATGGCAGCAAGCTGAAGAGACTCCACCTACCATTTAATTTTTGATTGCCACCTCCCCCTCATCTCTTCAATTAGAAATTTTTACGCCACAGTCTTTGATGTTAGCAACCCATATCCTGAAATGTATTTTACCTCCCAGCAATTCCAAAATTTTTGTGTCCAAATTAGGTATGTATTATCAATACCAAAATTACACCTTTCCCTAACCCCATTTCCCCATACATCCTCTCCACCCCCCCCCCTATTCATTCTTCCCCAATGTCCTATATTACCACGAATTATTTGATTTCCCCTCTAATTGCTTTAAGTTAGTTTATACCTATACCTACAAACTTATACTCATTCTTAATTTTTATTGTATTTTGTTACTGTCGACTATAATCTACCACTCCTCACCCCTAATAAGCTCACGGCATAAGGGATGATGGAGTCGATTCCCAAATAAAATAGCCTCACCATTTGGACTGTGGCACAACGGAAAAAAAAAAGGAAAAAAAAGAGGGGTATATTCGGTGATAGGAGGGCAACAGTACGTAGGTAATATCGAGCCCAATACCTACCCACGAGTAGCTACGATGTAGATCTGCGTAGATCCATTTTACCTACGAACCGGTCGGCTGAAAAATAGGATGCCATGCCGCGTGCAATTCCCATAGCCCATTCAAAGTTTTCGCGGCCAAAAATTAGGCGACATATGTAAGATCTTTTCAGGCGCCACCTGCAGATTTTGATGAAAAATTGCGTCACTTATTGGTAGCCCTTGACTCGAATACCACGCTATCAAAATTTCAACTGCATCAAAATTTTCATTTTTGCCATCTGCCGACTTATTCTAAGTAAATCAACATCACGACCTACGAGTGGGTAGAACGCGTGTTAAGTAAGTAAATCAAAAAAACATCCCGCAGATACAGCGACAGACAACACACAGCGAGTACACGCTACACACGTTGCATAAATCGAACAAGAAAGGAACTACTTTTTATCGAAGATGTCATTTTCAGCCGTTTTGCCACACCAAACGAAATAATTTGAAATAAAGAATTTTCCATTTCTCCGTACAACTTAAGGTAGTGTAGAAAAGAAAACACGCGTTTTTGCCTGCCCTTATGTTAGGTAATAAGTATAGGTATCAAGTAACTATGTATATTTCATCAATTCGACAGAAAAATTCGATCAAGAATGGAGGGAGCTTTTCTTGTGTAACGTAAGCGACATCAACAGTTGACATATCTAGGTACATGGTAAAAATCAAAACTTTGAATCCTCAAAGCTGACAGCTAAAATTTTGGCGGTCTGGCCTATTGACGCGTGGAGTTGGAAAATGGTCTAACTACCATTTCCAAAATGCACTCTTCTTTGACTTCTAGTGCTAAGACAGTTGGATTAAAAATTATCGAACTAGAAATTCTATGTTTGGGATGAGCACTATAGACTTTATTGAACATCATTACACATGCCAATGCCATTGATGGCATTTCAACAAAAAAAAGAACCACTTTACACCAATTTGTAGAATTTGGGGAGTTAGGCCCTTTTCCAATTCCATGCTTCAATTGGACATACTTAGATGTCCCCAGAAATTAATTAAGGGGGGTGCTGAGAATTTCAGAAAAACCAGGGGAGGGGGTCAAATTTCAAATTAATATTTTTCACTCATCTTTCAGTCAAAAATCATTAATTTTTTTGACAATCTGGGAATTTATTGAGGAATCGGTGATTTTTTGACTAGAAAATTGGACAAAAAATATCAATTTTGAATACATAAACAGTTCGCGAGGGTGAATTTTTTTTTTGAAAAAATACTGCTTGAAAAACAAAGAAAATGCACTTTTTAATATTTTTGCAATAAACAAATCTTTTTCCGAGCTTAAGGGGGGAGGGCTCAAGCCCCCTGAGCCCACCCCTTGGGTGCGCCTATGGGTGTGGCACTTGGGCCAAGGGTTACCTACTAATGCCATAATAAATCTCGAGTGTGTGTGGGACATTCCACGAGATTCCGTTGTTAGTCTGACTATTTACTATACTTACCTACCCATTCGACCAAAAAGGCTATAGACGGGGCGAGTACTTATACTTACGTCTAAGCACTGAGTAGCTCCTTGAGGGGCATACGTACTCGGTATGAGTACGACTACGAGTACAAATGTACCTACATAATACATACAATTGCAGTACCTACTATAATAGGTATTAGGTATAGATAGGTAAGTACATATGACACGTCGCATCGTACTGCATTACTGCTTAACATCGACTGGTATAGCTTACGCATTCACCGATTCTTACAGCTTTTACATTTTTATTTTCATTTTTCATTGCATAGGTAGGTGTCTGTTTTTGAAAATTATTTTCGATCCGACATTTTTTATGTTACCTACACATACATACATACCGAAGTGGATACACTCGGCATGCGGACTACGTAGGTATTCATTTTGTATCCTGTACTCGAATGACATACCTACGATGCGATGTAATTCTCAAGGTCTTTATTATTTAATTTTTTTTTTAGTAATATCGTAAAGGACGACTACTACCTACAAACTGCGGTATTTTGGTGTGCTAATAAATTCAACATGTAGTATGTAATTCAGTCCAGCATCCAAGTTTTTAGGAAACCACTTTCAACATGAAACATTTCCAACAAACCGTTTTATTCGCGCGGCAGAAGACCGGTTAATGATTAAGAAAGAAAGAAAGATAGATAGGGGGGAAAAAGAGAACGAGTGAGCGCGAAATGAACAGACACTTTGGCAGATAGAGAAACAACGTAGTTGGAAGTTTCTGTTGAAAATAATTAATAATATTGGAACCAGATCTTTAGCTAAGGTGCTTTCAATGTTAAGATAATCATAAATAGCAAATGCTAAAATTACTATATACTTAGGAATTACATATCAATTGCAGGGACGTACCGAAAGGGGGGAGAGGGGAGCTACCCCCCTTGAGAAAATTTTTTACTTGTGAGTTGGGAAAATTGAGCAATTCAACACATCAGTTGGGAACATTGGGCAGTTGGGAATTAGTCACTTCTCGACTGAAAATGTATCATTTTTCCAAGTTGGAAATCAATAAAATTTTTACTTGTTAGTATAAAAATTTCGCCCTCGCTTCGCTCGGGCATAAACAAGATCATATTTCAACGAACTATTTTCAAGCAACAACAGTGTTAAAGAAGGCTCCGTTTATCCATTACCTTGAAAATACTTTTGATCTGATGCTCTGTGATTTTATTCTCAATTTTTACGCTCCCAAAAAAGCTT